>VXAV01010005.1:232370-310682 GCA_013399715.1 Alectura lathami | reverse complement strand
TTTTTTTTACATTATGTACCAATACTAACAAGACCTTTCACTTTTATAAGAGTGCACAGTATGTATGGTTAAGACTCACTTAACACAGCAATCTCTGAAGTGCTCAATGAACCCAAGGCTCCCTCTCCACAAGTGTCAGTGCATGATAGAAAGCAAATTCATAAAACAAGCTCCAATGGAACTGGAAGTCTAAAACTAACCCATCTTTGTTCCAAGTTTCTGGGCCAGATTTAATACCTTCTGCACATTGCCCCTGTTCCATTTTTTCAGTGAAGCTACAATGATTTATACCAGTGGAGGAAACAAGATGGACGTATTTCCATAAATATCTCAGTTTGTGTATATTTCAAAGACAGAACTGCCCGTCTACTTCTATTAGTTTACTATATTCCAATTTCAACCTTCAACCCTTTCCCGTGAAAGCATTCAAAGTAACTTTTTTTAATATATGTGCATGGCAATAAATGATAGTTGAAGAGGAGCTCTGAAAATGTCTGGCTGTGTTCAATAACATTTCAGCTCTTGATTAAAATATAAGGCAAGTTAGTTAAAAGGAGAAAAACTTGTCTGCCAGTAATTCATCTCACTACACAATTCTTAATTCTTTTTGTCTACTTACAATGGAGTTAGCATAATATGCTGGAAAATACTACTTCTAATTTTAATGATTCAATATTGAAATTATATTGCTAGCCAGCCACATGTTATGGAAAAGGCTAGCATTTTTCAGAGGTGTTAGTACTGGCCATTGGTCAGATTCCTGAAGTGTCAGCAACATTCTAAGAAATGCTACTAGTTCTAGCATAAACAGCTCTTAATTTGTTGTGTCTTAGACATAGCAAAAGTACCAAGAGATGATTAACAGCGGACCCAGACAGAAATAATAAACACATCTGTTTTGTTTAAAAGTAAAGGGAACAACAAAGAAAATAAAACCAAGAAACTCCAACACAAACAAAACCACAGGTCTAAATCCTCCACTGGGATAAACGTGTAGGACTCTCTTGTCTCTAGCGCTAAGCCAGGTTAAGTCAGTTGAAAATTTTACTTGCTTTTGAGGAGAAAAGCTTACAATGTGCAGCCTTCACAGATACCCACAAACACTGTAGTTCACCATTCACATTTCTTTCAAAAAAAAAGTGTATAAAAATGACGGGGAGGGAGTCAAAAGGCTGGGATTTTTCTTTAGTATCCTCTTCCAAAAGCTGTTAAAGTTACAATACAATAAATGCTGGAAAACAGAGACTCAAAGGATTTGTTTGGCAGATGAACAAAAAACTGTGGTTGGGGATCAAATTTGTTTCATTCATCTTTGGCAATAAAAATAAATCTTTGCAGTACTGCAGCCAAAGTATCACGTGATGAGGCATTTATACCACAGCTTTTTTCTAGCACAAAAATTGAAGAAAATTTGAGAATATAAATTACAGGTAAGGAGGTAAAGGGAAGGTAATCAAACTCTCTAAACAACACTTTAATTGCAATAGAGAAAATACAGTAGATGTATTTCTTTAATATGAATAATAAAGTGAGTAACTTCAAAAGGCCACTATTTGGTAACGTGGACAGGTTCAATATCTAAGTAAAATCCTGTAAAAGTGTATTGGTATTAGAAATTGTCTACTTGCAAAAATATATTTAAAAACTGAAGCTGTTTTGAACAGTATAGGCCAAGGAATATTGCAGGATTGCTCAGGTTGCCTGGTCCATTGCTCTGAGCAGTTCACTGCCCTGCAGGAGCGTGGAGCTGCCCAAAACAGGGACGTTAACCTCACAGTCATATCTTGTCAACTCAGGCAACAAATACGGTTCAAAGGAAGGCCCCAGCAGACGACTCGTCACACCTGAAACAGAGTAAAGTCAGGCATGGTGCTGAGACCAGAGCAACAGAATGAGAGAACTTCTTCCCTCTCCTGTTTATACAAATTACAATGTCACAGTGTACTTCTGTCAATACTCCTCAAGCTACCAACCTCTGCAGTTTTTGGAGCAAACCCACTGTCATGGTTTCCAGCACAGTCAAATAAGCAAATGCTGGAAGAGCAGGGATTAGGAAGTTGTGGGGGGGAGCAGAGTTAGGGCATCTAACTTAAACCGACCCACGAGGTATTCCGTACCATATACACCATGTCATGGCCCTCCCCCATTTCCGGTGATGGAGGGGGAAGCTGCGGCTTGCCTGGCTCTTTTTCCCCTTCAGGGCTGGGCTTGTGTGTGGGTGAGAAATCTCCCTTCTCCTAAGACACTGTTTCCAATTATCGGTATTATCACCCTTATATTCCCTTTTACATTTTTTATCATCTCTTGTTCCTCCTGTTGCTTAGCTATTGTAGTAAAATAGTTTTCATCTTAACTCCCAAGTTCTACCTTTTTTTTTTTTCCTCTTTTTCCCTTCCTCACTTCCCTCTTCCAACCTGCTGATACCCCTGTGGCAGGGGTTGGGGTGAGTGAGCAACTGTTGGGAGCCATCATGGGTTAAACCACCACAACCATGCACCTCTGCCTTAAGTGGTTACAAGCGTGAAGACTTCTACTTCCATCCTCAATTTAGATTGTTCTGAGGAAAATGATACTGGTGCAGAGGAGGAAAGCCATAGGAAACAGCACAGTTTCTAAATTGACAGCCTCCCTCCACCTGCATATCCCCCTTCATTACTGATTTTAATTTTTAGAAGGCATACACTAGACTGTAACCTACAAACCTCAGGCATCAGTGCAGCACTGAAGCTGTTTAGTATGGTTTAGTCAATTCCACCACAAGACAAAACTATGTAAGAAGATAACTGGACCATCAAGGTACAAAGGTACTAAGTTCAATTGAAGGGCAAAAAAAAAACTTATTTCCTCATATATTACAAATGTAAATGTTCATGTTTCACATTAAATGACCAAATTTTTCATTTTGTGAAACAACATGCATTTCATTCTTGGTTTATCACCATCTGCTTTTTCTCTTTTTTGTTAAAGTTTTTATTTTCATTGAATCAGTAGTGGAACTAAATGCCAACGTTTCTCAATTTGTGTATTTGACAGCTCTTACCTGACACTTTATGAGCTGGCTGGACGGTGTAGTCCTGATAATGGGAACTGTAGAACTGAGGGGGAAATGCTCCTGCTTTCAAATTCTCACCAGGACTGGCACAGGTGGGTTGCTGCTGCTGCAGTTGACTCATTGGTTGGCTCAGACCTCTCGAGTTACAGACAAACTCGTCTAATTTATATAGGAGAAAATCAAAATTTAAATTAATCCATTACAATAGTTATAGTAGCTAATACTAATTCAAATCAAACCAATCCTCAGCGTGGTGACCACACAGTGCAGGCATGTCTACATTTGTAGCAAAGGAAGCCCAGACACAGCACTAGCTGGGAGTAGTCTTGTACTCAAGATATATTTGAACAATGAGAAATGATGCTGCAGAGAGAAAGTATCAGTTCTAGCTCTGAGATGTCTGCACATGGGATCAGCATTAGGTAAACCAGCCTGTACTGAACTGATCCCTAGTACCTCCAAAGCAAGGGTATGGACATACATGAAACAATCTACTTGATAGCTATCAAATGTACCCATAATTGTTCAACAGTTAGTGATGCAATTTGATTTTAGCTCATTATATTTTTTAAAGACCTCACTGACATCTCCTTTTGAAATAGTTTTTGTTTCTATTCAAATGGACTTGGTGTTTTGTTTCAACACTTACTTAACACTGCAAAAACAGTTTCTCTTCTCTTACCAGTAAGAACACTTGTACTGAGAGACTTCTTTTCTGTAAGCAAGGAACAGTTCTCCCCTTTGAGAAATTTCATTCTCTTCCACATTAGGTGAGATGGGTTAATGACAGATGGATCTCCCTACAGTTCGGAGAAAAGCAAAATGAATGATTACACTTATGATCCCAATGGGTATGTCCAAAATTTGAAGGGGATGCATTTTCTTACAATTACCCCACTCAGCTGTTGCAATGCTTGTTCTTCATAGTCCAGTTGTCGCTTCAGTTTCAAACTATTAGCCAAAGCAATTCTTGCTGGGTTTATATCTATGCCTCGTTGCCCAAAAGCATCCAGTGGCCTGCTGAGAAAAGATCTTTAAGTGAGCAAGAAGCCAAATCTAAGCCATCTTGTTCATTTATACAGATTCTTCTTTCATTTATTTGATTTAAGATGTCTTTGACACACAATACTGGATGTGTTTGTGTTTCCTTTTGTTAGTCATCCCACAAGCTTTAGAAACATTTTTGGGATTGAAGACTAATCAAAGACTAGCATAAACAGCCTCTAGAAATCTCCAGACATAGAAAAACAAAACAAAACACTGTGGACAAGAGTCATGAGATTTTTAAGCTTGGGGTTTTGAAAGCCACACCTATCCCCTTGCTTTTCATACTAAATATGAACACGTGAGTTGCTGTCTGGGGGACAAACTCTCTCTTCCTAAATTCATGTTCAGATGCTGGTATTTCTGCAGCAACAAGAAAAACCCTGAAAGCAAGCTGCAGGTTAACTGCACAGCTCTATGTTTTAAAATGACCATTCCTATTTTATGCACTTCCTGACTGTTTTGGCATGACCCACACCGTGTGCTACCCAAAAGCTACAGAGAAAATGATAGGAAATGGCCAGGACTGTGGCTTCTGAGCTACACTTCATTCCATGCTGTTTGTGTATGGACAAAAGCGACCGAGGTGAGGAAGGGCTGCAGAAAAAAATGCCAAGTACTACAGCTAAGACTTTGAATCACATATGCCAACAATAAATGTACTGTCATCCCTCCCTCTCCCCTGTTTTCTGTTGTGCAAAAAATTTGTGCAAGGTCCCAACTTATTGCTATGCCAGTAAGCTCTTTCAAATCTTTTCTAAACTCCATAATGTAAAGCAGGCTTTGCAAAATTAGTTGGGTAATTTTTACCTGACCACCAAGAAACCCGCTCATACATGCTTATGCATGATGGAAAAATTAGCCCATTTGTTCTTCCATTAGCCT
Source organism: Alectura lathami (assembly GCA_013399715.1). Classification (NCBI taxonomy): domain Eukaryota; kingdom Metazoa; phylum Chordata; class Aves; order Galliformes; family Megapodiidae; genus Alectura; species Alectura lathami. The sequence continues at coordinate 305,701 of VXAV01010005.1, read as the reverse complement.
GCCTGCCATGGGGAGCGCACTACACCAATTTCCCCAAAACTGCAGCCTGATGCCTATTAAAACAAGTTAATCCATCTGAACCAAGAGAAACAACAAAAAATTAAGATTATGACCCACCCCATTTCCCCCAATATTTTGAGTAAAATACACAGAACACAAAACTCTTACCTTTTTTTATATATGGGCGTGCTGGGAGAATGTACTGGGGGTCCTGAGGGGGAACTTGATAGAGTGCCTGAGTATTTATCCATGAGTCTCCATTTAGCAGGAACATACTCTAATGGGGGATCAGGTGGCCACTGTGTGTTTGGTCTTCCTCCCATTGAAGACAGCGGAGTGCTGGCTTGGTCGTGGTATGGTGGCAGCGATGACCTACCAATATTGTTGAAGAACACAGATGACAGGGACCCATGACCAGGGTTCATGTTTTTATTTGATAGCTGTGGGCAGTATTTCTCTGGGAGGAACTGATTCTGTGAAGCAGAAGCAAGGGGTTGGAAGATGGTGCTCATGCTACTTAGACTCTGCTGGGTATTTTGTGCACTTTCAGAGAGAGGACGTTCTTCTTGGCAGATAGGGCTGAGCTGGAAGTCTTCTCCATCCATAGGAATGTAAGGAGCCAAGGTTTCAAGGTCCAGTTCATTGAAGTCAGTCTGCACAAAAATGAAAGAAGTTCATGAGGAACCTAAAAGTTAATAGTTGTGGCAGTGTGATATAAAATAATAGTTGGGAGATGTAAAGCTAAAAAAAATCACTGTATGCCAAACTTCTGTAAACGAAAGTGGCCAGCTTCTCTTAAAAGCAGCACCTCATTTCTGTGAATGGCATACATGTTGCACTCATTTTGGCTGGGATAGAGTTAATTATCTTCACAGTAGCTCATACAGTTACGTTTTGGACTTGTGATCAATGTTTTAGCTATTGCTGAGTAGTGCTTGCAAAGAACCAAGGCTTTCTCTGTTTCTCTCCTTGCTCCAGCAGGCAGGTAGGCTGGAGGTGCACAAGAAGTCGGGAGTGGGCACCGCCAGGACAGCTGGCCCCACATGTCCAAAAGGATATCCCATACCACATGACCTAGTGCTAACCAGTAACAGCTGGGGGAAGATGGAGGAGCTGAGAGACATTCAGAGTTACAGTGTTTGTCTCCCCTGCGTGATGGAGCCCTGCTTTCCTGGAAATGGCTGAACATCTGCCTGCCAATGAGAAGCAGTGAATGAATTCCTTATTTTACTTCGCTTGCATATGCAGCTTTTATTTTTGCCTACTAAGCTGTCCTTATCTCAACCCATGAGTTTTCACACTTTCACCCTTCTGATTCTCTTGCCCATCCTACCAAGGGGAAATAAACCAGTGGCTGCGTGGGTCCAGCTGCCTCGTGGGCTTAACTGACACCCCCATTTTGATGTTTTGCAGGAATTAGTTTATTTATATTTTGTTCTAGAAAGGATGGTTACTCACTAGTCATCAACCCAGATTAAAAAAATATGCCACTGCTTATATTCTTTATCCTGTCTACAGAAGTTTCCAAATTCTGAAGCTCTCTGCTTCTTTCTTCCCAGCACTGCCACCACAGTGACACCCCCTAAGGCACTTGCTTCATACAATTAGGGATAGAAATGTACAGCTCAGCTTTTCAAAGCATATGCTTGTGTTAATGTTGTGCATGTTTTGGTATACACTTTCAGATGCAATTTGCGTGTTATGATGCTATACCTGCGCATAGGGCATGTATCTCTGCTAGGACAGGACTGGATTTCATGGGTTTGGAAGAAATATTAGTTTCTTACCTGGGAGCTGCACTGACTTTTTGATTCTGTGTCCATGGCAAAGAGTTTTTCAATCACCTCAATCTTAAGATCTTCATCCACAGAACTGTAGTAATCCTCCGGGCTGCTTGGCTGCACAGAAATAAGAATTTGCTATAAGCAGCAAGACAAGTACAGTGCTGGCTTAGCTTATACCGTGCTATTCAATAAACAGACCTTCACCACCAAGAGCAAATTACAAGGTTGCATATACAGTGTGTTCAGTACCTAAACCTCCACTTCTATCACATCTGTTTCTCCTACCCAGGATTACTTAATCACTATGGCTCTCAAATTTTGTAGTGACGACAGAGGCACCCAATACTTAGCTGTCCTGTTAGTTTAAATGTTTTTTGGCATATCAGGCTAGCAGTGTGAGGTGTACACTCTTTAATTACTTTGTCAAGAGAGAAAACACTTTGCAGTACCTCAATGATTTTATTGAAATTGGACATCGTCCAGTGAAGTCCTGCTAAGAGTGGTTTTAGCTCTTGAGGGCAATGCCTGAAAGCACGTTCATTCTTTCAGTGGTGAACTCCATGGAGCCACTCTAAGGAGCCTGAGCTGGGTAAACTTTCTGGACTAAAACTATAGCTTCTAGTGAACAAACAGAAAGAGGATTGGTCTGAGGGGAATTTAGCTAATGACCAGACCGTTTCACATTGGTCTTTCATTTAAGGCCAACTCCATGAAAGGTGGTGTAAGTTCAACTACCGGCTGGTTTGTAGACTCTCATAATCACCGAGCGAGCTGGAAGAAAATGAAGACTGCAATATAGAGGCAGGATACAATTCCCATTTCATATTTTTGCTATAAATGCTTTCCTATGCACGCAAACAGCATGGGATAAAGATGCACAGCACAGTAGGGCTGTAGATATGCTGGGCCTTGTTACAAACATTGAGACAGGACTGCTAACACAAAACCATAATCTTAATATTTTGATGGGACCTACATAGAAAACATCATTTGTGCATTTTTAAGAAGTTTTTCTTACCGTGGAACAGCTACTGTTGCTGCTTGCACTAGGAGTACTGCTGCCAGGTGCAATCTGAGGCATCGTAAAGGACGGTATCGTCAGCGTTTCACCTTGAGAAGCATGGTTTTTCACTTCCACAGGCCATGGTTTGTTTGGTGTCAAAACAGCACTGGTAAAGGTAGGGGCTTCCTCAAACTTCTGTGTCCCTGGGTGGAGTTCTAACAATATGAAAGGAGGCTTTTAGCTCGTGCAATGTTATGATACCAGTTACATCTATTCATTGAATAAACCCCGCTCTTAGTAGCCATAACAATAAGTTGGCAAAGACTTCTGTATCTTGTTTAGTCAGCAAGAAAGCTTGATTCTGCTCTCATTCACAGAAATTTTCCACTGATGTGAGCACATGGGCTTCCGTGGCTGTTACTCCTGACTTACACAGCAAACAGACTTGGTCTGTTAAGTTTCTAAATGTAGGCTCATACGTGGTTCTTTGTTGCAAAAAAAATTATTTACACAAGTACTAACCAAAATCCAGGGAAATAATGGCATCTCCAGGTGTTGGTGCCAGCTGTGCAAGTTCCTCGGGTTCTTCTTTTAGCTTAGTAAACAAGAAATCACTCTTCTCTGCCCCAGGGATCCCGTTCTCGAAGGCGGTGCTCATCGTCAGCAAGTGAGGCTTGAAGAGCGATTCCGTTTGGTCCATGGAGAACACCACGTCGTTCTTCTCAATTTCACTAACAAGAAGAAAATGTTTAGGCATTTTGCACTTGGACTTTTGTTGCTCTGGTTTTTAAAGGGATGTAGTCACGGCTACAATGACCCAGACCATCACTCAAATAAGTATTTCCTATGTTGGCCTCATCCAGAACCAAAAATACATGAGTTTTGTGCAACAGAGACTAATTCACAGTTCTGATTTTTGAGGAGGAAAAGGGCTTTTCCTAGCAACACAAGACACAATTATTACTGAATTTTCTCTCTATGTCACAGTACTACAAAAATAAGATGCATTTAGTAGTTGTGTGGCACAATAATATCTTTAGTGCAAGCTTTAAGTTCTGCTTCACTAGCAGAGCAGTCGCTCTGTGGAAGAGCATGGTGTATTTCAACAGCTTGTATGGGAACTGGCATGCCACATTCTTCATCAATGTCTAACATCAGTAAACAAGTTTGAACAAACATGACTAAACTGATCTCAGCTTAGCAGCACTGGATAAATAGACCCTTCAAAAACACTTCTGATCCTTGCACTTTTTCCAGCACATGGATTCAGAAGTGGTTTTTCCGTCCCGCAGAACTTACCTCAGCACGTAGTTGACACAGATGATGCACTGCGGCTGCAGGTTGCGTGTGTTGTAGATGACGGTCCCTTGAGTCTCCAGCCACACGTACCCACCGTGTTTGGCAAGCATTCGGTACTGACTAGTCACTACTTGGCCCTTTGTGCACACTGAAAAACGGGAACAGAGCGATATAAATAATGTAGCAACATAAGTACGAATGTACAACATGTAACACTTGTTTAAATAAACCTGCTCCCCAGTTTTCATTATGCAAAGCCACACTAAAACATTTGTAAGCAATGATGCTTCACCTCTGGAAAAGAAATCAGCCATTTTCAATATAACAGAGTCTGTTAAGCTGAGGTCTCCCCTCAAGGTGTCTGGCGTTTGAGTTCTTCAGATCAATGTGTAGGATTTTCTGAATTTAATGTAAGATCCTAATTGCCCCCAGAATAAAGCCTACTGACTGCACATTTTGTGGAAGTTTCTGTTCTAGAAGAATTGCTCTCAGTTTAGGCTCCCAAACTGATCTTTAGGAAAGTCAAATGATTTAGTAAATTATTCAGTAGTCTCCCTATTCACATGGTGGATAATCCCAAGAGTCAGATGATTTAAATGCAGTATCCACAATAAAGTAACTCTCGTGGTTTAATTCCATAGCTATCGCCTTTCTACGCCTTAGAGTCAGGAGCTGGAGATACCAACAACAGATAAAGTGAAAGTGTCAGTGGCACAACAGTGGTCTTAAGTGGTTGAAGAAGTGACATCACTCTTAAAAGGGTATCAACTTTAAGAAAGTGAAATGAGGTTCTTTTACCCAATAAAGAAAGTAAAGTTGAACTATTTTATTATTTCTCTGGCTGTTTAAACTGTTTTGGTTCTCCATAATAGCTGGAACCTAGTAGATGATAAAAAGTTGGATAAAGAACTGGCTGGATGATCGCAGCCAAAGGGTTGCAGTCAATGGCTCCACGTCCAGGTGGAGGCCGGTCACGAGCGGTGTCCCCCAGGGGTCCGTCTTGGGACCGGTGCTCTGCAACATCTTTATCAACGACTTAGACTGTGGGATCGAGTGCACCCTCAGCAAGTTTGCTGATGGCACCAAGCTGAGTGGTGCAGTTGATACCCCTGAAGGAAGGGATGCCATCCAGAGGGACCTGGACAGGCTGGAAAAGTGGGCCCACGAGAACCTCATGAGGTTCAACAAGGCCAAGTGCAAGGTGTTGCACTTGGGTCGGGGCAATCCCAGGTGTGTGTACAGACTGGGAGAAGACCTCCTTGAGAGCAGCCCTGCAGAGAAGGACTTGGGCGTTGTGATCGACAAAAAGCTGGCCATGAGCCGGCAGTGCGCTCTTGCAGCCAGGAAGGCCAACGGCATCCTGGGCTGCATCAAGAGAGGGGTGGCCAGCAGGGAGAGGGAGGTGATCGTCCCCCTCTACTCTGCCCTTGTGAGACCTCACCTGGAGTGCTGTGTCCAGGCCTGGGGCCCCAGTACAGAGGGGATGTGGAGCTGTTGGAGCGGGTCCAGAGGAGGGCCACCAAAATGATCAGAGGGCTGGAGCACCTCTCCTGTGAGGAAAGGTTGAGGGAGTTGGGACTGTTCAGCTTGGAAAAGAGAAGGCTCCAGGGAGACCTCATTGCGGCCTTCCAGTACTTGAAAGGAGCTTACAGGCAGGAGGGGGACCGACTTTTTGCACGGGTGGATAATGGTAGGACAAGGGGGAATGGGCATCAAATAATAATGTTAACTCCAAATGTTTTGTTTGAATTGCCCTGAGTTTCTCAAGCAATAAACCTGAAGATAGTACAGTTCAGGTTTAAAACTTCATGTAGACGTTTGAAAGGTGAGGGGTCCACAAAGTATTTTGTAATTTTTGAAGAGAATGAGGTTTCAGTATGGATCTCTGAACTTCTGAATTGTATAATTTTATGACATCTGCTCAGTGTAAACCCTTTCTTAAAAGCAAGCGATATTGTCATGAAATTTACAGCTGCCAACTGGAGGAAAATATTGTTGATCAACAGCACTAAAATTAGGGCTGGAGTATGCAAGCAGTATGAACAAGTTTGTATTTATTTGCACACAGACCTAGTTGCACTGAGTACCAAAAGGGAAACTGGCAAACTAAACCTCTGAACACTTTGGTGAACTTTCCTTTTAAGCAGCTTTTATGTGCGAAGACAGTATGCTATCAAACTAATGCCCTAAAAATAAAGCAATTTCACTCAATAGGTCTGGAACTTAATTCTGCATTCTTTTTCCTTGTGAATGTGGCCATTAACAGGAACTACTTCTTGTCAGCCTCTCCTACGTTGCCACCATGCAAAGGTACAATCCAGGCCTGTGAAACACAACAACTGTTTTGCAGATAATGGTTACTGTGTTTATCTTTCTATCTCTGAAGTTTGTTTGTTTTCTTCCTAGGAATATTTAATCATCCTTCATTTAATTTATTTAGACAAAGGAGAACATTACCTTTATTGATTAAATACTTCTGGCGGAACAAAATCAAAAGGCTTTCATTTCAAAGTGTTTTAGTGACTGAACTGTTCTGCTCTGCTTGTGAAACATAATTACACTCCTTCCTAATCATCAGCTCATCAATAAGAGTCACAGTGTAGGCGCCTGCTACATTACAAAGAAGCTTTTTACCGCTTTAATCTTTTTTATTATTATTATTCAAAGCATGTCATGTTCTGATATAATAAAGTACAGCAGAATCCCTCCTTGGGGTAATCTCATAAATTACTAATACACTCGTAACTGCTGACTTCGTTATCAACACTGCATTTAAGGTTCTGGCTTCAGAGTGAACTTCTTGCCTTTTTTCTTCTCTTTTCAAAAACACATTTTATACAGATATATGTATGCACACCTGTACCTTTATAGAATTAGTAACACCTCAATGAAGCATGTTCATATTATATACCTTATTGTGGGAAGAGAAAGGGGGAGGCAGGGATGAATTTAACAAATACGGAAGTTTGTTCTTTTTAATTGCAGAGAATCATTTAAGAAACATGATTCAGTTGGAACGACTGTCGAACTGCTGGTTGTACTACCAAGTGGCATGTGCCAGATGGTGACATTCAGGTCCCCACCAAAGTCAACAGCAAAATTCTCACTGGCTTTAATGGCAACACAACCAAATCCTAAATGGAAGTGATTATAGATTATTAATCACTGAATTGGAAAATATAGCTCTACAGTCAATCATTTGTGTAGGTTTATGCAACAAAACAGAGATTTACATTTTGCTTGCGTAACGTGCAAAAAACTGGATATGCTAACTACTGCCAAACACTTTCTAAATTTCCATTTGATGGTGACTAAAATTCAGACTGTCATAGTCTACCAGCAACTACACTTCCCATTAAGAACATAAATACTACTGTGCCTTGCGTGAATGCAAAGCTATTATTGAAAAGCTTTGGCAACAAAATCAAATTGCAGCAGAGTAAAATTGGAATGAGAATGATTTACCGCTATATTGGAGGGAGTTCTGCTTCTATCCAGAAGACTCATTTGAGGTTTTCTGTACCTCTCTCTCTAAGCTTCAGTTTCCTATTTCCTGTGCATCCCTACAACACTGAATGTTTGGCACTGTCAGAATTGATGACTATACTGTTGTACATTTCCAGCAAAAATGACTGTTTAATACATACAAGGGTGCTGAACATTAATGGCATGTTTAGTTCTGCATTCTGACTTGTGTCTCTTTATGTAAGCTATGAGGTGGATGTTTCCATGTATAAATGAACATGGTCAGGAAGAAACAGTTAAGATCTGCATAAGCCACGTCCTTGCTTGGTAATCCTGCGCTTTAGACAGTATCTCAGTAATAATGGCACACGCTCAGAAGCCCAGGGATTGCCTACTTTACTGTCAATTCTGTTGTGGGCAACAGCATTTATCAGTTAATCACAGCATGGAGTGCTGTCCAGTGCTTTCAACAGCAGAGACCCTCCATGCTGATCCTGTAGAGTACCACATACACTATGGATGAGTTTGATCCTAAATATTTTCTGTGTAATGCATAATGCTTTGAGCACCTTTGCTGGTACAACTCACCCCTCTAGACCTTCTTTCAGCATCTTCAGTAGGCACACAGGGCATCTAAACATAAACTTCTGCCCTCTGTGAGATGAATCCAATTGCTACATTGAGGAGAAGCTCCACCAATCATTAGTAGAGCTCACTAGCAGAAGCACTACAGAAATCTTTCTGTGGACAGGCACTGATTAAATGGTCCTATCTAATTAATTTGACAGGGGTAACCAACATGGGCTCCCTCTCCTGCTGTCAAGGTTTGCCAGCTCTCATTTCATCCCTCTCTAGTATTGTCCCGTTCTTACAAATGCAACTCAAACTCAACAACTTGAAGCCAGCCATAAAGCACAGCCACTGATTGCTCACAGGATGACTCTTGATAGTCCTGCAGAGGCTAGGCACATCCTGTCTATAAGCATCACTAATTCCTTTTCACCCTTAAAAGCATGAACGAATTTTCAAAGAAACAATGTTAACAAACATATTCCCAGACAACTCTCTGTAAGTATGGTGTGATGATTTTTTTTTTTTGTTAGCAGCTCTGGAAACAGGATGATTCATACCAACACTGTTATAAGAGCACACAACTTCAATCACTGCCAAACATTCTTTCAAATAACATTTCAACTCAAAGCTGTCCTGAATCCTTGCCGTTGCAGCTAACACATATTCCCTTTTCCTCTTAAGGTCAGGCAGCTATTCTTTACTGCTACTTTTCTCCAAGACATACAGAAATACTTCCTCTAAGTGTATTTGGTGGGTAATTCCCTACAGACATGATGTAAGTCATAATCTTTCCTGAGCCACAGAGACCTTGAACATAGTAACTACAAGGTGGTTTATGTTTTTTGTTCTAACTTGCATGCTCTGGTCTAGAAGCTTTGCCTTGTTTGTACAAAAAAATAGAAGCAGTAGAAGTTTTAGTGGTCCTTTGCTGAGTGCTCCCCTGCACTACTAGTCCAGCGGCTGTACAGCCAGAGGCAGGAAACACAATTTGTGCATTAGGGCACCATGTCAGCTTCAGCCATTGTGCCACCTCTAAGGCCAGAGCCTGCAGATTTGAATCAAGTGAGTTTAAGACACCTCATGTGAGAGCAAGAGGAATTGTAGCTGTGTGGCCAGCTGAATAGGGGGAACGCATCTTGGCTCTGATCTCTGCTCCCAAAATGAGTCAGGTATTTTACATTTAAAACAGCTAAGACTGGCAGTTTATAAAGGCATAAGAATAGCTATCTGTATAATGAATATCCCTTTGAAAAAGTCTCCGTGCACATCTGCCCTGGGTGAGGAAGAGCTTTTATTTGGTAGCAGAAGACAGACATTCAAAAATATGCTGTGCTAAGCTCTTCCTAGTACCCTTAACAGCTGTCCTTATTGCTGAGCCCAACGCTACACAACAGTGATAACCAAGCTAGCATTGCCTAACTCAGCTTTCCAAATTTTCAGCTGATCTTTGTATTATCCCTTAGAGAAAGATTCTCTTCTAGCTATAAATTTAGTTTTAAGTACTGCAAAAATCAAACCCTGTGGAAAGAGCAGCAGCAGTTTTCAGCAAGACAAACATGGTAACGTAAACTTTCTTGCAAATAAAGAACTTCTTTTCTCAGAGAATACACACACAGAAATACCAATTCTCACATACAGGGCACGCTTGTGTTTTCAACTACTTGTTGAAGTATCTGCAACCTGTGCTTTATGTGCAAACCGTAAAGAAAAATAAGAGTGTGACTTACAGTTCTGGTGACTCTTGGTCATATTCTCCGAGTCCAAGGCATGGTAGAACTCGTATGCTGAACGGCCCAGCAGCTCATCTGGGTGGTATCCAATCAATTCTGTTATTCTAGGTTAAGAAGAACCAAACATTTAAAATCGACATCACCTGAGAGCACATCACAGCTCTCAGTTCCTGTCCTTAGACTAAAAGGATTAAAAACACAACATGAGAAATCCTGAACTCCCAAACACATCAGAAGCTGTACAGGATTTCCGATCATATTCTTACATATGTCCACATTCAGAAAAGATTTTCACTACTACTGTAACAAAAATTCCTAGCATAGTCATATTGTGTGTTGCAAATTTTCCCAGGCCTATTGCTCAGTATCTCTTCTAGAGTGTCACAAAAGGGAACTTGTTGCTGACAAAGTTCTCAAGCTGTCCACCACCCACAGAATCTCCCACTACCATCATTCACAAATAAATGCATGCATGTAGTGGTTGCCACCATCAGGTTTGAAAGTAGGTATATTTTAAAAACTTACATAAAAGTTGTAACTCATTACTTTGGGTATTAGATTTAATTAAAAAAAAAAAAAAAAAGGTGAGAAATTAAGGGCAGTTAAAAGTAGAAAATCAGCTCTTCTACTTAGTGTTTCTCTATTATATGAGAACTTCACCATGTGGATTGGGTTACTTGGGTGACTAATCCACAGGCTAAGTAGGATTTCACACAAAGAAAGCTATGATCTGAAAAACTAGACTTTTTTCAGCACTTTTCTGAGTACTCAGGCAAGGCAGGGTTTGTCACAAGTTCCTGAATAAATGAAAATAGGTCAGCAAACTGTGCAGATGATTTTCTCTAATGAGGGGGTGGAGGAAAAGAGTTCTTTTTCCCTGAATTAAATTTGAATTAAAACCATCACACACAACTTTACAGAAAACACAATTAGTGTAACAACGACAAAAAAATCCTCTATATGCATTGAAAAACATAGATCTCACATCTCCTGGAAGCATTACTGTTATTCAAGTCAGCAACAAAACTCTTGGACCCCTATTCCTAGCTTTGGAACTGCAATCCTCACCCAGAATGCTGCACAGCAGAGTCAAGCAGTGACAAACCAACTGCGAGGCTGTTGTAACCTTAAAAGCCAAGAAGTCTGGAAAGGGATGGTGACGTCGTGTAGCACGTCACTGCAACCGACAGCGATGCCCAAGTTTTATGCCTCATAACTGAACTCCCTTGGTAAGGATTTATCTGCCACCACGTTTGCTCAGTGGCATGGCCGAAGATGCACATCCCCACTTCTGTGTGGGGCTTGGAAGGACAGTTGTGCCCAGCCCTCCAGACATAAGCATGTCTTCACAAGACAGACATGTAAATAACTGTAAAACAAACAGAACCAGAGCACAGCAGTCATCTGGATCCCCCACCAGCGAGGACGACGAATGAGATGTAGCTATTTTGTGTACGGTTTGAAAGCCAAGGCATTGAGTCAGCTTCTCCCTCGCCTCCATAGAAGCTCATACCCCTGGGACAGCTCGGTTTGCCATGCTGAGAACTGCTCTCTGTCCTGATCTCCAAGGAATGAGTCTGAGCTTATAATGGCTCAGCTAAGCAAAGACTGTTGCTTTTCAGTGGATTCCCCCAGAACACTTAGAATTCTGTTTATGTTTACAGCGCTATTTATGCTTACAACTAGACCAACAAAGAGGAAATTCTTGAATCAGGTTTCAAGAAGAGTTGCCTTTTTTTTTTCTCCTTTCTTCACTGACAAGTTTCTGATCTTTTCAATTGTAACACAGTCTAACCTATAGCTTTTCCCTGAAATCACAAATGCTTTTTAATAAAAGCAGAAGTTCTCATAAAGAGTGGGTCACAAGAGCTGAAAGGTCAGGAGAACACACTGAGTGCAGAAGGAGCCCTAATAAAATTAAGGCTCTCAAAGCTCCTTTGCTGTTTGCCTTTATATAGTCAGCGCAGACCCAGTGGTGTAGGTGGCCAGAGGCTTTTGCCAGGACCACTGTAAATATGCAGCCTTTAGAAACAGAAGTTATGGCCTTTGGTTATGCAGTGGCACAGTACCACAAAGCTATCAGATTAGTTTGGAGTTCAACACAAGGGAAGGCTTTTAAAATTCAGGAAGTTCAGGATCTAATCTCAATCCAGTCATTTGTAGCTCAAAGTTAAATTGGAATTGCATGCAAAGAAGGAAAAGGAAATGAAAGTAATGAAAGAAAAGAAGCATCATGCACCCAGCAGCACCAATGCAAATGCAAAACCCATCACAGCCGTAATGGGTGTCAACAATGGAACTGAGATAGCAAGGAAAAAAACATGCATTACAGCAAGCTAAGGGACTCTTTTACTCTTCTCATATATGAATTGCAGTCTCCATCCCAAAATTTCTACTCCAATCCTGTAATTCCCCTCCCAAATTACTCCTCACTGACCAGCTCATAACAAGTATCCTCACTGTAAAATCACCCTTCTTGTCATCCCATGGCACAGAGAGACTTGCGGTATGATCCTGCTGTGACGACGTCAAATGCAATTAGATCAAACTTTGTCTTGGGTTAACAAGTGGCGTGTGGGGTTTAACTACAACCAACTAAAAAGCATACAAAAAGATCAAAACCATGATACTCACAAACCCCACAAGACCAAACCCTAAACCCATGCCAGGTAACAGTGAAATGCCAGTCAAGAGTAATCGTTTTAAAATAGTTAGAAATAAAAACAAAAAAATCCTAGGCAGCCTCTGTGCCCTTGCTAACTCATCTGTTACTGTGTTTCCGCTACTCAGCTTCATTACATTTCCCTTTAAACACTCCTGGAAGCAAAAGATTTTTTTTTTAATTATGTCTCTTTCTCCCAGCCCAAAAAACTAAAAACAAAAGCCATCTGACAAAGTTTCCTAGATACACTTTTAAACATGACTATTTTATAGCAAGCGTCCTCTCTCCAAGAGCAGTTAACAGCACTGCTTTCTGGTGTCAGAGCTGGCAGATCTCATGCCCCTTTACTCCTCCTCTGGTGCTGCTGACTTCAATAAGCTCCAGAGCTCACGAGCTGCGGCCAGCAGCTTCTCCAGTGTGTGTCACACCTGTCCCGTGCCTCTTGGAGGCATTTATGTCTGACAGCACCAGGGCTGAAACACAGCAAGGGCTGCAGCAGCCTCTGCACTGATGTTTTGAGTTTGAACACAGAAGTGCATCCTCCAAACCCTGCACAAGAGTCTCTCAGCAATATGAAATGTCAAATGAACACCCAGAGGAGTAAGTGCAAAGGAAAAAGCATCCTACAGAGCTAAGAAGAGGGCCAAACTAAAAGAGTCACAGAAATTTATGTGCCCCATGGGACCAATGGGTCATTTACAAAATCTGAGTCCAGAGCACAAAACTTCTACTTTCGCTTGGGCACTGGACAGAAAATTGCTCTTTGTGCAAGCTGCAGAATGACAAAATTGGAAAACAAACCTTATGGTGGTTTTGGATGGCTTTCCTGCCATGTTAGGCTTTGCTTTCTTTGCACCTGTAAAAGCTAAATTGGTGCTAATTAGAAGAAGAACACTAATTTTTGTTGAAGATGACAGGTGGCCTGAGAGGCTGCTCATTCTCCTGCTAACGAGCCTCTTCTGAAGCACGAGGAGCTTTGGGGGAGTCCTGATTTTGTTGAACTGGCTGCTCAGTTTCCTGACTTAAACTTGTCACCATGACATAGAAAAGTCAAAATCTCAGAGAACACATGAAGGGATGGGCAGCAACCCTCCAGCACGGGTCTGACCCGACTACCACCACTTAAATGCTCTTGGAGCACCATCTGAATACAGCCTTTTCTTGGGATACAAAGGCAAACTTCTGTGCTTAAGGAAAACAAGAGAGAAACAAACAATCTGAGTCCTCTACCTAGACAGGTACAACTTTGGCCTCCCTATTTTCTTTGAGACACAGAAGAACATAAAGCTCACTGCTTCAAAGGCCGTGTCTCCTAAGAGACGAGCTATTTCTGGTGTTTTTATTTTGTTTTTAATTGGGCTTTAGTGCTTTTCTGTCTCTTTAGAGGAGCACAAAGCTTTTCATTGTATACCATTACTTGAGTTAAAATAGCAAGGTGAGAGCTAACAGGACTGAGAAGTCAGGAGCTTTGTGCAAGCCTACTGTAATGTTTACAGCTCACAAAAAACAGCTGGGTGTGTATGCGGCAGCCCTTGCATGAGGGTGTGGATCCCTTAACAAAGCCTTTCTGTATTCAAACTGTTACCAAGTTATTGAAGTTAAATTGGTCTTGCTGGGAACAAACAAACAAAGTTATACTTAAAGCAGATTGAGCTGCAGCCCAAACAGAACGAGAATGAGCCCAAACAGCCTTTGCCTCTGGGGTAAAGCTGGGCAAGCGCTGTGGTGTGGCACTCCACCTCAGCACCTGCCTTTCCTCCTGTGCGGTGGCTGCAGACATCCCCGGGCGGCGCAGCCACGGAAGGCCGCAGGATGCAGAGATCATTCATAGCATCTTCAGCTCTAACAGGGGCCAAACAAATGCACAAAGCTGGGACCCCCCTGCCCGCACCTCAGAGGCAGAGTTGGCCTGATGGGGTGCATCTGCCCCGCTGGGCTAAACACCCAGATGGGTGCACTGAGAACTGCAGCAGGGCTCCCTGTCTCTCCTCCTCGCTTGGTCTTTCTAAAACAAAGCTTGTTTATTAACAAAAGTTGTTATTCCTGTTCTATGCGATATTTAAGAAAACAAAACAAAAGCCAGTTTTGCCAAATGCAAATTTTCGGCTTCAGCTATCACCACTCTCCTCTCCCTGCTGTGTTCCCCCTGAGCAGGGATGGAGGAGGGACAGGAAGTCCTTTCAGATGCTTATTTGCTTTTTCACCTAATTTGAAAATTTAGGTGAAATGGCAAATCGACTTAAAACCTCTTGCAAGGTCCTGTGCTTGCATATTTCTGTTTTACATAGCCCTAACAGGAAGCACAATGCAATCCAGTGTCCTCTCAGCCAGGCAAGACGAGATCCCACGTGGATGCTCACACTAGAAGAAACCTGATGGGGACCAACATTATCACAACTGCATCTTCCTATTTTGAATCACTGTGCATCCTCCATCACTCCCTTTTCTTCTTCAACTCTTCCATTACAAAGCTCCAATCAAGAAAAAGCAAAAAGAGGGTAACTATTGGGTTTCTTGTAACCAGGAACACACAATTCCCCAAAGCAAGCATGCCTTCAAAGTAATGGACAACATATGCTTTCCAGTGTATCCATGCCAGGGAACTGCTTTGTGACAGCCTCTCTGGCTATGTAAGACCAGTTTGCTTCCTTATGCTCTCCTGCACGCCATCCACAGCCATCCAGGGCAAAGAGGAACTTTGTTTGTCTGTCCCTCCCCCCCACAGCACCCCACAGAGATCGTGGGGATGAAGGGGGAAAGCCAACACCATGCACAACGCGACATCACCCTCTGTGCTTCCAGAGTGCCCATCCCCTCCGAGTGTATGGATTGCCTTTGTACCTAAGGGCACTTAGAGTATTTTTGGGGTTTCCTATCACATGCAGATACCGTTTTCACTTCTGTTTTGTGGATTTTCCCGCCACAGAAACATACTGCAGTTACTTCCATCTACCCATCGCCTCAGTGGCCCTGCACAGCTGAGCATCAGCTCTGCCACCAAAGTAACAGAATTTCCTTCAAACAAAGACTTGCCTTTTTCTGACTCAAACACCCTCACTGGAGATTGTCCCTGACACAAAGCCTAGTGCAGCTGAACTAAGTCCTCACTTGGATTACTGAATAGTGCCACTGATCAGCATTTCCGTATTACAGCTGAAATAATCCTTCCTGTAAACCACTTAGCCAGGATAACTGGAGCAAGGGAATGTTTTTAAATCACTCTCCGGGAACAGCTGAAGCAGGCATTTAACAAAACAGGAATTTGAATTATGGACCAATTTTCAGTATTTTATGTCTCAAAAAAACTTTCTTAACAGGCTCATCACCTTGTTTTAAGAATGTAAATACATCCCACCTAGCCACAAGCAAGTCACAGGCCCACATATATATACACGTTACTTTTGAAGGGCAAAATACACGGGCTAGCGTCTCACGTATTTCACATGAGAGTAGGCCAGTCTTATCCACTTTGTGTGCTGGTACAATCCTGAGGAAACCCCTAAATAATCAAGGCACTTTTATATGAGCCACCCAGTTTTAATTACAAACTGCTGACAGGTAGTGAGTGTGTCACATACAAGTGTGTCACATACAAAGACTATGAGCTTTAATGAGGAGATGACAGATGTCATCCTAATTTTCTGTGCAGATAAATTTCAGTTTTGTGCATCAAACTTTTTTTTACATGCCTGAGCTTCATACTGAAGGTGGGTGCTTCCAAGAGTAAGGCCCAGCATGGCCATCATTCATTACAGTGCTTCCCCAGAAATCCTAGAGTTTCTCAAACTGAATGCTTCAAAAGTAAAAACTTAATGCTCCATGGGAGCAGCCCAGAGAGCTGATCTGTTTAGGCCAGATGAACTCCAAAAGGGTGCTCAGACTGCTCAAGGAGGCATACTGCCCGCAGGATATCAGTCCAGAGCTCAGACAACATGATCTCTCGTGGAGAAATGATCTGTGTCAGCCCTGCTGCGTCGCTGCAGGAAGGCTGGAATACACTGAGCAGGGTTAAGGCACCCAACTGGCACATGCTGCTTTTCCTCCCTCGCTCCTCAGCCTGGATTTACATTCCTGGCATAAGCTGCTCTTTCAGTACCATTTGTCTAGCAGCACTGAATTTGATAAGAACAGCTGAGTGCTTTGCATTTTTATGCATCTCCTGACCTGTCACCTGTTGAAGAGAAACCAACATCCCTCTGGGAGGGAAGAGAGTCAGACAAATTGGCTGGGAAGAACCTGAAAGGTGCATGAGGTTTATTTCCTTCTCTGTCCTGGCTGGCTTTTTACAGCTTTGTCATAATTTCAGTAAAACATGAATGAAACAGCCAACCCGAACCACCTAACATAAGATGTGCTGTTTAGTTGCTTGATTTTAAAGAGAAATCCCTAAAATTCTTTACAAGTTAAATCATCCAGAGGAAGCTGTTGCATTTCACTTCCTTATAAAAAGTTTTCCCTGTAAATCAACTCCCACTGTTTAAGACAGGGCGTAGTACTTCACTCTTCTTAAAACAATCATAAGCATCTTCAGCGGGAAAGTATCAGTCCCACAAAGTCACATTTTTAATTGCTCCTGCATCAGGTCTGGTATTCATATGTGAATGCTGCAATACAGCAAAATCTTCTGTCGGTCTCCTCTTAGCTAGCACTGACTAAGTTTATGGCCCAATAATTCTGAGGTATGCTGCTTTTTATAATGAGTCACTAGAGTCACTACTGTTTGTCGCATTTTTCCCCCCAAGAGCAAAATCTAATTGATATCTCAATATTGCTATCCTAAAAGCATTAAAAAAAAAAAAAAAAAGGTATCTTTTACTGCATTTACATCATAGCACATTTCTAATTACAACGGAGTTGCTGCTAAATTCTCAGAGAGGTCAGAAGAAGGTCAGTCACTAGTTTCACTTTTGTAATCCTGCTTTCATCCATAACTGCTAAACCAGCTAGTTTATACAGCTGCTTCATCATACCATTTAAAATAATAATCTTGCTTGGAACAACTTTAAAAAAACCTTCAAAGGATCAAAAAAATAACCAAGATCTCAATCCTGTGAGTTTTTACATAAGATTGAAGCATATGTGAAATCCCACTGACAACTCCACAGATCTCAGTGGTTGCAAACATCCCCAAATTTCAGGACAGCAGTGCCACAGCCATCAGAAAACTTCAAATTAAATTCAGGGATCACAGAATATCCTGAGTTGGAAGGGACCCACAAGGGTCATCAAGTCCAATCCCTGGCTCCACACAGGACCACCCAAAATCCAAACTGTATTTCTGAGAACAACCCACAGCAGTACAGGCAGGACTTTCTGTGAAAGAAGGAAACAGAAGGAATCTTCACGGGAAGAGACCTCTGGTTCACTCACAGGCAGGGCAGATGGTTACCACAATACGCAGGCAGGGAGAAGAGATAGATGGTATGAAATTCTATGGAGCTCCCAGGGGAAAACAGACAGGCGGAGTCTGGCTGACCTTCACTTTTTTTTCACTCAAGAGCGTGGGGCATAGAGGACACTGCCCTCTAATTGTCCCAAGCTCTTCCTCTCCATTTCTCCACTAAAAGGAGCAGATAGATAAACAGCAAAGGCTAATTGCTCTTCCTTGAGCAGGAGGCTGCAACCCTTTCAGAGCTACAGATGCTCTGGTGCCTTACCAGTTCTTAGTTAGTCTAGAGCATAAACTAGTTTTCAGCTAACTGATAATGGGACCCTGGGCCAAACCAACCATTAGACAGTCCTTGACTAAGATCCATAAGGCATGTCCCTAGAGGTGTCCTCTATAAGCATAACAGAAATCCTCTGTACTCTTCAGTTTAAGACCCAAGAAGCTAATGCTTATGGCTCTAAATTGTCTCATCTTCTGCCAGCAAACTTGAATTCCTCACTCAGCAGGGGAGGAAGTACAGCAGGAGTACCATTTTGTCTAAATTGAGATTTGAGATGGATTAGGTGAGCTACTGAATAGCTGTCATGGTAACAGATTGTACTTTTAGTCCTTGCTTACCAGCTCTACCTAGGAGGGCACTTTGGAGGGACTGACTGCTTGTTTTGTCCAAGAAAAGTAGAAATATCCATGAAAAGGAGAAATCAGTGGAGTTTACCTGTCATCACAGTAGGTGAATTTCATGTCCATGCTATGGCGACTCATGAAGGTCTTGCTGTCCAGGGGGATATCGATGTTTGAAGGATGCTGAATAGGCTCACACATTAGTATAAGGCAGGTGAGAAGGGGCTCTTTATACCCACACAAAGTGTGAGGAGGGCAAGTGTTATACACTTTAACTTGCCCAGTGCAGTGCAAAACCTGAAATAATGATTTATGAATGAAAAACAAGCTCAGAATGTAGACACTCTACAATCCAAAATGTCTTTTTAAATTCAAAACACTTATTATGGCTAAAATACGGTACCTTCCACGTGGCAGATTTGAGGTTAACGGTTCTGCCTCTGTTGGTAACAGTGCATTTCATCCTCATGAAGAAGTCACGCTCAGTTGACATCTCCTTGTTTTTCTTTCCAAAGCCTGGACCTGCAAAAGGAAAATGGCCAATGAGTTTTCTCTATTGTGCTTCTTGATTTCCCCCGTTTTTAAGCACAATGCATTCAGCAGAAGCATCAGACAAATTCTCTGGTAATTTAGCTGCAGAGACCATCAAAGGTGCATGGACCACTTGAAGAGCATTCTGTAGATCTTAAACTTTAAGCGGAGCTTAAATGGGACTTTGTGCATTGAAAGTTATGTTTTTAGCTTACAGCCCATAAACCTTTGCAAAGTGCTACAAGTGAGAACATTATCCCTGTTTTAATCTGATGAAAGGAAAACACAAACACACAAAACACGCAAACAGCTCTGAGAGCTATATTTGGCAAAACAAAACAAAACAAACCTGCAAAGAATGAAATAACAGTTAACCATTACTCTAGGAACAAAAACTCTCTTTACCACGACTAACAGATCTCTACTATCAGCCAATTACTTCATTTGGTTATTTAAAAAGCAAACAGCAACTCTTTTGTATTTTCATTATTACCATTTTTCAGACTCAGATTCTCTCGAATTTCTTCATGGTCACATGGGTGAGTGAAGTCAAAAATGCTGTGTCCAGTTAATTCCACCTGTTCAGAAATAAAAACGATACTTATCCAAATAAAAGCAACTTCTAATGTAAAGAAAACAATACAATGTGAATCAAATGCACCAGGAGACAATTCCTTGGAAATCATCCTTTCTTGATGAGAATTTCAGTTGCTCATTTATCTGTTTTTAAATAGCATCTGTTTCAAAGAAAATGGTCACTAATTAAATGCATTGAGAGCAGCTTCATGCTCATTTCCAGCATCCAAAGACACTATAATGTTGAC
Organism: Alectura lathami; assembly: GCA_013399715.1. Taxonomy (NCBI): domain Eukaryota; kingdom Metazoa; phylum Chordata; class Aves; order Galliformes; family Megapodiidae; genus Alectura; species Alectura lathami. The sequence continues at coordinate 285,820 of VXAV01010005.1, read as the reverse complement.
AGAAAGGAAAGATAAAATAAAATAAAATAATAATAATAAAACAACAGAAACACTGCTGTCTGATGTTCAGGGTACCTGTCTGACAAATAAGACATTTTATTTCCACCTTTTTTGCAGTAACACACACTTGTTTTTCTGCATTTAGGCATATGTCTAGTTTCTAGGAATTGTATTACACAGACAGGAAAGTGTTAGGGAACAGGTTACCTGGGTGAGACCCATGTATTTGTTGACATTCTCTGACAAAAAGATCATGTCTCCATCCTGTGTCACCACGGCAATAAATCCCTCCAAAGCTTTCAGGTACAGGTTGTCCATCTGCTGGTCTGCCTCTAGTTCATTCTCAGTGTCAGCACATACTGAGAAAAAAAAACAGAAAAAAAGCACCTCAAACCTTCAGCACCCTAGCCAGCCTTTTTCAGCAATCACATCCAATAACAGGGCAACAAAAATATTTTTCTGGCCTTTAAATTTACTATCCATAAATCCCTTCTGGTGGAGCCTTTTTATTTGAGAAGCCATCTATCTGCGCAGTATATAAGAGGGATCTCCTTATTAACAGAAAGGCAGGAGACCCTTCTCTAAACCTTCTGGCAAATGCAATAGAACCTCCACTGACCTGACTTGCTTTTCTGTAGGATGTGTTTTCCGCACATGGCGCCAGCAACGTGCAGACACAAAGTGCAGGTGCTGGGTGCACATCGTTCAGCCACGCACTACCTTTGTATCTTCCAGCAGGTGCCAAGTATAGGGCAAATCTGACAGTAGGTAAGTAAATTTGTGCTTTCCTAACAAATGGTCTAACAAAAGACATTCCCATCGGGTCAGGTTTTCTAAGAAGCTCAAATACTCCCACTATGAAAAGCAAGCCTATAGACTTCTCCACACAGGACGGAGGTGTCTGTTAACACTACCTTTAGCAGAGAAAGTAGAAAAACATCCCCTTAAACTCCTTTCAGGGGCATCTCTCATCTAATAAACCTCAAAACTCCAGTGAAAAACCCAGGCAGCACCTCTGCTCCCTGTGTCCCTCACAGCAGAACCCCAGGCACTTGAGACAAGTATTTCATTTTTGTTCTGTTCCACCCTGAAACAGCACATTTATCATTTTCCTTCATGTTTCTCATGAAAGTACTCTTTTCAGAAGTCTAGAAGCAGAAATGAGGTACTGTTGTGCAAAGCACATCATTAGAAATGATTTTAATTGATTTTTTTTTTTTAAACAATAGGGCAGAAGCTAGGCCAAACTGATATGTCTTTTACTTTAAACTATTAAGCAGTTATGATTAAAGGCTAAGCCTGATCTCTATACCTCCTGCAACTCCAAACACCTAAGGCTAGGCCAGGAGCAAATGCAGAGGGAATAGCACTTGCAGTGCAGAGCCCAGTAGCCCGTTTGGAATGGATGAGTGGTGACAAAACCAACACCAGCTGCTGCTTCTGCGCCCTCCTGCCGCACGTCCCCGGCAGCTGCCTGTCACCCATCGGGCAAGCACAGGAATGGGCTGACCCAGCCCCAGAGCCAGTGGCAGCATGCAGTTGATCACCCTTCACCTGTCAACGCAGCCATTTGGCACTGGGAAGAGGAGGCACCAGGGATGGCCAGCGCAGGCTGGGGATGCATCACTCTGTGTCCCTGCGCTGCAATTTTAACTGCATGCAGAGGCCAATTCCTCCTCAGTACAAAGCAACTGACTTCAGGAAATTACATCAGGTTCAGCATTCAAAATTCAGAAAATACACAATAATATATCTGAATAGTATGCACTTTGACCATAATGACATTTAGATGGAAAAAAAAAGAAAAGGTAAGTGACCATCTGCTCCCAAGCTTGTTTCTGCTGTGTAAAGAATGTCAAGGGTCTTTTTTTTACTTTTCCGGAAGCAAACAAATGGTTTATTCAGCAGGGATCATGGCTATAGCCCAAGACAATCAGCCAAGTGTGGGTTCAGAGAAAAAAAAAAAGACTTTTCAGCTCTAACCCCAGACCCTCCTTTCCATTTTTTTTTCCAGCTCATTAAGTTTGCATTAACAAAACATCACCATTCAACAGCAGGAAGGCTATTCAAAGCACTTGTACTTTTAAATGCCTCCAACAGTGAAAGACAAACACTTTACTTGTATTATCAGGTGATTAAGTTTGCTTTTCCATGTATATAAATTATATTACTTGTACAAACACATACAGAGGACATAGGATCACTCACATCAGGGCTGCAGGTCCAACCCCCTAATGCCCTAGGCCAGCAAAGCACTTAAAGACAGTCAGCTTTAAAGCACGTGGTTGCAGGGGTTCACTGGATCAGAGTTTAACGCTATTACTAAAATTACTTTCACCCAGCTGTGATGTGGGCTGGGAGGAGGGAGGGGAGAGGTTGCGCTGCTGTGCCCCCCTCACCTAACCCCAAAGCACCACCCTCTGAGCCCTGCTTACCCCTTCCTCCCTGCCCATCCGCCAGCTGCAGCAGGCGAGGGGAGCTGGCAGATGGGATTCTGCAGCTCTGAACATGGCGTGCTCACACTTCTGAGGTAGATCCCCTCTGGCAAGGAAACTGTGGGGCTGGCACACCGGGGTCACCTACATCCAGGGACCACAGAGGGGAAAATGCAGCCAGGTGTGCTGCTGCTGCTGCGTCCTTCATGCCAGCCCTGTGAGCATCCCCCAGCTGCCTCCCAGGGGTGCCCACATTTCCCCCTGCCCAGGTTCCCTGTGGTGCCTGCAGATGTGGAGTCCCAGAAGGTGCAACCTGTGCTAAGCCCCCGAAATGTGCTAACTGAAATAACTGGTCTACAGCAAAAAAGCAGGGGGGCACCACTGCGGTGCCCTAGTAGGCCCTGTATCAGGTGGCTTAGCAGTATAATTGCTTGAATGCAATCAATGCATAAAAATCCCCCATATGGCTGCAGCTACCGTGTTACACATTGCTCCCTTTCTCCAGTGAAGATCCCTATCTACTAACACACAGAGGATGTGTCAGTCTCCTAATGTGTATATATCAGAAAGCAGTTCAGTTATTCCCTCAGACAAAAGTCAGGCTTTCTTTACAGTGACCAATTTCACAGCAGAAAAACAAAGTCACTTCTACCACAAGCTGGTCCCAGAGATCCCTACTGTTTTTCATTTCATCTTAAATTTTCTTCATTAATTTACATCAGGACTGGACTGGAGCATTAGTGTAAGAAATTTCAGCTGGGGACAAAGAAAAATATGAGGTTAGCAGGAGGAGGAGGGGGTAGAATTTGTCATTTCTCTGGGCAGCGGCAGCCCATGCAGACTTGCCAGCCTTCTCCAGGTCTTCATGAAAGGTAATTGTGTATTCAATTTACCTTGATTTTTAGGTAGAAATTTTATTGTCATCATTGCTGTTAAAAGAGCTGCTAAATAAATTTTGAAATAAGGACACACTTCTTGATTTTTTTTCCTGCGACTTTTTCTGTTTCCCCTCTAATAACAGGCGTATCTCAGTTTCAGGCACCACGACAACACAGAGGGGAGAGTGGACTGCAAATATTCCTGTTTAACTAAAAATTAACAGCACATTTTTCAGAATGAGGTATTGTAATATAATTGTTCATATTATAGTTCCTTTTATGGAACACCTCAGCCAAGTGCTAGGAAGCCTATGAAGGAGGGAGAATCCCTGTCTGGCTGAGATGGGGAGACCTTAGAATTAGTCAGAGAGCCACAGAGAAGTGAGGCAGCACCCCTGGGGTGACTACAGCAGGAACACAGCAATAGCGTCCCAAGTCCCTGTCTGGTGCGTTCACATTGCCTCAAGGCAATTTTTCTTAGTCCAGACCAAATTTTGATACAGCATTATTTCAGTCTATTTCTCAGTCTGTACCAAACTTTGAAAAGTACTTTTAATCAGCACTATTTTGAAAACAATTCTTAATGACCAAAGTAGAAAGCATTAATCAACAAGAAACTTTGAACTGTAATGGCAAATGCTTATTGCAGTGTTTATGATAACCTTTTATGCTAAAAATAGCTCATGTAAACAAGCTTTGATTAATTCCCACTGTCAGGATGTGCACTGTTCCCAAGTTTAAGAACACTTTTTCCGTAGATGCTTGCTCATTTCCTTCAGTCCAACCTCTTGGAATGAGTCTGAGGGCTTAAAATCGAGGCTCTCCTTACAAGAACTAACTGCTCAGCTACAAAAAGTCCCTAGCAAAAAGCTTCTGCTCCTTTCAACAGTTTTGGTCTGACCCAAAGGTGCCTTTTTTTGTCAGTTTAGAGGTACAAAATGTTAAAAGGGCTTCTTCTAAGGGTTACATCATCACCTCCACAGAATTGCCAAGGCTTTGTCTCTTACCCTGGATCCTTCAAGTACCAAAAAAGTCGCTTGGACGTCGTGCATAGCAGACACAAGGCCATAGCTGCAACTCCTTTGTAAAAACTGCCTGATGCCAGTGAGCAGAAGTTGGAGAAGATCTAAGAGCAGCTCCATCCTGCATCAGAGAGAGCAGCTTTGGGACAGACTTGTCTCTTCCCAGTTTCTCGTTTCCCATCAATGGGAAGCAACTGATTTTTTTTTTTTCTTTCCTATCTTGACAGGACAGTACATCCTGTTCAAGGGGGTATTTTCAATATGCCCAGTAAAAGCTTTTGGTTTAGATACATAAAGAAAAAGCTACTCTTAAACTTGAAGCTTCCTGACAAGCTCTTATCTCCAAGTTGCACAAGCAACTTTGATAAAGAAAGTACTTGTGTTATTGCTGCTTTGTAATTTTACTGCAGAGTTTGTACCTAGCCAAATCACCTGGATGCTGCTCTGAGGAAGGTGTTCACCGGTGGATGCAGCATCCCATCAGACTGGGCTTTCTGAGCCCACCTTCCCCAAAAACGGATGTCACTTCAGGCAGCTGAGGTATTTGGTACCTTGCCCCCCACTCACTCCTACCAGCACGGCTGGCACAGAACTACTTTTCCAATGTAATGAAAGCAAACAAACGGACAAGCTATTTTTAAAGCACTGTTTTATGCCACAATGGTCTGAGATTAGATGCAGCTTGTCCAGACATTCAAAAACAATGCCCACATCACTTCTCCCTGCAGGTTGTGCTCTGCCTTAAAAGCAAAGAGAAAAGCTATTTTTTCCCTTCTGCTCCCCGCTGGCTTTCCGGCTCTGTTGTCTCCCTCCCTTGAAACAACTTCACAGTGGCTTCCTTGTGGCCTCCCTTCTCCCAAACAACTTCCCGTCCGCTTCCCTGTTCCCTCCCCATTTCTTCTGCTGTCTGCCTGTGCGGGAGTGACTCCCACCCAGCTTCCTTTGCTGGATTCTTCATGCTGAAAAGACACGCGGGTGACCATACAGTTAGCACGGGGTTGAAATGAGCTGATAAAGCTGTGCTTGCCTGATCAGCCTAACTAAAAAGTCAGCAGCCCTGGCACATAGACACGCACTGGTGCCAAGGAGTCCTGGTTCCAGTAACGCCTTTATCACACACATGGTTCAAATAAACACTTAAGATTATTGGCACCCCATCCAGGCTTCCTAAAGTGGATTCTCTTCCTAATATTCAGACAGCAACAGGGTGTCTGAGGCAGCCTTAGCAACTACCATGATGCTAGCTGTTCACCAAGATAGCTTTGTTTTTCTTTAGCAGAAGGCAGTTTCTTTCCTTTTGCCATCCATTAATGCTCAAAAACCATTAGGCTAAGTTACTAGCTATACCAGAAAATAGTCGGGTACAAATAACGGTATCGGTTTTTCTGACTACGCTGAAGGACGTAAGACCCTAAATCCAAAAGCTCCAGTACTGGTAAGCAAACAGCCTATTTTCAGTAACAACTTTCTGGGATCAAAACCTTTCCTTCAAATGAACAGAGATCTATTCTAAATTTATCCCAAAGACGGTAATGTAGCTATGGCAAAACGTGTTATGCCAACAGAATTAGAAGACATCTTGAAAAATATTTAAGAGGTCATAATTAAATGATATTTCTACTAACATTCCAATTATACCGCGCACTGTTGTGTGCACAACATGGAAACAGTATTATAAAGCCATTGTTTCAGTTTGCTTCCTGTGATACTAATCTCAATCAGGCCGTCAGACGAACAGCCTGCATTTCTAAATGTTAAAGGCTTCCTCTCCAACATTCCCACACAGAATTGCCTACTGTGAAAATCAAAGGGAAATGTGTTACTAAGTTAAGAAGCAACTTTTATAAAGCAAAGCCTGGTATTTTTTACCCTTTTGAACTCTGAGATATACAACCAGCTATTTCCTATTATGATAGGATGCGAGGGCCCGGCGGAGGCCCCGCCATGCCTGCGGGAGAAATGCGCCCGCGGCCTCGCCACCGGCCCTTCTAGCAGCACGTAGCACCAAGCTCAATGCCCGCTCGTGCACTGGGCTCTGCCTTTCACCTGCTGGAAGAATGTGGGCATAGGTCTCCATAGGTCTCAGCTTCCCGACAGATAAATCGTCATTATGCAGGCACAGCCAGTCAAACAGCCCGCAGTACACAAGGGAAAAGCCCTGCTCCAAGCCAGGGGACGGTATGGAGGGGCATCAGGCACCCAGTGCCATGGGACTGAGGCTGGCACACTGCCTGAGGCCATCTCTGACATCCCACCTGGAGCGCGATCTTGCAGAAAGATGAAGACGCAGTCTTGAGAAGGCCCTCACTCACCCCCATTCCCAGCAAAATCACCTCAAATTGAGATGTGTCCTCATTTGAGGATCATGCCCACAAACAGCAATATAAAATAAATAAATTCTCTCATGCTGGTAGCTTTTGATAGAATTAATAATAAATAACAAAAATGCTAATCAAGTGGTGCTTTTTTCTCTACTAACTTTTGAAGTATTTTTCAAGCTGCACCCCAGGCTTATTTTAGTGACACTGTATATATATGAATGCAGTAAGTGTTATTTTAATGTCCTAATCCGCGACAGAACACAGACTCCCACTTCACTCCAGTTTACACTACGCATCTAGCCCAAATAATCAGAACTAGTTCCATGAAGACAACACAAAGCAAAGAGGTCTGCGGGCTGGGGCAGGCCTTTGTCTCTCATGCACCGCCCAGTTCCCCACCTCCCCATTTTCCCAGCTCACATACCAGAGACATCAGAGGAAGCCTCCCACTCCTCATCACTGGAGTTAGGCTCCTCAGATGCAAGGCAGAGCTAATGCCAAATTCCAGTTTGCTAAACAAGACTGTGAAGAGGGGGCAGCTTTGCTTGGGGCTCAGAAAAAGTCTAGAGCAAAACCAACAGGCATCCCACAAGCCATTTCCACTTTGCTCCATACTCTTGTCAAAATGCCACGGGCAGCAAATCTCTTTGTACGAGAGTCAAAAACTGTATCAAAAACCTGCAGAGTTTAAATCACATAGCCTTCTAGTGAAAGCCAGTATCTTTATGAAGACTGACGTTGCTCAGCAGCCCAAAAAGACTTTGATTCTGCTCTCACAAGGACAGATCATAAAAGCAGCACTCTTCCAACATTTGATGCATTAAGTAGGTATTGTACAATAGTGTTGATGAGGCCTGAAAGGCAGCAGTTTTTCAACAAAGCTCACCTGGCAGAAGCCCGCTTAGAAATGTCTATATTCCATTTTACAGCTTTGTCTCCTGAGGGAAAGAAACAGTTCTCAAACTGGTAGAAATTTGCTTTGGCTAGACTAACACTATATATCTGTGAACCTGAGAAATCTCAGCAAGAGCACACTGCAATCAAAGGAAATAATGCTCTGAAGTCATTATTTTGATAAAGAAAATTCTCTCTCTGATACCACTGTATTCCAAAGCCTGATAAATTTTATCTTTCAAATATTCAGGGCTAAACAAATTTTCAGCCTTCTTGTTTAGCTTGGCTAATGTAAGTGTTAGCTATACCCAGAAGAATATAAGTAGCAGACAAGGACTTTACAAGCAACCAGCAGTTTTTCTTTCATTTCCATGTATTTCCCATGTCAGAAAGTAAAATCCAGTTCTTCTAGAAAAACAATCCCTTTAGACTACCTTAAACTCAATTTCTCAGAATAGAAGCATTAAAGATTTTGAAATCTGCATGACTAACAACACACATTTTAATAAGAAGACTTAATCCAAACCAGTATTTTAACTGGGGAAGCAGATCAGATTTAAGGCTAAGTAAATAACTAACGTAGAAGAAGCTTGGAATTATTAAAACACAGCCTGTCACAACAGTAATAGTTCATTTTCAGATTCCCTTCTAACTGCTGTGTCATGGTGCTACTTTGAGAAAACATAAATTAGCTATGCTAATCACACCAGTTTTCAAGCACTGTTACAGAAAAAACACAAATGTACACAAACATATGAATTTCATACAAATATATTGAGCTGCCATCACTATCAAATAATACGAGCACATGCCTTAACACTAAAGAAGCACTAAAACATATACTTTACCTGTAGAGTTTTTTCTTGTCAAGACATGCAAGTGTGAGTGTATTTGAAAGGTTCACTTTAAATTTAGCAGTTTCCAGGTCAGCAAATATATTTTTCTCACGATGACAGCATCAAACTGGTTTGTTTCAACTTTCACAGGGAAAAACATTATTTATATTACCTGTTACAGTACTGCAGAAGTTTGCTTTTCCTATTCTGTTCCAGCCTCTAGCTCATCTCACATAAATATCTGTAAAGCTGAAGCTGTGTTTTTATGAGAAAGTGACTAACAACTTGGCTTGGTGTATTGCATTTTTAAGAACATTTACCTATTTTATGCAACTTCAAGCATTAACTACATGAAGACATCAAAGATGATTTCCAAACGCTGTTCAGCAAATACGATTTTCTTTTCACAGAAGTAAACATTAGTTAGATTCTATAAGCTAAGATAAAAAGCCCGTATTTTGTAAAATAGTTTTAGTAGAGCCCAAAGAAGCGAGATATTACAGGGCATACAGACATAGAATTGAATCTGTTGTACCTTTCAGACTAATGACAACAAACCACCAGCACACTTTTCCAGAGACTGAGATACTTCCTAATGGCATTTATTAAAGCAGTTGTTATGGTATGACTCAACTTTTCTAAAAAGAGGAAGTGCAATCGTGACCTTATTGGGAGTTTTGCCATTAGTGAAGGAAAAGATGAAATTTTGGCTTTACCTTTCACAAATAATTCAACATTTCTTTTTGGCATATTCTTGGCACATAGAAGTCGCTGCATGAAAGCTCCCCCAGAACCAACAGTTGTGTTCATTGATTTTACAGGCTACACAAACCACAGATTTCTATCAAATTGATTATGCAAATGTAGGTGCAAACTAAGAATACTGTTCATTTCATTGGTTTTAACAGGCTAAGAAAATGGTGCTGGTTCACATTTCATACTACTCCAAAATGAGCGGTATTGATTGAATAGAATCCATTCATGTCCAGGATTTAGAGTTGCTTGCTTTAGCTATCTCATTCTGCCATGCACAGACAACCTACCACTCATTTTCAGTGTATAGCACTATTAGGCCTTTAAAATGAAGCACTGGACCTTCAGAACTTTCCAGCTGCCTTTGAAATGCAGTGACACACACATGCTTGCCATGTCAAATCCAGATTGACTTGTTTCAGCATGGAATTGTAAGATGCATGTCTGAATACTAATTGAACTCCTAAAAGTTCAAAACCTTGTAACTGAGTTTAATAAATCATATTCAATAGGTCTTTGAGTTCTTTTTTACCGATGCAAAACTCTTTCTGTTATTAGTTTGGTAATAGAGACCTTACATGACAAGTGTCACTCAGTCTATTCCAATTCAAATATAAATAATTCTGATGGAAAACAACCCCGTAAATCTAGCTGTATTCTCCCAACACCAGCAGTTGCATCCTCTTCTCACTTTAGGACCCTGTATTCAGAGAGGACCATGCACATTCTTACCAAGCTGATACCACCTAGCATTGACAACTTCTTTTAGCCAGACGTTACCTGAAGACAGAAGCTTGTGAGTGCGTAAGAAACTGATTGCCAGGCGCATTATGGATGCCTTGTCCAGGTGGGAACTGATATTGTGGGGCAGGGGCAGTTCGTGAGCCAGTTCATAGAATACTTCCGTCTCTTTGCTTCTTCTGCATCTTGCTGCATCTCTCGATTTCTCCTTCCTCCGTTCAGAACTGCTCCTAGCAGGTAAAGGAAAGGAAAAAGCATTTCTTGAAATGCAATTCACAACTTGAGAGAGGTATTTACAAGAGTTAGCCTTGTCAGCAATGAATCCATTCTGTCAACTGGTTAAACTTTAATTGACCAAACATTAATATCTATTTGCACCTTTAGAAGTGGGAATTAGGATGGGACTGCAACAACCGGAAAATCAACCTTTGGACTTCCTGAATTCTAGCTGAATGCAACAGGTTCAAGATCTGTCTTAGATGAGAGATTCAGAATGAAATAGCAAACTGTTATTCCTAGGATTTGGGAAGCGTTAAAAATTGTGTGGTATCTAAACATTTTGTTCAACCTACAATAACTTACTTGAAAAATAGGCCAGGATGAGGTGGCAATCCATTTTAAAACTTGAGAAATGGCAGCGTGTGCGCCTGTGTCACAGACAAAATGTACTGCAATTGCTGGTCCCTGCATTAAGATAAAGGTAATATAATAGGGTATCCAAATGTGTTTGTACATACGGCTGTCTTAGCTCCTAACACTGCTCTGGAAAACCAACTTTCCTTGACCATGAAGAACATAAAATAGGAAAGAAACTACCACTGCAGGCAAGCAATCTCTCCTTTGTAAAAGCTATTCTAATGTAATCACCATCTCTCCATTGTCTATGAGAACAGACACCTTCTTGAGTGAAATAACAAGACCGATAGAGACAGCATCCCTCAAACTCCACAGAGAACAGAAGAGCAGGAAATAACAAAGGGGAAGACATTTTATGAAGCAAGTATACAAAACTAAGCCACCAAGGGACACAAAGCTAAATTTAACATGTGAGAAACACAGAAGTTCCATTTATTATGGATTTGGAGTAGGATAGTTTAAAAGAAAACTTCACTAATTCTGTTTCATAAAGTACAAATCTTCTTTCAGAGCATGAAGAAGATGAATTATTGAAAAAAAGAGCTTAAAAACTACCAACCATTTCAACCCCATGTAGCTCTACTGATACTACAGGTTTCCTTCACTTGCATGAGTCGAGGTTTCACACTTTAGTCACTCCAATACATAACAGACTTACTTTCTGGCAGAATCCTGTAGCACCATATCAGTGCAAACAGCACAGCCTGGATGAGCACAGGCTGTGGAAAAAGCCAACCACACCATTTCTGCTGATGCACATTCATTTCCAGAATCATCAGTGGCGGATCTCTGCTTGCCAAGCCTTTTAAATATGAGGCGTATCACAAGCTGCTATTTCCAATCTTAGTGTAATGAGTCTTTAAAGCCTAAAAAAATCCGCATAAAAGCAGGATATTTCACTATGTTCTTTCACATGAAGAAGATGAGAAAAACAAACAATGCGACAAATATTAACCACATCCCTTAGTCCTAGAAGCTGATCAAATAATGGTCAGTATCACGTAAAACTGCCTAAAATAGAATTTTTTTTTAATACACAGTAATGTATTTTAGAGAAAATGTCACTTTCTAAAAGAGCCAGACTGACTGCAAAGCTTCTAGCATAGAAACCATAGGTGGCTTCGAAAATTATAAGAAAGTAAAATAGCCAGTGTACATGTTAAATGCTAAGAGCAAAGTTAAAGCAAGGTGTTTCACCGGGGCCCATGCAAGGCTGGGCATTCAACATCATCTTCCAAAGCAGGCATCTGCCCAGAGCACATCAGTAGTACTGCCATGCTCCAAAACACACGAAGCTGGGCATAGGCTGGGGATCAGGTAGGTGTGACAGCAGGTGTTCACAACTGGGTGTGCTAACAGAGCACAGGGCCTCATAAATGCTTACAGTATCTTCTCAAGATCCACGATCAGCCTTTGGCAAACATCTTTCCTAATTCTTTTGCCCAAGGTGAATATTTTCTAACATGGTATCTGTTACAGGAGGTATGCACAGCATGAGACCAACACACATTTAGATATGTAACAGCAGGATCCAACCTGATAAGGACTTCAGTGGCATTGCTGGAGTGAGCACCAACCCATTCAAGTCTGAATCTGAAGTATCAGATACTCACAAGGTAACACTAGCTCCTTACTTTTGTCTTTATTGAGTCAGATTATATGCACATAAAAAAAAAGAGTCCCTTCATACACAGTTGTCCCTGAAAGTACAACAGAAAATGGCCCATGTCTCCCTGGGGCAGACGCATGGAACAGGAGAGCCAGGTGAATTACTGATACTGATGTTTCTTTCAGAGGTACTTCTTCCTCAATAAAGAAAAATGTGTCAATGCAGTGTATATAAAGATTCCAGTCTGGGAAAAATTCTTCTCTGTTTCTAATTCTGCCACTGAAATAAAGGGTTAGAAACAAAGCAAAACCAAAAAGAACATAAACTATGCAGTAACATTCATAAGAATTTCCAATTGCAGCTTGGAAAACCTAACACGAACCACAACCTTTAAGCTCTGCTTTAACTCTAGATCCTGCGATTTTCACATTAGAACCAGCTTGGGTAAAATATGGTCCAGTCCTGCCCAGTTTGAATACTAAATGATGGGAACTAAGGCCAAAGCCATGTCGCAATACATGCAGGAAAAAATAGGTTGTATAAGAGATGACAGGGTCTCTCGGGATGCCACTCCAGCCACAAAGAAAAATATTTAGTTTTGCTAACTTCTGTAAATATAATTGCCAAGTGTGGCTAATGAGACAAACTGGCTTCATTAACCAAGGGCCAACCAGGATTTCTAACAAATAATGCTATGAGCAGAGCATGATTTTTCCTCTGTGCTGCAGATGCCTTTGCTCAGCACTGCCTCTGTCAGTAGTTCCTGGCTTGTCTGCAACAAGATGTAGTTCATTGCACACCATGAGTCTTCTTGACTTGGAAAATGAGGGGAAGAATCAGCCTGTTTGGCTGCTTTCAAAAGAGCTCTTGCTCACACATTATCATTTTAAATAAACAAACAATTTGCTTGTTAAGCATTTCCCCCTGTGGCTTCCTGCACCTCAATTTTCTTCCTCTTCTTCCCTAGCTCAGCATACCCTCACGTTGGGTTATTGTTGTCACCAGGTAGGTACATGCACACAGAGGCACAAAACAACCCCCCGAACCCCGCGCCTCACACCATTTCCCCCCAAGCAGAGAGCTACGCCTGCTCTTTCCCTGTTTCAAAGACCATCATCTAGCACTCATTCATCCTGGTTACACAAAAGCCTCCAGAACCTGCAGCCAAGCAATACAGCTCTGTAGAACGCAGTATGTTCACCGTCTCCCTTTGCAGGCAGCAGGTCATCACACCTTCCTGCAGTTGCCTCCATTTTATTCACTGGGTGAGCTTTTCTCCTTGGGCAATGCCTGGCTACCCACAGCCAGAAAGTCAAAATGTAACTCTGCGACAACCCTGCCTGAAGGCCAAGCAGAAAGGTTTACACTGAATCCTGCTCACACATCATTAGGGCAACAGAAGAAAGGCATAGGCTGCAGCTAATTTATGAATCATTCCCTCCCAGCATATAAACCGCCCACTTATGTGGCAAAAACGAGTAAATCTGTGCGTCACTGCTTGGAGAAAGTGACGCAAGCAAAGGCAGAAACCTCTCTCACTCAAACCTGTGTCAGATTTTTAAAAATGCAGAGGGGAATAAGAGGAAAAGGCCACCACAGACCAACCTATCCATGCCCACTTACAAGGCCTCCCTCATGCCTTGCTCTTTCAGGAGTCCCAGGACCTGCCAGGATCCTGCCCTGCTCCACAACACACACAGTCACACTGTAGTAACTGCATGATCGCAGACTGTTCCCCTCAAAACGACAAAAAAGGGAACAGGGAAGCTCAAATCTCCACTGGAAAAAGGGCGATGTAGCTCAGGCGCAGCCCTGGGGTCTCCAGTCAGGACCCAGCCCACTTGCTCCTGGCCACGTTTAGCTTGCCTTCAGCCATCTGAAGGCATGGGCTGCTGCCTGCGACACTAGCAGTGTTGGCAGTTTCAGGTGAAGCCCCCAAGCCGTCAGGAGCTAAAGCTCTCTGTGTTTCTTCCACCGACCCAGACAGTGAGCCAGCCCAAAGGCTACACCCACGCTGGCCCCGCCGGTGGGGAGCACCCACGTGGGCGCAGGAGTGCCCGGCACAAACAGCGGGGGCCGGATTCCTATCCCCTCACTCACCCCAGCACCCTTGCAACACAGCTGTACTGCAATCAGCGGCAATGCCTGCCGACGAAGGCTTTGCTCAGGGTTCAGATTGTAATCTGGCTTCCAGCAGCCTCTCTGGCTGCTGTACTGGAAGCTCCAGGCTTGGAAAAACCTGAAGCTCCACATAACCGCCCCTACCCAAACAACCTTGCAAAACTATCATGTCGGCTTGGGGACCTGACCTCCCCCAGTGGCTCCAGACACCTGCAGGTGGGAGCAATCCCAGTCTGAGGCTACCCGCCAGAACCCTTGGTACCTACTCAGCTGACGCTGGTGCGGGGTGGTCAGCTTCAGCCATCCTCCCAATGGCCGGGATCGTGGCAGTCTCCTTACAACTCACGGAGCGGATTGCACTGTGTCCCAGGCTGAGATAGCAACTTCCAGCTCAGTGTTTCGCTGCTCTCAAGTCCACGCGGATCAATACTTTGCTCATTTAAGACTAGGCAGCACAGTGATTGCACTGAATTACTCTCCCACCTTGCAGGCCCCAGAGCACAGAATATTTTAGAGAAATCACAGCCTGCTCCTTGCATGAGAATACCTTATTTGCAGCTTGGTAGCCTCCACTCATACCTACCCACGGTGTGACACAGACATAAAACCTTTTGAAATACATAGTTCAGACTAGCTTCCTTCAGTTTCCTTCCCTATTTTGGTGACCCTTGGACTTTGCTTCAGACTGCCTTGCATGCAAGCTAGTAAAACAGCAAGCATATTACTTTATATCCAGTGGCTGGTTATTAAATGTTTCTAGCTCCAGCACTTTAAAGGTCAAGAATCCAGAGTTAATTAAGCTGTCACATGAAATTTCTGTAGTAAACTCTCATTTCAAATGGTTTAGAGTTAAGCCTCAAATGCTAACTTGCATAGCAAGAAAAATACATTCTAGGGATGAAAATGTAAGAAAGTATTTTACTGTATACACAAAATGAGTGGAAAAACTGATTGGATTTTTAGTATAAAAAATGTTTTCCAAATACAGTTAAAATATTTTTACTGAGTTTTTAATGGCCAGTACTACCTTAGATAACAACAAAGATTTACTTTCAAACTAGCACACCCACTTTTTGCTGTGTTTACATTTCGCTTTACCTTCTGCTTAGCAAATCTCTAGATGATTTAAACCACCATAATGTCTAAAAAGGAGTTCCACTCCATAGCTATCTCCAAACCATACCACTTGACAGCCCTGAGAAGTGCTTGCATGGACACCAAACAGCCAGCAGTCATGCTTACTTAGCCTTAAAATTCCTTTTAAAAGAATTCATGCAGCTTTGTAACCATTCTACCCCATAAGCAGTTTATTCTGGATGGCATGCTGTGCTCTTTGAAAGCCCCCTCCACTAAAGTAATAAAAGTGACCATCAGTAAATAAAAAGTGCTACAAACAGCAATTTACTCACTCACCAGGAAATCAGGCCCAAATATGAAAGCTGTCAACTAAACCCATACATAGCACCATATAGATCCCTCCTTATACCCAAACTCTTTACAGTGAATTATTTCTAAAATCTGAAAAATCACCAGATGAGCAAGTTCAGCACACCAGGAGGAAGGGGAAGAACACAAAGTTATTCTTGGACTGAGAAAAAAAAAGGGTTGAAAATACGTGTAAGTGTTCGTGGCTGTTAAGTGCTAAAGCAGCACTGTTCCACACTGGAATATGGTGCCCAGTACACAGACAAAACAAATATGAACTGCATCAAAATAGGGAATTTGTTAATAGAGGAAATGAGAGTTCGAAGGTAACAAGAAAAGCTACTAACAGAAAAAGCTATTACAAAAATAAGGAAATGAAATACCTTCCACCCTTCCTTTAAAGCTGCTCTAACAAACCACCGACTCCCTTAGTTTGATTGGGGGATTTTTCCCGTTTTCTGTACACGCCCACTAAACAACAAATCGCTGCTAGTTTAATAAATATTGACAGCTACTGCCATATCAACATGTTTAAATATTTAAACATTTAATTTTAAAGTTTAAACTTAACTTTAAATCCAAGTTTAAAACCAAAGGCTAGATTTAATAAGAGTCAGGAAAATGAGAAATATGAAGGATTTAGAGATCGATCAGGGAGGGGTTCATGTTAAGGGCAAGGAACTTATTTCTGTTCTCACTAGGCTTTTCCAAAGGATGTTTAGCACAAGGATATGGGACTTGGCTAGTACACATAGAGTAGCAAGAGATGAGGCCTAACAGAACATCAGACTTCTGGTGTCTTTAAGCTGAGCATATTGATGATTCGCTAAGTCCATATCCCTCTACTGTCACTATGGCTGACATTAACATAGTCATGAATATGCTTTCTTGAATAGAAAACACATCAGATCTTTGCATGGCTGCAAGGAAGACAGAGCCAGGCTCTTTCCAGTGGTGCGCAGTGACAGGACAAGAGGCAGCCAGCACAAACTGGAAGACAAGAAGTTCCATTTAAACACCAGGAAGCATTTCTTTACTGTGTGGGCGCCAGACAGCTGACACAGGTTGCCAGAGAACCTGTGGAGTCTTCCTCGGAGGTCTTCAGAAGCCACCTGGACATGGGCCTGGGCAGCTTGTTTGGGGGTGTCCCTGCTTGGGCAAGGGTTGGACCACATGGACCCAGATGCCCCTGCCAGTCTCACCCAGCCCGTGATTCTGTGAAATCCCATACGAACTTTAAAACCACATGCAAGACCAACTTCGCTAATGTCAGAAGCTGGTATCTACAGCCTACAGTGCTGATAAATACACATTTCTGGATTTGTGTTTTATTTATTTTAATGAAAATTCCTGGCATTCATTTCTGAATAAAAGATTATTCTGAGACAAAAACCATTACACTTATACATTTAAAAATGTTTACACCGCTTGCATCTTACATTTTAGGCAGTTGTTAATACAAAAAGTCTTTGCACTTCCAATTCAAAGGACTACTGTGGATACTAGTTAATATAGCAGCTAAAACGTAGCTTTGGAGTTTGATGCTGAGAACCTTACTGAGGCTGCTGGAGCCCTTATATTCTTTCAAAGCATTTAGGTTTTGCAATATGTCACCAGAGTCCGATAAATCTAATCACAGTAAGCAAAACAATGTCCACAGGATTTATGTCCTACCATTATGTCGTACCACTTTCTTTCTTGTGTTAGAACCTTGAACTGTAGAGATAAGTATCAGGATTTCGGCAGCCTTTAATCTGGCCAAGGATTATTTTACGATGTTGAGAGCGCAGTCTGTCCGTCAGTCACCATGCCAGCATGAACTTGGCACCTCAGAATATGTGCTAAACACAGTGCTCCTGGGGCTGGGCACAGCTCATGGGAACCTCATGAGGAGAAGACGCTATGCAGAGATGATGTTCCTCTGCAGATGGATTAGCAGGTAGAGTAGATGTAGGCATTTCCTTTTTGACTTTTCAGCACATTCCCTGTACTAGGGCTAGAGGAGCACAGTATGGCAGAGAAGCATTTCTTATGGCTCCAAGTCACTGCACTCAGCAAGGTCCAGTGCTGGCCCTAGAAAGTGGCAGAATGGCTCTGGGCCATCCTGTAATGCTGCAGCCCACACCTGGGCAGATGAGAGAACCATTTCCTCAGTCTTCTCAAATACTAAGGAAATTGTGAGAGAAACAAAATGCCCAGCACATGCCCAAACAACAACTGGAAGAGCACAAAGCCTAAACTCAGTCACTCCGGAGACTGGTTTTGGACTGCTCTGCTCCGTCAAGATATAGGTTCATGGATTCCTTCCCTGTGACAAACAACTCTTTGATACCAGCCAAGACCTAGCAAGCTTTAGAGATAACATGTAGATGAAAACGAAAAACAGACCCACTGAACAACACAACAGAAAGGACTGTTTCAACATTGGCTGAAACCGAACATGCTTTCAACCAGTCATTTTTGGGGTGATAAATGTACAACCCTGCTTTTCTTCATGGTTTCCACTCACACATTCAAGAATACCTGCAGCACAGTCAGAGCTGGAATCGCACCACAACTGGGGGGATAAGGTTATGACAACACACAACCTGAGATCTCTATCAGTGATTTGTGTTCTGAGAGATTACAGATTCTTATCTTGTGACATTACTTGTAGTAATCAGTCAATTTTGACAGCTAATCTAAAGGTCCATACGTATTGTTGCTCAGAAGCTCAGCAGGTATTGCTGAGATAACCCAACTATTTGCCTACTCTAAAAAAACACATACCAAAGGATGTGCTTTATCTCCTCACCAGCGGGCTAAAGCTAGAGGTGAACGGAGTTCAGTTCACAAGCCCAGAAGTTAAACCCAAAACCAGCCCCATTTTTCAGATGGGACACTGACCACATCCCAGCCCATACCCGTTTATCAAAATGGTGCAACTGCAGGCAGACAAGGACAAATTTTCAATTAAGCTTTATTTCAAGCTTAAGTGACAAATATTGCTACCACATGACTGTAATATCACCAGCACACATACCTCCCTTCACACTTCAGCCTCAAACCTCCACAACTATAAACATTTGAAAGAGTAATGTTGAAACTTGTTGACAAATCCTGAATTTGATGACCCACTGCTGCCTTACGATGTGGGCAATACCCACTGAAGTTTGTGGAGCCTGTGGTTAAAATCTCTGGTGTTTCACCCGGCTCAGACTTCTATCCCACACCATTTTATCTCGTTGCACTGGCACATACGCTGACAGGTTCACACAAGTGGCCTTTGTGGATAGGAACAATGAGAGAGGCGCGCACAGAACAGGAAAATGGGTGGTGACCACCAAGGACTGGAAAAAAGCCTCTTTCAAAGAAAGGCCTTTGAAAACATTCATTACACCCCACCCAACTATTTTCACTACAATATTTCAGTACATAAAAACAACACAGGGAAAACAAACAGCCCACCCTTAAATATGCTGTAGGTTCTCCAGACTCTGAANTGCAAGCCGTAACACTGCAGAAATCTTAGAAATCTTCACCAAGCGGGGCTGTGAAAGAGGTCTGCAGGCATCCACTGTAACCTCTCTCCAGAAATGGTCTCACAGGTCTCCAGTCTCTTCACAAAAGCAGAGTCAGTTAGACATCTTTACTTTCAGAGTAAAGCCATCAACATTTCAAACTGCACTGGCTGGTAAATAAATGACAGCAAGCATTTACAGAGATCATAAAGTAAATATATTGCAACAACTTAAAAAAACTGTTACAGAAGTGAATGGCTTTCCACAATGCACTCCAGTTGTGCTTTTTGCTTTGTATTTGCTACTTTCACCAATTAAAGCAGTAGTTAGAACCAACAAAATACTTAGGATAGAGAAGCTGAAAGACAGAAAAGGAACAATAAAACTGATCCATAATGAAATGGGGCTCTGAAATCAACACATACTCAAAGGCTAGAGCCCAGGCTTTCACAGAGGCTTGTCTCCACAACAGTCGGTGAGGTTACCAGCAAAGCACAGATTGAGCAGGCGAACCCCTTCCAGCCTTGGCAACGCAAAATGATGTCCTCCTCCTGAGGTTTCAGGCTGCTCTGTGTTGATGCCCTCCACAGAGCTCTGACCCCCGTATTCAGTCTATAAAGACAGTAGAGCATCTTCAAAGGAAATTTGGCCAGCCTGCTGATCACATTGCTTTGTTTCAAGCACATGGTCTCAGCAGAGGATCCTCAAAAGACTGCAGTGGTGGTGCATGCCAGCTCTAAATGTTTTGTCTCCTTTAGAGGATATTCAAAGCAATCGTCAAAATTACTTTGCATTACAGTCTGTTAAGAAGCCACGTCTTGTCCTTCCAAAGCGTCCAGTCCTTTAAACACCGCTGCTAATAAAGTTAAGAAAGCAGCTCTTGCAATAAAATCTTTATGAAGTGATGTTGACTCTTCTTTACTTTTTGAACCTCGATCATTTTAATGTGTGCTCAGTTATGATGCAATTTAACAGTTTCTCCCTCTCCTGTCTTGTGGTCGCTTGCAGACATCCATAATAAGATGGATGTCCGGAGATACAGAAAGACAAATTAAACAGCCACTTCTCTGGCAAGGAGGGAACAATAATTCTTAAGAACAACAATACAGACATTCCTAAATTTTGATTATTCCATGTAGCACAGTTTCCTGGACTTCCTGAAACAGCTATTCAGTGTAAATCCTGAGAGCCAGGCTACATTTTTTGCACTCTGGGCTGCAAGTTCTGTTGGCACAAGCATCCTGGGACACATCTCATTCCTTAGTTCTACTTTCTTTTCTGGGGGCTGTTATTGTACATAGTAGCTCCTTAACTGTCTGCCTCCTCTTAATTCAGCCATCAGGTAAACTAAAAAAACAAGTGATAATTCCACATGGTGTGATTTTGATCTGTTCTTAGTATTTAGGTCTGTTGCTAGTTTAAACTGAAGACTAGTGGCTTGATTTTGGTCTCCTGTCACTACACAGGAAAATGAGTCACCTACCATAGGGCAAGATGATTTCAGTTATCTGGCCAGAAAAGCAGCAGCCACTTCAGTGTTAGCCAATTGCTCTAGATTTACAGCTAAAATCGGAAACTGGAGTTGGGTACCTCAAGGGGAATTGTGCCCTGGCTGCCCCGCTCGTTTAGACAACTGCAGAAGGAATAATAAACTGGTGATGATAAGAAAGTATCTCAAATCCCTGAAAAGTTACTTATCCGATCAAAACCCTCATCATTGCTTAGCACAGCCTTTTCCTTGGTTGCTTGCATCACTGTTATGAGCGCTCTCAGGGCTGACCTGCCTTGTGGGACCCAACAGAAGTGAGGGAGACATCGAAACTCCGGTACTTGAGGAGGAAACAGTTGTGGCCTCTCCACACTCAACTGCAGAATTTCAAGTATTCTAAAAATTAAGGCTTTGTTCGGTCAGGAAATGGCTGCCAGCTCTTCTGATGGGAGCCCTGAATAATAGTTGCTCACTATACAAAAAACTTGCAAAGGGAACTGATAGCAGTAAGGGCAGCCGACGAATAACCGGACACAGTCGTCCTCAGTCGGCATTCCTTGCTTTATCTGTGTGTCTTTTCCTACTGCTGCCTACTGACTCTTTAAACTTCCATGTATCTAGTGTCAAAGGATGGCTGCTCTAGACAAGTATAAAAAAATGATGATGAACGGGAAGCAAGCAGTGCATGTGCAAAGGCATATTCACACTGCCAGATTTCTCCATGTTTTCTGCTTTTTACTTCAGAATCATGAAATAACAGAATCAGTATTTTGCCATTAGTCCTGCTGGAGATTTTATTCTCCCCAAAGTTAAGCAAACAAGGCACGCGTTACATGTAGTATTGGGCTTGATTTTCATCTCCATCGTCATCCCATCACCCTGGAATGGCAAGAACTGGGAGTCTAAGAACAGTAATAAATTATAGTTACAACAATAGTATATGGTAGATAAAACTTAGTTACTCCAGAAAATAAGCTAGATTTTCTGTCTAACTCAATGCAATTCACCATCATCTTCTTACTATTAAAGTCTCTTGCATTCTCTTAACAGAGGACACGCTACAATCCGCCAGCTCTTGGTCATATATCAGAACTTCACGTTTCAATTGTGTGTAAGTCAGCATCAGCAAAGCAATGAAACAAGCATGGAAAGAATAACCATCCTCCCTGCTCACGTAAATCAGCATGACTCCATGGGCTTAGCAGAGACGCTCCGGTTTGCATCAGGGTGTGGTACCTCCATATGTCATTATTCTCATTCTAACTGAATCGCAGCCAAATTTCTGACAAGATAGCCCAGGATACGCATGCTGAAATGCATGCAACTGTATCAGGGCATGCGTAAGGGGTCACAAGCATTACACAAAACAGATCGTACTTCCCAAGATGAGGGTGAGGGTGCACTCATCCTTTTTGACCTGAGAGTCTCAACAACTCCCAGCACTGTTTTAGAAACATACCTTGTGACTCCTTACAGCAGTTCTTGGAAAATCCAACATTTTCTTCTTGTCCTTTTCTAAACTAAATAACTTAATCAACTGAATGACTGTTCCAAAAATGACTGCCTTCTTAGGGGAAGTCAAAAGAAAAAAAAAAGGGAGGGGGAGGAGAAAAGAAGCTGCAGTCACTGCCAAAAATAATGATTTTGTCATTAGATAACACACCACTGGGATGGTACACAGGCCAAAGATGAGGTATGCTGAGAACTGAACCACAAGCCTACCAAAATTCTAGTCCAAAGGAAAGACAGGGCAGGCACAGAGCGAGCATGACGTACCTGAGTCAGTACAAGCTGACTCCAAAAGGCAACGCTGCTTGCATTAAGGTATCTTTTTGAGTTGTATTTGTAGGCCAGTGTGGTTAACTGCATTTGTACAAAACATGCTGCCATGGTCAAAAGTAGTTATAAAAGGATTTTTATCCCTTAATAGAAAAAAAAGTTAGAAAGTCCTTTCATACACAATATAGAACATGAATAAATATTTAAATCTCTTACTGGAACTGCCAGTGTGAAATCCGTTTATGATTAAGAAAGCTTAATAATGCAAACAACATCAATAATCAGTTTTAAAGAACAGGGCACAGCACATCTAATGGTGTCCATCTACATTGTACAAAGGTGATTTAAACTTGATTTAATGTAGCTTTTTGTCAGTAGTGAAATAGTGAATAGTCAATGGTGTTATTTATGAAATAACAAACTGTAGAAAAATACACCTTATATACGTCATTTTACTCCAATTTTTTTTCATCTCATTCACCATTATACATATGTATATATATATACACACACACACACACACAATATCAGCTTTTCCCCCCCCAGTTCTTAATTGTCATTTCCTCAAACATGTAACAGACTTCCACCAATTTCTGGAGATTTTCCCACTAGTCTTTCAAAGAAAATTTGAAAACATTTGAAAAAAAAAATCTCCAAGGACTATAAAAGAACAATGGCCATTAACAGAGCAAACTCACACTGGTGAACCTTTCAGCAGCAACTTTTCTACCTGAGAGAGATACAATATCTCAGATCACTGCCTAAGAATTTAATAAGCAATTGTTATGAACAATTCTAAATAAAGCTTTATTATCTACCAGTAAATGTTTACCTCAGCTGAGAAGAGGCTGTTCAGCTTTAACTACCAAAGCTTGGAAAAAGCCTTCCTGAAAGCACAGTGAGAAAAGCTTGTCCATAATGTGACAAGAAGCAGGAGAGTCCACTGATCTATTATATTTTCAATAAAGTTCCTACTCAGAGTGGAGGTAGGATGTCGGCCCATGCCTCTACAGATGCATGATGCTGATAGCATGTTTTATTAAAATCCTGCATGAAGGCATGTTTCCCTAAAGCTCTGGCTTACTAAGAGCTCTGGGAGAAGGATGAATGAGTGTCAAACCTCATCAGTCCAGAAAAGATGAATGCCAACAACCTGTCTAACCTGTAGAGCAGAGGTTACAGAATTCACTTGAATTAAAACAATCTGAATCTGAGCATTTCTATAAGAGAACGACTTGGTCAATTTAAGCAACTTTGAGGGTTAGAGAGTCAACACACTAACATTTAGTGGGTTGTTCTACTGGTCAGTCACCTTACTGTCAAAATATTTGTACTGATTTTGTTTTTCCAGAGTAAGAATTAATTTCTCACCGCCTATTTTTATAGGGCTGAAGTTATTCTGGGCATATAGACATGCCAACTCCATACCACTTGACTATAAGCCTCTGTTTTATATTCTCAGAAAAAAAATTCTAACTTGCATCACTGACATGTTCTGCGCAGAAACACTGTGCAAATTCAAAACAAACATTTAAAATGAGAAAACCTCAGGCTGAGCAGCAAAGAATGCAGAATTACAAACTGGAGTCTGGCCAGAGAGGAGAGGAAAGACAGAGAAACAAGCAAGATAAGCTGCAGGGTTTGGGGAGAGAAAAAAAAATAACCCATAGCTCCCAGGAGACAGCGTTTGTTTGCACCTACACCAGTGAATGCAGTTCCTCCTTCTCCATTAGGTATGTACTGGCCACAGAAAATTGATCTTTAGGTGCTTTTGAAATTACACCATACACCATCACACAACTTTACTTGGTGTGAACATTTCTACAGATGAGTTGTGACTGACAACAAACATCTACAAGTGGCTAAAGCAGTCCCTGTAAACTGCTGCCACAGGATTCCAAGCTGAGTGGTGCAGTTGATACCCCTGAAGGAAGGGATGCCATCCAGAGGGACCTGGACAGGCTGGAAAAGTGGGCCCACAAGAACCTCATGAGGTTCAACAAGGCCAAGGGCAAGGTGTTGCACTTGGGTCGGGGCAGTTCCAGGTGTGTGTACACACTGGGAGAAGAACTCCTTGAGAGCAGCCCTGCGGAGAAGGACTTGGGCGTCGTGATGGACGAAAAGCTGGCCATGAGCCGGCAGTGCGCTCTTGCAGCCAGGAAGGCCAACGGCATCCTGGGCTGCATCCAGAGAGGGGTGGCCAGCAGGGAGAGGGAGGGGATCGTCCCCCTCTACTCTGCCCTTGTGAGGCCTCACCTGGAGTACTGTGTCCAGGCCTGGGGCCCCAGTACAGAAGGGATGTGGAGCTGTTGGAGCGGGTCCAGAGGAGGGCCACCAAAATGATCAGAGGGCTGGAGCACCTCTCCTGTGAGGAAAGGCTGAGGGAGTTGGGACTGTTCAGCTTGGAAAAGAGCAGGCTCTGGGGAGACCTCACTGTGGCCTTCCAATACTTGAAAGGAGCTTACAGGCAGGAGGGGGACCGACTTTTTACACGGGTGGATAATGGTAGGACAAGGGGGAATGGGCTAAAACAGAAAGAGGGGAGGTTTAGGTTGGACATCAGGAAGAAATTCTTCCCTGAGAGAGTGGTGAGGCGCTGGCACAGGCTGCCCAGAGAAGCTGTGGCTGCCCCATCCCTGGCTGTGTTCAAGCCCAGGCTGGATGGGTTCCTGGGCAGTTTGATCTAGTGAGCTAGTGGCTGGCAGCCCTGTCCACGGCAGGGGGGTTGGAATTAGATGATCTCTGAGGTCCCTTCCAACCCAAGCCATTCTATGATTCTATGATTCTATGACTCCTTCCCAGTGCTACATGAGAAATGGACTGAAGTGCCATTAAGCATGTCCTCTGATTTAGGGCTGACTCAGAACTGCTCTGGACAGCCAACCCCAGAAAGACATGTCTTTCTCATGTATTTTGGGAGCTAGAGCTACTTAATCATCATCTTCAAATGTTAAACTCCTCACTTCCTCATTTTAGCATTAAAAACAAAACAACTGGGAAAATCATCATCTCATGCAGAGCGAGATGTCCCAAGCCTGCCTCCCATTGGACTGCAGTTCAGTGCACAAACCCAGTACTGACACTTACCCCTCACACAAACAGGGAACCCATACACGCTAGGGAATAGCGAAACACACATGGAACTCCATCCAAACAATGGCGGTTGTGGTCTTAAGAAGGAAACAGACTCAACAGGGACCCAGCAGAGTCCAGAATGAAGGACTAGTATGTAACACTACAAAAGCAAAGTCTCCCCTTCTGCAGCTCCCCCTGTGGGAGATCACACCTGTCGCTGGGACTGACTCTCACCTCACTAAATTAACTGAAAATAGAGTTATCCTGATGTCTGTGGATAAGACATAAGAATACAGCTCTTCAAAATGAGTTTTGGTTTCTGTTCTCTTGTCTTGTGTTAATGCCAATAAACAGAAAATACTTTGCTTTCAGATTTGCCAATGACATGTCACTTTCCTTGTAACAGACCAGCTGCTAGAAGACAGACACTGTTTGGCATGGGAAGGACCATCCACCTTTCTGCATCAGTTCTGCTACTTGGCTGCTGAGACGAGGAGGATAAAGATTTAGAAAAGAAAGTCGGTAGAAACAACAAACTGGGGGAAACTTCAAACTGGGGTCTGCATTGAAAAAGTAAGTATTTGTACAAGCCCATTACAAAACAAAACAAACAAAAAAAGAACAATGATAATGTCATGTAATTTAATGGGCCAAGAAAGAAAGAATGTCTACCTACCTTATGATACAGCATTTCCAATGTCTCAAAAATATATACATCATTGTTGAAAAAAAAAATCAAATTATTGAGGAGTATTTGAAATTGATAGCACTTTAAGTAAAGCAAGAAGGGTCACTAACAGAGCTTCATTAAATGATGTTCTCTACCACAAAGAGGCCTGAAGCATGGAGAGAACTGGAAACCAGATTTTTATCAAACCATCTCTGGAGGAAGTAGATAACACAATTCAGAAAATGGGAGAAAGATTTGGGAGTGCCGTCAGCAGACTTAGGGAAAGGAAGGGGAAAGGAGACAACCAAAAAAAATCCCATGGGTGCAGAAAGACTTCAAGGGCATGGAAAATATTTTGAAGTGCAGACCTAGAATTAGATAAAGGGAGCAGTGGGAGAACTTTTCACCCCAAGTATCTTGCTTCACATAGGGTGAAAGGTGCAAGTGTGGCTGAAATACAGGAATATCTTGACTCTGCTAAGCCCCAGTTATGCAAGCAGTGATCATCTCAATTAACCAAGCTTTGAGAACAGTCAGAAGGACAAAGACAAATTCTGTTGAACTCCATGAATAACACTTCCAAGATGAAAAGGCTCCAGCCTGCCCAGTAGCTTCATCAGCCTGATGTATCAACGCTTACATCAGAAATGGTGGACAGGAGTCACTTCTCATCCCCACAAGGATGCTGAAAAGAAGAAATGTTACTGCATAAAAACTTTTGAAAGGATAAAAAAGTATCCTCTACTCAGTAGTACCTTCACATAAGCATACACGACTACTGCTGTGCAGATACAACTTTAAAACAGGATCTGCTTCCTATTTGCACAAGTATTTCCCCCTCCTCCCATGCTGCTGCCCACCAACTTGCTCTTTCCTCACCCATGCAGTCCTCCCAGGACAGCTCAGGAAGCCCCATGCTTGCCCTTGCACATCCAAGACCACTCTCAGCCCTCCTCAGAAAGGTCTGCACTCCCCTAAGGTGGACACCTCTCCCTTCCAGCAGTGACTGTTTAATTTACTCGAAGACCTTGGCAACATCTTTCCCACCTCTGGCCTGAACAAACCTCTGTCCGTCTGCACAGCTCAGGTCTCACGTGCTTCACCTCTGGTCTGACTGCTTACCTAAGCTCCCTAAAATAGCACATTTTCAGGAGTGCTTCCACCTCTGACTACAATGCAACTCAGCAGGCCTGGAGGCACTGAGGGCTTGCAGCCTCCTCCCTGAAGACAAACAGGACATGCAAGAGCTCCCACATGTTTTACCCTGACTTTTCAGCACCGACACCATTCTCCTAGAGCTCTGAGCGCTTCATACTGCTGTTTTCAATGATTTTGCAGTCTGGTCCCCTATTTGACTCTGTCGTCAGAGAACAGGGGACTATTTTCTGCAGTGAAACAGTTTTGTCCAACATCATTCATAGCTACAAGATGACAAACCTGTATGTGGATAAGACAAACAGCAGAGCTACTCCTATTTCTGCTTGTGCACTAGAGTTCACCCTCTGGCCTCTGTTTCTAAATGAGCATCAGTTTTGCTACTTCATGTTGCTCTCTGATGTGTTTGTTAACCAGTACACACACACAGTGCCAGTGCATTAGGCTGCTTTGCCATCCAGCTATGGTGACACAGCTTTGATGTTACTCTTCAAAGTTCTACTTCGTTGCAGTTGTGTTTAACACGCCATGAAAAGAATCAGCACATCCTGCTGCTTGCTGATTAACAGCCAGCTGTTAGTAACAGCAGCACTGCTGCTGGCACGCAGACTTCTGCCATCATGGTTTCAGGTTATTTTCATAATTCTGTTTTATATCAGTAAACTAAGATTTAGATTTTCTTCCCTTATGGTGTTCTTATTATTCTGTAACATTGATATCTAATTATTATGCCACAAAAACCATCTCTGAAGGCCACTAAGTGGAATACACCTGATGTTCATCTATTTGAACAGTATTGCAGATAAGAACCTAATTATCAGTACTGACATATTAACATATTTTAACAGCACACTTTTTTTTTTTCCCCTAAACACTTCAAAGCTTCAGAGGGAATAGACACAAAGTGCAGAATGGGCATGATACAGAAGCAAAGCTCAAAGTATCATGACATCATAAACTTATAACAACAGTATTCAGCTGCAATAAATAGTAAAGCACTTTAGAATGACATAGACCCACTTGCAAGATTAAAGGTTTTGTCAGATAAAAGCACTTTATGAAGTTCTTACATGCAATGCTTTCTCCAACATTACATTCCTGCACAATAAAATATGAAAATAGTAGCTTTGTACCTCACACAAGCCTGCACCGATACGAGGTTGTCTGACCAGAGGCGGCAGGACTGTGCTCCAGCTGATACTCTGCACAGACACACAGATGAAAAGCGTTTCCCTAACTTCCACCGTGCCCTTGCTGTATTTTTTAGGGCAAGGAGAGTGAGTTCATTTGCTTTCATAGACTGCCTGGACCAGCGAGGCCCTGCCTTCCCACAGATTATAGGCATTGCAGTGATAGAGCAAAATAGCAATTGGCAGCAATAGCTGGAGAAGGAGCACTGGAGAAAGGGCAGGTTTTTTGAAGGATGGTCAGAGGCAAGCCAGTCAGGAATGTGACAGCATAACTGTCCTTGACATTTTCAAACTGGCAAGCACTGCACAGCGGTATCCAGGCTGCAAACATACTTTTAGGTACTGCAACTAGAGTTTAGCAGTTGTTCCCTCTGCAGCCATTCACAACTGCATGTCTTTAAATAAATACTTTTAAATACTTTAAACAAATACTTTAAATAAATACTTTTAAAACTACAAATGTGCCAGTCAGCATGTCCAGCTATTACAAGAAATCAATCCTCAAAGTATTCCTTGGCTAATATTTTACTCTGGAAACTGGTTTTCCATCATTAAAATAGTATGAATTCCAATCATTTTTTTTAAATGACTCAATTTCAATACACATAAGGCTGCTTTAAAAGTAAATTATAAAATTTAAAAGGTTTGTGTACACTTGACACATTGGAACTAGAATGCGCATGCAACACGTGAGGCTCAGCAGTCTATGCATCCACCTTCCCATTTTTGAGTTTTTGTGAACAACTGGAACCAGGCTTCAAACTCGTTTCTATCGCAAAGTTAAAAAATCAATAAAACAACAACAACAAACAAACAAACAGAAAAGGGAACTATGAACCTCACCTAAATACAACTCCAAGAACTAAGGCTTTCACGGTAAATATCATCATACTGTATCATTCATGGTAAGTTTACAAGAATTACCAGTGCAGCAAGAAGATAAACAATTCTGTCAGTTTTCATCATTAGCAGACACATTCCTAAAGTTAGGGTGGATAAAGTTATACTCATACAGCACTTCAAAGCACTACCTACATGCTTTACCTTGGTAATATACAGAAAAAAATCAAAATTATATATATATATATACACATATATATATAGTAGTTACCCCACAGAAAATTAGCCATGCTGGGATTTCACATATCCCTAATTTTAAAGGTCTCTGCCAGCATTGGTAGGGGGAGAAGACAACAAACAGAGGACAGAAGTAGGTTAGAAGCACTAGCAAACATTATCCATTTAAACTGCTAATGGCAAGCTCTGCTGTTATATTTTTATCATTGCTTTTCTGCAAATTACTTTTATCAGTGATAATTTAGCTTTTATTTCATTATCTAGCACAGCAGAAAAAAGGAAAACAGATTTGTTTTACAGCAGCTCCAGCACTTGCTCTGTCCATTAACATTGACAGATGAAGGTAAATTAAAGCTCTTAGGCCACATTTTCAGCATGCATGGTAATGAAACCTCTGTATCTAACAAATATGTGTTGCTAAAGGAGAACAGAGTGCGTACAAATCCTTTTATTTTCCCCACACAGTGAATAGAAGTTTTTGTATTTTAGGGAAAATAACTCAGAAATATTTGAGAACGTGCTATGTTTTTGGAGGCAGAGACAACTTGACATCTACATGTAAACAGGGAGAATCAGTGTTTTAAACAAGGCAATTATTGTATTTCAGTCAGCTGAACAGTGAAGAAGCACTTTCCTTCCTTCCAGTATTCTTAAGACCACAAAACCACAGAGAAACTGTGTTTGATTCAAATATTATATATGCATAAAGAACCCTTGAAGGATGTTATGTTGTTCAAATGCTGTTGTTCCTCCTTTTTCTAGGCATGTTTTAAGCTAGTCTACTTACTTCAATAGAGGTAAACAGATTGCTTTATAACTTTCTTCTAAAATAATAAACTTATTTATAGAAGCTAATGTAACTACACAGCTGGTCTGGGCATACGGTGGCCTTTCCATTTAAGTGATAGCGTAATGGCTTTGATTACAAAAAATCTTGCAGAAAAACAACAAAATATTATGAACTCCTCTAAAAGTGCAACTAAAAGTCATTAATAACAGCCATTCTCCAAAAGAATAAAGTCACTTCTGTTCTTGCATGAAATATCCTTTCAGCTTAACCTAACGAAAAGCCTCATTAGCATAACAGAATTTCAGAAATCTGTTAACTTGCAGCCAGATGTTTCGACTTTCTTTGAAGACCGCCTAGGGTAACATTACAAAAAAGAAAAAATTAAAAATCCTTAATTCTAGATATTGGGAATAGTTTTAACTTGTGACATATTCGCCCTGTAAAAAGGTTCTCAAAGGCAACAAATGTTATTACTGTTTGTTCACTTTGAAATTGCCACCACAAACCAAACATAAACACTTATTAGCATATAATGCAAGATTAAAAGCTAGTGACAAAGTATTTCAAAGAAAGAATATGCTATGTTGTAAAAGCAAAATGAAAGAGTTCTGCTACCATAATTTCTTTAATGACCTGCGTGACAAATTACCCACTGATACTTGTCAAATTCCATTTCATTTTCTAACAAAAACCTTATTTTTCCTCAAATAAGTTTTTAAGGCTGAGATAAATTTAGTTTAGTTTTTATGTCCCTCTAGCAATCATTACATGACCAATTACAAATAAATTTTACTGCTGGGGCAGGTCACTGATGAAAATAGACTAATATTAGAGAGCATGGAAATTTGGAAGAGCAAGAAAATACTTCTTGGACTTGCACCAAGGCAATTTCAAAGCACAAACATGAATATAACATAATCATTTCCTTACAAGTAGGTTTGGGTACAAGCACTCCCAAAGCAATGATAAAAATGAAGTCACAGAGAACATATTTTAAGAGGACCCTTACTAAGCAGGGGGAAGAGGAAGAACACGCTAGTTAAATATTTTTAACCAGCTTTCCACAGATGGGTCTAAATCCAGCTCTTACGATTCTTCCCTGTCATAACCCACTACCAGAGGTCAAAGGCTGAAGCTTTCCCAGAGGTTCACTGTGCTGAACAACACTAAGAATTCCCCAAACTTAGTTTACATGTAACAGCCCAAGTGCTGTGGCCATTTACATCCCATACAGTCCCAGTAGCACTGAACAGGGCATAAGCAAGGAGAGACAAAGGCACGAAATCATCCACATTCTCAGTTTGCTTTGTTACATGTGCCTGCAAGAAATTCTTACACTCTTTAAAACATGCTATGAAAGGATGACAAAACAACTCCTTTACTGCTAATACACAAGCATTTTGTCATAAATAACGTATTTTTTCTAATGTATTAAAACCATTAAGCGATCTGTTTTTAAGCATTACACAGAGATGCTGGAGTGCTCGGATTATTTGCTTTGATTAGAAGTCCAACGAATAATTTGAGATTGCCAACTTTCCAAACCAGACTTGAGGAGTAAGTTCGATACCCTATGGTTAACCTGGAGAAATCCTGGAGACATTCGGTCTGTGGGAGCTTGGCCGCTCTGCCAAAGATTAAGTCTTTGGCTCTTATACCAGGTATCTGACTTGCATCCTATGCTGTTTCAGGTCTGTAATTTATCTTAAAACCAACAGTGGGACATTGGTAGGACAGGGAGGGCTGAGTGAGTGTGCAGAACTGTCTAGGAAATTGTCATTCCAACTGCAGTAAGGACTCCTGCTTCTAAAACTCCAATCAACCAATAAAGTCAAACATTTTTCCTTGAGCTTTTTGAAACACGTCAAAAAATATAGGAGCCCCCAGAATGATCAAAACAGGAAAGAGAAACTATTGAGCTTCACAAGACATTGTCATCATCAGCAAACACAGCTTAGGGTGACTTTTCTGCCCCAAGCTGTTCATACAGCACTGGGGAAGAACAAAGGGACCGTAATGATGCCCTTGCATATACTGCACAGCCCGACCAGCACCAGCCACCCACCACCCACTGGGGCACACAGGCTCAGTGAACATGTGTTGCAGAAGCCAAGACAAATGCTTGAAGGTTAGTGCCTTCGCAACAACATGTGAATGAGAATTTAGCTTTTGTTGGTTTTGTGAACGTGGCAGGTACCTGTAAAATGATCTTCCTCACACTCAGTCGATCTTTGACATTATTGTGCCCTACAAACATCCAGAACTTGTTTGGCACATGATGATGTTCCAAAAACAAGAACAGTATTGTAATTATGGTTTTGCTTTGTATATAAGCAGGAGTAACCACGAAATATATTTAAGGCTATTTGCTGTATATGCAACTCCATGTAGCATATAAACATCTCTCTCTTAAACAGAACTCCACATTAGCTACCCTGATAATTCCCCCCCGCAAGCTTTTTGAAGTGCTCATCGCCATTTCCTCTCCTCATCACTACCTGCCTACAGCAGGTCTATCATTTCTGTCTGTGCAACATCTTACAAGCCTCCATCACAGATTTTACACTTTCCAAGTCCAATAGATGGGTAGAAGAGACTCAGCATTAGCATATGTTAAATGTCCTCTGTTCCTCATTAAAGTCACCCTACAGGAAGCAAATGTAAATTACTGCCTTCCATGTATAAGGCACAGTCCCAGGAACCTTGTTATTATGTAATTAACCTTCACCTTTCATTTTACCTATGTTTCCAGTATTCAAATTCTGCTTGAAATAGGCTATGCTACTATTTCCCCATGCTAAACTTTATTACCAAGTAATTCACTTCATTGATTTAACTGTAACAAAACAGAGAGCACCAATTTTTAAGCAACAAGAAAAGAGTTTAATGATTATTGCAAAAGTTAACAACAGGATCCCCATCATCCTTATAAAAATCTGTTGGGTCTTATTCAAACTTTGAAAGAAGAGTTTCAAAGACTCCTAACTGCTGTTTTCTCTGCCTTCCAAGGCTATAACTCTGCACCCTAATGATGCTCTGGTTTATCAGGAGATTATGCTAGCCATGGCTAGTATCTTATCTAAGTAATCCCCCAGCGCTAGACCAAGGCTAAAGTTGTGCTAAGAGTATGCAAAATGTGCTTTGCTGAGGTAAAAAAGTACATACCATTTGGAGAAAAGGAGCAACAACTGCTAAGGGATAATTATGGTTGCTAGTAGCAGATGTTTGTTTTCCTGCAAAACAAAGCAAAGCAGAAGCAACAAGAATCCTTATTTTGTAAGAGCCTTTATTAACCGTCAGCTGGAAAGATGGTTCATAAACATAATAAGGATAGATATATAATGATCTGCTCAAAAACCATATATGGCCACTGAAATCAGCAGGAGGGGTTTTGCTGAGAATTTGGATAGAGTGAAAGTAAAGCTGGTTTCCTGGTAAGGTAATTTGTGTCCCTACTTCTTCAATCCTTTCTACCCTCTTGGTGTATTCTTATCGACAGAGGAATGCACAGGAATAGCCCTGGTGGGCTAGGTGAGAGGTGGATATAGCCCAACATCTCCCCATCACCCCTTTTCAGTCAATGAACACACAGAGTAGGGCACAGAAAGCAGAGTGCTGCTTCCCCAAAACGTTCTCCCACCCTCCGTGCATTGTCCATAGCTCTTCCCTGGAGTACAACCCCCAAGAAGTTTGCTTCAGTCAAACCTCTAGTGACTACAGATGCATTTGATGACTAGCATATACCTAAGTCTCAGCAAAAAAATCTTTCAAATTACATGCTGCTGTAGGCCAGCATGACACTCAGAGCTGAAATTGCTCATCAGTTTTCTTCACTGTTCATGGTCCTGTCCATCCAGCCCCACTGTGCAGTGGGCAACATGAAGCAGCCTCATCAGGAGAAACATACGCTGCAGAAGAGAGCTCTGCAGAAAGGGCAGAGCCACCTGGTCCCTTCCCAGCCCTCAGGCACCACTGGTGCTGTGCACACCACCTCACCCCAAAAGGCAGCCTCACTAAGCCTGAATGAGCACTAGCACCAGGAAAAGGAAAGCGTACCTCTCATGCTCTGTACAGCTCTCATTGCACTGAGCTTCTCTTGGCCTTTCTTGCAACAACTATCTTCATTAAAGGAAACAGAAATTTCCTTATTAAGGGAAACAGAAAATTCCTTTTTTTTTGCTGTTTAAGTAACTTAAGCATGCAAAATTTGTGAGATGTCATTATTCTTTCTAGGACTTTTTTTGCTGACATTTCAAAAAGGTGCATTTTCCTAATTTGATTCCTCCTGCATGATTCCCTAATGCTTTTAAAAACACAAACTAAAGCCAATGTGCCATAAGCAACAGTAATGTTTACCATTCAATTCTGCTTGATCTGGCAGACCTGACAGCCAGAGGACTTTTCAGATCTCTATTTTGTGTAGTATGGTTAAGACTAGACTTCCTCACCATAGCATATGCTGGCTTTCACTGTTAATTTTACATTTCCTTCATCTCACTTTTTCAAACCACGTCCATTTAAGCTTTTAAAGCATACTTAGACACACAAAAGTACTAATTGTCGCTATTACGATCTATGCTTTAAGAGGCTAAGTGCACTGCATTACTATTTCAGACAGTAGGAGAAGATGTTCCAAAGTTCCTGAGGTCTTCAGTACTTACAGAGATTGGATTTTATGGTATACAAGAAAATTGTTATTACACACCTACAATGTTTCCTCATGTGCACAGATCACACAGCATACAAACTACAAGACATGAGATACGAGTACACTGCAGTGTATGCATGGGATATGGCTTACTCTGCAGTGACATCACAAGTTTGGCTTTATTTGGGGACAGCCTACAGCCTACAGTCAAGTTTCAAAAAGAAATTAGAAGGGACAATAAGAAAACTTAAAATAAATATATATATAGTTTACTTTTTCTCCATTGCAATACATGAGGACCATCTAAACAAAGTCATGAGTATTTCATGTTCCTCTCTCCGCAATACATACAGAGGTTTACAAATGTTGCCTACTCTGTCAGCTG
This sequence comes from Alectura lathami, assembly GCA_013399715.1. Classification (NCBI taxonomy): domain Eukaryota; kingdom Metazoa; phylum Chordata; class Aves; order Galliformes; family Megapodiidae; genus Alectura; species Alectura lathami. The sequence goes on along the minus strand of VXAV01010005.1, from coordinate 250,391 downwards.
CAGGACACAATTCACAAAAAATGCCCTGATACTCTTTGGCACCACCAGCACAACCACGTTTCTAATGTTTCCAGTCACTCTGTACACAGCCCCTTCCTTAGATAAGCAGGTTACTCTTGCTCCTGTAAAAGTTCAGCATGAGGAACAGTGAGCAAGACTTTTGGCTTCGCAAACTGACAGGCCTTTAGGACTGAAAAGGACTGAAAACACCCAGCGTTAGGCAAGCTGCTCCCCTCTCCCTTTATCTGTGAGCACAGGCATTTTGAAAGCGCCTATCTGTCCTGACACGTCCTTCAAAGGCAAGCAGTATCTCGCTGCCCCAAAAGCTGATGACGGAGGCCGCTACCCCTCAGAGATAGCTATCGCTCCACTCCCGCAGTGAGGCCCACGTGGATTGGCGATCACGGCCCTCAGCACCAGGCCGCACAGAGCTCCGGACACAGGCATGTACCAGGGTGTTCCCCTGCTCTGAAAGCAGACTGCTGCGTACAGCTGCATGCTTGTTTACTTGACCACGATCCATATTTAGACATGTGTACAAGTGCACAATCCTGAGCTGCTTATGCAGACGAAATTCACAGTGAATACGGTGGGGGTTTGAGACAAAAACTTTTTAGAAGAAACAGACTGCCGGGTACTAAAATTCATCCCCATCTGCTTCCCTATAGAGGGGAAATCTCTCTTTACTGATTGTGGCGTGTGGTTCCCAGTTGGCTAAGGCACACTCAGTCCAATATTTTTCATAATTCTTACACTTCTTCCTTATCTTAGAGCCAATCTAGCACCGGTCTACTTCTACAATGCCATTTCTATATGTATGGCTTATCCAGGACCCCAAAACCATCAGTGAGAAACTAGCTTCGTACAGGCACATAAAGTGGCTTCTCCATCACCTGCAGGAAAAATGCTCAGACAAATGCTGGTTTATAGGGCATCCATCTGCCACAAACATGGTATGTTTATACAATCCCTCCAGAAATGCTGGTATTCATAATACTGTAAAATGGTCTACTAGCTGTAGTACTGTAGTTACATCATCAGTAGTACTGCCATTATATTAGCCTGAGAATTCTGACTGCCATATCAGCTAAACTATAATAATGTCACTGAAGTTCTGATCCTCTTAACTGATACTCTTCACTGACCTGAAAAGTGACCTCATTTATACCCATTAACTGATAAAGTATATTTTCCTTTAAATTAACCAGATTAATAAACAGTGGTGCAAGAAGTTGTGTAGGCAGCATGAACTTTTCTACGTCAAAGTTACTATGACAACTGGATAACCCAGATTTCATGAAAGAGGTGACAGTATGAGATGATTTAAACAAAATCTTACATAGCTGTGATGACTAAGTCATTTCAAAAGCTTCCCCTAAAATGATTCTTCTATTTCTTCACAGATAACATATAACTGGAAGACCACGCAAGATCTGAGAACCATAATGCACAAATCACTGAAGTCCATTAAGTAAACTTAGAAGTGTACTGAAACAACTATTTTGTAATTTTTAATCTTCAGCTTTTCAAAATCAAGCCAGGAATGGGATTGCCAAAGAACAGGATTAACAGCTTGAAAGCTGCACTTAGAAAGGGGACTGTTGAAGATGTCATGTTAGATGACCGCCTGTTTGCAAATGAGTTATTGACAAAGCTCTGTAATTCCATGCAGTGTTGTATGGATAAATGCATGTCAAAACAAATATTTTAAAAAATTACCAGTATAAATACAGACTTATGTCACACAAACTGCTATGAAACTTACTTCCAAAGCATATATAAAAATAATCCAGGCTAATAAGCAGTAAATATTAAAATCTGCATTACTTTCGTAAAAGAAAAGTACTGCTGAAACAACTTGTGCGTAAGCATTAAAAAAAAAAAAAAAAAAAATCAGCAGAATGAGAAGACTGCTTTCTTAAATACCTTGATTTTGCTCTCTCTGTCTTAAAATTAATACTCAAGATGCCCAGAGCACAACCACAAGGCAAATGCAAGGACTCCTGAGTGACAACTAGCAATAATGAGAATCCCAAAGTGCTCTGAAAATGTGCTTGTTCATTGATATGCTGCCATCATCTCCCCCCTCTTAGTTAACCTATATTTGCAGCAGAAATCAGAGTAGTAGCAGTGCCTCTTTCAAAGGTGTAGTCAGTCTTCAGTTCTGCCCAGCACTCATCTTGTCACAGGGTCAAGGCAGGCATGCTTACTGCTCCCCAACATGGTGCATCACCGCAAGGCCCTGGCTCCCCATGGCCGGGCGCTTCCACCAGCGTCACCACAGGGATGGCTCCTGCAACAGAGGCCACTCACTCGCACATTTGCAGAGTCGGCCTTTTAAAAGTCAACTGTCTGACGGGGCAGTGACCATATCGAGTTGCAGTTATACAGGGAGCAAGGAAATATTATGCAAGACCACAGGAAGTCAGAGGAGACAGTATTCTGGGCAGGCCTGGCAAGGAGTCTGTGTGAACTCCAGCTAACAAGCAGAGCTCGGTCATTGGCGCCAAATTCAGCAGAGAACATTCCCAGTGCTGCAAAGGATAACACTCCCCATGTTTTTGCCAGTGGGCTGCCGTCCAGGACGCCATGTACCTGATGAGATGCAGATAAACTCAGGTCTTATTTTTCGCCAAGTCTTCATTTATTTTTAAAATTTGGAGAGTATTTTCGTCCGACATTTGTTAGAAGTGGCAAATGGTTTGTTTTCATGGCTTTGCTAATAGACCGCTTGTTCTTATGCTCTCTATAATTTCATCTACAATAACCGACCTACAAAGAAAACGTTTGGCAGAAGTCTCATTTTTTCCAGGCGTTTTGTCCATCTCCACCTGAACACACCCTGTGAATAGGATATGTGAGGGTCCTAGATTCCTCTTCCCCTGGCATTTTGGACTGACTGCTGGAAGTGGACTTGGCGCAAATAAAACGACACCTACCTCTCTGACAATGATGCTATTTTAGTCTGCTTCCATGCAGAAAGTGACTGTTGGCGTTATTTTGTTGCTCTTGTTTGTGGATTTTCTTTTTCCGTATTTTTGAGGACTACTTTATCCAGGTTTTACTTGAAGATATCAATTAAAATGCACTGAATTTTGTCTCCAAAATGGTCAAAGAAATTGGCCTCAATCTGGTAAGTGTTTATCATCTAGCAGTACATGAGCGTGTAGAAGTTTCATGCTTCGTCCTAGGACCCACCTTCAAAACATCAATGGTTTGAGGTGGAAATCCGTTTTGAGATTTACACACATGCTTCTAAATAAGAAGTGCACCATGCAAAGTATTACACAACACAAAACAATTACCAATTGTGATGAGTGTAGACAAAGCATTCTCAAGAGAATCTATTTTATGTTTGTAATCAACCTCCCGAAAAACAATAGGGCTCTCCTTCCAGCAACCACATAATACAAACAAAACCCAAACAGTACTGCTGCCTTGATAGGGTGAAAAGATTCTGAAAAGTATAATAGCTCTCCAGTAGATATGGATTGCTAACAGCAATGAACAGATTTGAAGTTTTCCTCATTACCATCACTTATGGGAACAACAAACATATGTAACTCTTAACAAGAGATTCCTGTCTTCCTCATGGTTCGCACATGAAAAGGTTCCCATAGCCTAGCACTTTTGCTAAAATAATTAAATGAGCACCACAGCAACACAGGAAAGTGAAAATGTTACAAGTGACAATGCCTTCATTGTTACTATAGTGTAACAATTACCAAAATTAATCATGAACCTGATCGTAAATATCAAATGCATACACAATTGTACCTCTCCAACCAAAACAGACCTGTCTACAGCCAGATCCAAAGCTATCACTGTTCAGAAGTCTACCTGTTTCTCCAGTAGATGACAGCAATTCCTTTTCAGAACAAAGAACTCCAACAGCACTGCTCAGGTCTTGAGTCAAACTCGCATTAAGGTTATAATCTGGCCAGTGTAAAATATCTTGCAGTCTCAACTGTTAATATTAAACTTTTCTTGCATTTGTCCAAAACTGGTGATGTTTAAACACACCAAAATACTCTGAAAACGCTGAAAGTGAGGAAAAACATTTTATAAGCACCTACTTCAAGCAAATATCAAGGCAAATACTTCACGAGTTTTGAAATGCCACAGGAGTTAAACTAGGAAGTCATTCTACAAAGGCAATGAGTTGTTCTGTGAACTACGGCGCAAGCAAAACCTTGCTTCTCAGGGCTCTGTCAACTCTTGAAGTACTCTGGTATCTGTAGCATATATTGCTGCAACCATGGAGCTGGCTGGAGATATTGCCAATGGGTTTAAGAAAAGCTAAAAGAAGACAGCTCTTCTAATCACTGCCTGATTTCTATTCCAATTAAATCCTACATTGAAACTTTTTTTGACAACTGCATTTCCACGTAGCTTAAAAGCAACAATGCCCACCTGAAATCATACTCTGAACATCATGTATCCAGTTCATACTCAAGCTACAACAAACTAAAATATACTTACTACCACAAGAAATAAAGCATGTAGTGCCTTTAAGGCGAAAGAGGAGATGTTCTGACTCTCAATAGCTAGTATAGCTAACACACAGGACCCAAGGGAATGGCATGGAGCTGCGTCAGGGGAGGGTCAGGCTGGGGATTTGGAAAAGGTTCTGCACCAGAGGGTAGTGGGCATGGAACAGGCTCCCCAGGGCAGTGGGCACAGTCCCAGGCTGACAGAATTCAAGAAGTGTTTGGACACCGCTCCCAAAGATAGGATTTGGGTGGTGCTGTGTGGAGCCAGGAGTTGGAATCAATGATCCTTCTGGGTCCCCTTCAAGCATGGGACATTCTATGATATGTCTAGATTGAGGCCTTCTCTGTGGTACAGTAGTTTATATTCTAGAGCTTCCCTGTAAGACTATAACAATTCCTGGAATGCACACAAACTAAATACTTTCAAAACAGTGCATTAAAGTAGGTTTCCCCGCTAAATGTTTTCTTCTATAGCTTTGTAAATCAGTTATTTGTGTGGGAAGTAACTTCTATGTAAGAACTGATTGTTAGTCCGCTTTCTTTATACCTTGAGTGTTTAAACATGTTATTTGCTTTATCCACCACTTGAGGTAAAAGCCAAGCAGAATAATCATGAAGTTCCCTTTTAAGATGGATAAAGGTTCACACTCTTTGCAGTTTATCTTATTTTCTTCAGGTGTATTTTCACAAAGCAGTAGACAGAAATCTCAGACAGAAACTGAACTCTGTTTTGCAAGAAGTTCCATGTATATTATCACACTTCCAAAGATTTGGGAGCCTGAATTCTTCTGGTACAAAAGCCTGAACACCTGATTTGCTACATAAGGCAAAAACGGAAACCAAGAAACAGAACAAACAGCAGCACACATCCCAGCGCGCAAATGACTCAGTAGGTTCACTCCATGGCTGTAACTTACCCAAAACACAATACAACATGAAACCATTTTATGCTTGCACTGTATCCATTACATTGACTTCCTCCAAGGGAATGCTTTACAATGACTTCATGTTGGCATAATTTGCTCTTAAAAGTTTTAACATGTCAGGTGCCAGACTCCCTTCCTCTTTCAGCTTCGTCTTTAGCTAGACTTCTGCTCCACATCAACTGTTGTTACATCTGAAACCTTTACTGCGACCTGCAAAGCAAACTTTGCTCCCTGCAGCATTCTGCAGCTTCAAAGAGCACTTGGAAGCCACTACTCTTAGAATAAGCACTGTCATCCTTAAGATAATAATAATAATAATAAAATCCCAGCAGGTAAAACTACCGGTCACTGCAGTTTGTGACTTCATTTTCAAGAAGCTGACAATGTGTTATGTGTGTTTATGGTGGAGTTTAGCTTTGCAGGGTGGGGGTTGAAGCTGTTCTAAGCTTTGGCAGGCAAAGGAACAGGAGTGGTGCTGCACAGATAACATGGCTTCTTGCTTTATCTTTTTTGAGGACTGCTTATATGGTATGCAAAGATGCCAATAAAAGCCTGCACAAAACGTTATTCTTTTCTCACTCTTCCTCAGGCTGAAGGATGCACCTGCTCCCTCTCTCCAGGCCTGCCTTCCATGCACAGGCAGGAGAACCTTACCCTGAATGAAGACCCACGGGCCCACGGAAGGAGCTTGCACACGCTCCTCTCTCTATGACCACTCCAGGCTGGCCCTGTAGTTCAGCACAGCTTTCCTCCATTGAAGCTCTGTTCAGAGATGGAGACCAAATGGCTGCTGTTTGAAGAGCTGCTGAGTCCCCAGTCTGCGGGGTGCTCTGGTTTCCATGCAACAGTAGGATTCTCCTTTTTATTCTTGTTGCATGGCTGGGTTGCTCACCTGCCCATATTGTGAGGAAATTTGCAGGAATCAGGGGGGTTATCACCTCCCAGACACGTTCAGGGTGGTACAACTCCCTGCCCCACCACCACCCCATTTCCTAAACTGCACATTGATCTCATACAGCAGGGGGGCCCAATTCAAAGGTGACAGTGACGCAAATGAGGACTTAGGTCACACGTCAGCATGTGGGTGTAACCTGCATATTGAGGGATAACACAGAACGCTGCAGTAAAGAAAGCAAATAGCCAGGGGAGCAAGAGATAACCTAGCTCCTTCCATCTGACAACCTCCTGTTCAAGCATTTTCAAGTCAGGTTTATTACACAAGCTTCTTGCTAACACTGCTACAGTATTGTGTGAGGCCTGGAAATAGAAAGTCCCCACTTCAATAAGTTTACAGTCTAAATAAATAAGACTCACAAAGGGTGGAAGGAAGGATGTACTACCATCCCAGTTTTCCAGACTGAGGAGCAAGGATTAACAACAGAGTTTGGCCACCCCAGCTGGGCTATACCACCAACCCAACAGCTGCCCCAAGATGGGCAGCAGGGCCTTCAGAGAGGGCACAGTGGAGAAAGGCGAGGGCAGAAGGAACTGCAGAGGTGAGAGCCACTTGCTGGAGTTCAGCAACCAGATGTCACTTTAACATCCAGCTCTACTGACTGAGTCAAGAACTCATCCAGCTCAAGAGATGGAGTCAAAAAAGGGTTTTATTCAGTTTAGCAGTGCATTGTGTTGTCCTTTAGCCCAGGTTCCCCATTCCAGAGAGGCTTTGTCTGGGCCAGCCATGTGGTTAACAAACAAAAGTAAGGTTGAGGGGGTTGTTTTTTCTTAAACAGGAAATAATGGGCATTTCGAAACACCAGCGTTAAGTTTCCTTCAAGTTACCTGCACTTGCTTCTGTTCCACTTTCAGGTCTGCACATGCCTAAGCAAATAGGACAGTCCCTCTTGTGAATCATTGGGAAGGCAAATACAGCTTTGCTGTTATGTAAAAGTCAGTAGCAGTGTTAAGACAATTTGAGGAAAGGATGTTCTCATAAGAATGCCCCTCTGATTAGTAATGGCAGTAATACATCCTTCAAATTATTTTCAGGGGGAAAAAAAAAAAACAGCCTAGGACTGAAGTTATTACCTGTAACTGATAACCTTACAGCTTTAGCATGTAAACAGCCAACTCTCAGCTGGATCAAACCACCAGAAAATGTTCCATCAGTCAAATATTCCTGCAAATCACTCAAGCACAGGTGCAGTAGTAACCTGCTGAAAACAATACAGGGAGTCTGCACATTTTTCTAAAAATATAAGGAATGCTATTTCGTTAAGACCAAATATTGTCTTCTTCACCAGATAGAACAGGAATGCAAAGGAGGAACTGGCTTCATCCTCTGCAAGTGAAATTCACTTATCTTGCAGGCAAAAGTTGGCAATTCCAACTCTCTGCATTCCCCAGAGCACAAGAGTCACCTTAAAAGGACAATGGGAAACGGGTCACCCTAGTCAACATGGGGAGACACTAGAAAGTAAACCCCAAAACACAGGGTTCATTGTGAGGTTTCCTTTGTGACAGAGGTTCCCTTTAAAGAGGGTTGGGAAAAGCCAGGGGAAGCAGGCAGAGGAAGCAATGAGCACAGCCCAACTGGCCCTTCAAAGCAAGCTCTCCTCTCCTGGCGAAGGCAACGTGCAGAGGCCATTCCCAAAGGCTCACCCTTTTGGGAAGAGGGCAAATGCAGCCTTGCCAGAATAATGACCTGGTAAAATCTCTACAAGAATTCCACCAATTTCCAGTCTTCTCTTACAGGTTATGAAATGCAAAGAGGCAACCTGGTCTTCTGTTAAATCCTGGAGGAGAGTATAACTGTTGTTGGTCACTGAATTTGTATTGCAGGGAGATACTGTCTAAAAAGTCATGGCACAATAAAGTTTCATGGATTAGTTATAAAAACATATAAAAACATCTTCGTTCTCAGCAAAATTCATACCAGGTTCAAAGTCAGTACTCTCCATAATTATGTATGCCTGATAATACTGTCACTGACATCACCCCACAGGTAGCTTATTTTATCATAACAGCATATGAAAGCCTAACCAGGAACAACAACAGGTAGTATCAGAAGACATTCTGGATACACAGCCCATGACAGTTGAAGTCTGGCACATTCATAGCAACATTCCACATTTTAAGATGCAAAAATTCAGAGAGGTTTTTACCTAGTATTTGTTAATGTCACAGGACCTTTGAAGTATTGTGACAAGTAGCCAGTAACACCAAGAATTTACTCACAGAGAGGGTAAAACAATGGTGAATGGACAGGGCTAAAGGACCAACAACAGCTGCTACAGTGTCCGAAAAACAATGGCTGAATGGGGCTACTTTGTAGTTTATCATACAAATGCAAGTGCAAAGACAACAGCGATACCAGGAGTGTAAGTACCATTTTACAGCATTAAAGACTTTAGATATGCTAATGATCGAAACAAAACACAAGGAACATTCCTTGGGCACACTTCCACTACCTTTAGAAACAGTCCTTCATATCCCAGCGACTTGGTTAGATAATAACCACTTATCTTAAAAAGATGTTTTAAAGGCAAAATGCTACATAGTAACTTTTGAACACTGAGATGACTTGCACCAAATTTTTCAACCCTTAATTTATTTAACTTTTAAAAGTTAGTGGGTCCTCTGACACTATAAATTAGCGACAACTTTCCCGTTCAAGAAAAGAAGAGCAACAGGGCATGCATTCATGCAACTAATTCAGGTCATTGCATCCAGTTCTTAAAATGCAGTGATTCAGCAAATCACCTCCTGTATATAAAATAGTACATATTAAGGGACTAAGAATCTGACTACCTACAGAAAAGGTATGTGCAAGGCCAAAGGTGGATGTCACCTAGGATCACTGCATTTCAAGATATTATTGAATCTGTTACTTAATGCAACAGCTTTCAGGGGAAAGACAAACAGTTCTATCTCTCACTGTACGTAGGCAAGTTTTCAAGAACGTGACTAAAATTATCAGTCCTTTGAGAACAACCAAGTTAGAAATTCAGCAACACATTTTTTTTTCCTGTCTCTTCTGCATTTTGACTTTCTTGTTTGTAGTATCAGGAGCTGCTGATGTAGGCCAGGGGGTGGGAGAGTGCCTTTGCTGCTGTGTTTTCAACTACACTACTGTTTTTAAAAAGCTGTTCTCATAACAAAAGCTGAAAGCCTTTGTCATCCATGAGTTACTTACTCTTCCTGCCTAAACCAATCCAAGGACACTTGAATATTTTCTTCAGAGCCAGTAACTTGTTTGAGCAACTGCTTTTTTCAAAAGAATGCATATTTTGAGTTCAAGGCCTCAAGTGACAAATGCTCCATCAGTAGCATAGAAGGTATATGTAGCATTTTGGCTTAGTGGATAAACTTAGAGTCTTCCTAGAAGGAAGACAGGAACTTTATTCAGGTTTAGACACCAAAACAGATTCATACATGTGTACCACAGCTCTTAGTAGGGAAAAAAAAAAAAATCTGAAAAAAAATAGTCAAGTACCAGAAGAAAATCTTTATAATAAAAATGGTTAAACACACCAGTCTCATTCAAACTAAATTTAAATTATCTAGTTTAAGATAAGCAACATAGCACAACACAGGAATTAAGAAAGCTTATGAAAATGAAGTAAAATGCAAAATGTTTCAGCAACTTCCAAATGTTTTGACAATTTCTTAATACCCTCCCTTCATTTTAGCCTAACACGAGCTACGAGCTCCTTGGAAAATTAATTCCCAAGAAAATATTTCTTTTTACAGAAAACTGGCACTTTAAAAAGAGTCCAGCTCCACCAAGTACACCTACAGCTCTTCCAGTGTTTAGTAACCCACTGTTAGAAATTTGTACCTTGTATTTTGCCTTTGTTTGTCTAACTCTAACCAATGCATTTTGATATATTAGAATGTGAGTAACAAATATTTACAGGAGATTAAGTTCATGTTTCAGCTGTTTCAAGTAGTTTCTAAATGATCCTGGTAATCTTACTGCACATATACCTCTAGACTGCTTGCTATCAAATGCCATGTTACACCCACATGATTCATCCATGCGGAGAGTTGCTCAGTTTTAAAATAGAAAAAAAAAAAAATGCCACCTCCCCATACTCCTACTATTTTTAGCCTCTCATTAGATAATACAATTTCCTGAAACAAACAAACAAAAAAAGGGGGTCAGCCTCAGGGCTGCTCAGACTCTAGTTCTAAAACATTAGTTGTACAATTTTTTAAAAATACTTGAACATATGAAGCGATTCATATCCAGATGTAAAGAGATGCTGTCCTGTTGGGGCTGTAGAGAAAGGGAAGAAAGCAACAAGGTGTGAGCAATTTTTTAAAAAGAAAAAAAAAAAAGTTGAAGAAGTATGAAGGCAGACAACAGATGACACTTTGGTACTGGTGGCTCTTCTGCAGGAGCAGCAGCAGGGCAACCCACTGGAGTAGTTCAGTAGCAGACAAAGCGAATGAGTTACCTGCACCCCAAGATGGATACAGGACCGTGGCCTGACACGGTGTGACAACCATGCCAGCACCGTCATCCCATGTCCCCCCCCGACTACCATGCTGTGGCTCCAGCTTCCAGGGATGGTCCCCATGCCAAGAGTAACAAGATATCCAAGATGTTAGACAGGTTGTGGGCACGCAGAGTGGCTGGTCAAGAACATCTCACCGGGTGTACTGGCTGACAGAGCAGCCCCCCTCAGCAGGGAAGAGCTAGAGTTACACCAACACAAAAGGGGCAGCAGACATTGTTTTTCAAGTTCAAAGAAATTTAAGGGAGGTGTTACGCCAGCCCAGATCAATAAAAAATAGGTGGTGGGAAGAGGATGCTATTTCATAAACATGTCCTTTACCCTCCAAATCGGAAGTGCTGAAGCAGACTCGCTTTTAACGTCACCTTTGTTCCACCACATTTGCATTTGTAAAATGAGCACTGCCTTCATAGAAAAATTGCGGGTGACTTAATCTCCACTACAGATAAGTGGAAAAAAATAGCTGACAAGACATATTACTTGTGAGTTATCATAAGATCTTGGTGGGGCACTAACTCAAGCTTACTGACCATATAGTAAGAAAACAAACAAACAAAAATACCCCAGCTATATATCCCATAAACAGCCACAGCTGGGTGTTGTCTGCTTTACAGCCTGTGTGCATTCTGGCCAGGTTTTTAATTCATGTGGGTCACTGCTGAGACTGAGGGATGGGCCTCAAGATTTGGGGGGAGACATGGACAAGATACATTTTCAGAGATGTGTTTACTTGTCCGGTATCTTGTTGGAAACACTAATAAATTGTTGAGGTCTTTATGCAAAAGTCAGTTTGGTTCTATAGATATACAATAAATACTTGAGATTTAAAATATATGCTACTAAATGTTTCTTTTCTTGAACGCAGATCACTATACAATGCATACACATCAGGATGGAGAAACTTTTTTAACCTGGGGGATGTTTCAACACGTTGGTATTAGGAATGAAAGAGAAAAATGCTAGGGACCTCTGTTAACCTGGCTTTGTCTCACCTGAAAGCAGAAACTAAGTAAGAAAAATCTTTCTTCCTTCTGCCCAGATGCACAGAACTTATTCATAAAGCTGCAATAAGCCGGTATTAATTGCACACCCACCGGCTAACATAAAGCATTTGTAAGGTTTCTGAATTTTTTTACACAATCTTTTTGGAGGCAACACCATAAACATTCCCCTAATCAAAGAAAACTGCTGATTTCACATATTCATGCACAGAGAAAGGGTCAAGACCAGGGCGCTGCTTTGACTGAAGATCAGACATAAAAATTCAACTAAAGCAACTTTGCTTCTTGCCTGGCAAAACATTTGATGAGTTTCTATAGAATGGAATATTGAATATTTGCTGTGTCATGTAATGCAAAGGACAGAGAAGCATATTAGATACTTTATCCTAGTCCAAACTCCTTGTAATAACAGTCGAGTAAATTAAATTACAAGTCCAACTGTTTTAAAACATAAATACGCACATTTAATCTAAATATATTACTGTAGATTTTGTTTCAGCTAAATTTTCTAGAGCTAAATAAAGTCACAGAGGAGAGAACCAAAATCTTAATTGGATTTGAGCTCAAGAAGTAAAACGCATAATTAAATCAGAGTTACTTTGGAACACTACTTATTTATCAGCCAGTTGGCCTACTGTACTTCATTAAACTACTTTCCAAATGCACAGTAAAATACAGTTTCCTATTTTACCCACTTCAGAAATGGTCCTCATGAAAAGTAGCCCTGTAAATCCAAGAAGGCAGTTATTTTTTCTTACATAAGGAGTCAAGATTTTACCCTGAGCAGTTAACTATTGCATTCCCTGTTAAGCAAATGGAGCACAAGACTAACAAATGAGAATAAAAAGCACCAGCTGCACAATAACCATACTTGCACTTTTGCCTAATTTAAGAGAAAGGTTCTGTCAACATTGTGCCAGCAACTAGGTGTAAGATTATTTAGAACTGCTAAAATATACCTGGCACTATGTATGTTGCTGTAATTAACAGAATTGGATCATTGGATTTCATAAATAGAGGAATAAAACCATTCCATATATCCAAATTATTTTAAAATTCAAACTCCTCTTTCACTGTTTATTTGCATTTGAAACTAATGTGCATGTTTCTGTATCATTGCTTAAGTGGAGTAACAGACTTCACTTAATAGATCCAGGTACAGTATGTAACTCTTTGCACTCTAAGTACTCTTTATACAGTACAGTAAATTTAAACAGTGCTTTTGGAGCAGTTACATTGAAATCAGGCACAATGTCAGAATGTCAGCTATTACTGTTTATAGTAAGGCCCCTTCTTCTTTGCAAACCAGTTTGCTGCCGTAGGTAACAAGAATTCCAGCCTCACTTTATTCTTGTCCTGTTGCCACCACTGGCTATCTCACACGCATAAGACTGCCTCCATGATACCAAATGATTTTTAAAATTCAGAATCATCAGCAAAGTCTTCTCTGTGCATAGTCACAAAGCTCTTGCAGATGTGAAAGCCAGCTTCTAGAAAATGCAATTTTATACTTATCCACAGATACGTCAAATTTTGGCAAAGAGTTAAGTAACTGAAACCTCCTGTCACCACCACACCTAACTGCAGCTCCTACTTGAACCTGAAAACAAAAATACTTGGAGTTTCTGAATCTATCACAGCAAAATGCACTATAGAAAGGCAGAGAGATCCATTTTTAATACTCTTGATTGAGCTCTTAAATTAGCAGCATAATCCCCAAACATCTATTAGCAAAGTACACCACTATGCAAGACATTCCCAATGATCCAAACAGAATAAACGTGACACCAACATCAGAAGGTGAAGTGGAAAAGACACAACAACAGATGCTGCATCAGACGCAGCAGTTGTAGATTGTTGGCTTTCTCAGGATAAGCGCTACAGGTGAACAGAACCAGCCCCTGTGGCATCAGTGCAAGGCACAAATCCTGAGGAGCCCAGATATCTTTGGGAGGACTGCACACACCAGGAAGAACTCACACTGCATTCCATTCTCACAGTGGAAGCCACTCAGCCCTCATTACGCTCAAACGCTTCAGCTCTATGGACGTGAAGCTCCAGCAGCTGGGCAGCTGAAGCTGAGCTTTCCAAGCAGGCCAGGACACCAAGTCAGACCTCAGCCCAACCTGTTACGTGCCACTGCAGGCAGAAGCAGATGTACACACATGCTGCCCAGTGGTCCTCAATCAGTGCCTGGGCTGCCCTCTGTTAGAAAAACACCTGTAGAAATACAGCAAGGGTGGTGAATGCAGAAACCAGAAGGGCCAAAATCCAGCGCCACACTCAAGGCTTCTCAAAGCATTGCCAATGAGGTTGTATTACTTTGCCATAAAAACTTCTCAGGCATGTATAATTGTCTCAGTAAGCCTACAGTAAGAGTCTCCAGCTCAGGTGTCTATTATGCATCACTTAACCTCCCACAAAAGGGAGCTAAAAATCACTCCACGTTGAATTAGAACGAGAAAGGGAATATGCTAGGTCCTTCATATCTGGTAACCAGCTGTCAATAGTTTCAGCTTCCCAAATTATCCCACAACACAGAGCAACACTGTACATATAGAAGAACACATAGAAGCCCTGCGGGTCAGAAGGCAGGATCTGTTGGTCCCACCCTGACACAGCAGCAGAAACCCGGTTCCTCCATGGCTGAACTGATGAGTGAGCAGCCACAGTCATTCAAGAAGACCTGTGTACTATGAAGCGCCTGCATTTTATGCTGAGGTGTACGTTGAAGCTTCTTATTGTTAACATACCACAAACAGATTGCTCATCAGGAGTTCAGGAGATAATATTTCCTTTTGATAACTTCAATAAGAAAAATTGTAGGGTGGCTGTTAACATAGAAGCAACCAGGAGTAAATTAAATACACACGTTATGTGTGGGGAAATGCTGAGCAATAACAAAACTTGGACAACATTTTTGAACAAGTCAAGCAATCTCTGCAACAGTCTGCTAAGGAATGTGTTCAAAGCTCCATCATCTTTAGTACATAAAGCAAGGTTCACAAGAATATAAGGAAGAATCCACACTGGCAAATGGATGATCTAATTCATCGTCACCACAGCATAACAGATAAGCAAGAGGCAGCATATCTGACGGTCCTGCCATACCCTAAAATACAAAGCATACTGGGTGCTATAAAACTGAGACCATATATTTCCTGAAACCTGGAAGGTTTAACACCTTGGCACATCTGAATGCTCACATTTCCTGGCACCCAAACACATCCATTGAGAGCGAGAAGCTACCTGAGCTCTGGAACATGGGGCTGTCAGGACAGTTTCCTCATCCTGGGGAGGAATGGCCAAGAGTGACTTCAGCTTGGCAGAATCACTCTCTTGAAGTAAAGGTTGGTGGCAACTGAGGCAAAAAGCGTCTCGTTAGAGGGGCTCCACATCTAATGAAGCCAAATGTGAAACAGTAATTGAAAGCAGCCAGTCAATGACTGGGAGGAATTTCATTTGTTTGCAATCTGGACAAGAAGTTAAACAGATTTATATAACATTACATCCTTCGGGTCACAAACAGGCACTTTTTTCCGGATTTCAAGTCCAAAGCAGTAATTTATCATTATATGGGAAACACTATTACAGAATTTCCCTAAGTCGCAAAATTGATTTCTCATACTATTACAGAAATGCACAACACAATTACAAAGTCCAAACCAAATTATGTATTCTACTCAGCAGTACCTGATCAGTCTTAAGACTGCTTTCAGACTTTTCTCAAACGTATGCTGCTGTCCATCCAGAACAGTTCATTTAACAAACCATCCACTCCTAACAAGATAACTATGTCCTTCAAGTAAAATTAACAAAAACACATGATGGCTGAATAAGTAAAAAATATACCAAGATATTCTTAAAGACCATCCCAATTAAGTTGGGACTTATTTACTAATTGTCACTGTGCAAAATAATCATAGATTTTTTTCTCCCCACCTTTTATTTTTTAATCAAACTGAGTTTTACCCTTTTACTCATCCTTTTCCCAGTTTAATTACTGACAGCAAAAGAAACATCAGACTTTGTGTTTAAGACCGTGTAGATAATGATGTTCTTGTTGATTAAGTTCAAAATAACAATCATATTAATCTTAACTCAGTACCTGGGACCAGTTCTAAATGTCAGAAACGACCACGGCTAGAGAAAGCTGTTCCAGAGAAAGCAACTGCTCTTTCCCACTGACAGACAGCTTCAAATGAGAACCTGAGCATGCTCTTCAACTTAAATGGCCCATTAAAAGAATCAAAGATTATCTTCCACAGAGCATCTGTTTAACAGCAAGAGAACTGCTCTTCCAAACATATGTTCCAGTGTTGCCTACAAATCCGGTAAACCAGATTACCACCACCACCGTTTCTCCCTGAAATCAATTTATAAGTGCTATTAGCCAGTCAGGTTAGAGTTCCCAGCTGTATATCTGGATAGAAACTGAACACACAACACAACAACTGTTGAACTCAAGGCAATAAATCCATTCTACTGTAGTACTGGAAAATTAAGAAAATGTGTATCTTGCTCCAATAGGCTACAGAGTACTCCCGGAGCGAGGTACATATTCGCATAGCCTGCCTGTGCCTCCCTGGCTATCTCAAATCACTCATGTGATACTCTCCCAGTTCTTTCACAAACATCAATTTACACAACAATCCCACGAGCCAGATAACAACTAGCAGCCTACTTCTGGGAGAGACAGAAAATTGTCACTGGAATGTCACAATATTTATGTAAAAATGGGGACAGAGCTGGGATTAGCATTCAAACACTCTGAGCTTCTTGTTCTGTGAAGTTTCTGTTATACCTTAGGAGTAATTCTACAGAGCTCTTCAGCGTGCTGCACTGCAGCATCAGACACCACTCACTCCCTTACTGTTTAAATACAAGAGGTTAAGCCCAAAGAGAGTAAGAGTTTCTCATTAAAAGAGGTGATACAATGAATGCAGGGAGCAGTGTATTCTCAATATGTACACCATTTCATTCTTCTAACTCCTATAAACTTCTGTAACACATTTTTATAAGCACATCTTACTGTCCTGTAATTGTTTGCTCCCTCCAACAGAAGAGGATACACGATGTACCCACATTTGATTCCCCGCACAGAAGACCGATGCCTAGAACAAATCACACTTGAGGTAACTCGTTAACTGTAATCCATTAGTGTTTGATAAATTGAGACTGGCTGCATGGGAAACATATGGGATGTACGATGATTGCTCCCCTGTTCCGTGGTCATAGAGTGACTCAATAAAAAAGCAGGCTTTCTACAAACCCAAACCAGCGTTTAGTGCATCAACAACTGGAAAGTACACATGACAAATAACAAGATAAAATTCTTACTCGGTAAATCACATCTTCTAGGAACACAATCTACAGTCAGAATAGAAGCGCAACCTGAGTCAGTAATAGAAGCAGCCTTGTGACTGCCTGTTGTATAAAACAGGCTGAATAAACACCCCGTTGTGAGACTTCGTGGACCTTTATTCACTTGCTTAGTGCTCACCATCGTAAGCGCCCTCGCTCATCCATATGAATTGTGCATGGGCTCGGAGCCATGACCAGACCCTGTTTCCTACGTTCGGGATCACCAGTTGTATTTCGATGTTCAAGCATCAGCAGAGAAGTAACTGCAGAAGCGTGCTAAATCCCTTTTACTCCCTTGTAAAAAAAAAAATAATAATAATTGGGGTAAAACGCAGATGCCCAGCTTGCCATGGCCCTAAGCCCGCAGTAAGCTCCTGGCGCTGCCGGCCCTCTAGGAAAACTTGCTGGCGGATGAGGAGCTCCACGAGCGCACCGCGTTCTGCTTGCTCACCGAGTGCCCCGCGCGAAAGCAGCCACACTCCCAGGCTGCAGCGAGGATGCGCTGAAATTTATTTGGCTTATACGATTAATATACCTGCTTATATAGCACGCCAATCGCCCCTTGGCGAACAGATTTGAAACGCGTTTTGCTAAGGACTCTTCTTTTAAAACCCTTCACCCCTAACTGAGAAAGTACAGAGTTTCCTAACAGTGAGGCCACAACCGATGGCGAGCTAACACGCCCTGCCACAGGCGCTCCCAGGCGCACCTGCCCTGGCTCCGCCGGGCCCCGCAGCGCCGCGGGACGGACACGGGCACGGGGCCGGCGGCTTCG
>VXAV01010005.1:185001-219519 GCA_013399715.1 Alectura lathami | reverse complement strand
ACATACTTTCCCATAAAACTGGCATGATATCCTTCCCCCCACCCTGAAAAATGTAAATATATTGAAGCAAGCCTTTTCTCCCTTAATTCCCTCTCAGAAGTGAGTTATAATTGAGAATTTCTTGAGATACACACCTATAGTATCTACAAACAACACAAAGAAATGTGAATACTATTCAGTTTATTTTTACTATGTGAAATTCACAACTGTGGGGAGACTTAAGAGCAGAGTTTCTGAAGAACTCAGCTACTGCTAAAACAGCATTTCTAAGCACCTTGAAATAGGCACTTGGCAACTTCTAGCTCCTGTTAGGGGGAGCTGGGTGGCAGACGAGAGGCCAACACGTAGGCAGGGGAATCTGTCAGGTTTCTGTGCAACCTAGTGACTGTACTGAGTCATCTGCCTACATGTGTTTCAGAGAGGGCATGTGGGCAAGTATCATAAGATGCAGGTGTACTAAAGCATCCTGAAGTAATTCACTGCCTCAAAAGAAGGCCAACAAAAGCATATGGTGAGACCTTTTGATTTTTCCCAAGTGGTACAACAGAGTACTCACTCAAAAATAGGGTGATAAGTACTTATCACTGTTACTGTACAGAACTGTCTTTGAGCAGAAGTTTGTAACACTAGAGATAACTGCATAGGACAACCTAAACTCAGAGTTATGACACCCACGTGATAATTGAGTCAAAATTGTCTGGTCAGTTTTGCCAGAGACGTCAGATGCCTCCTTCATTGCCTAATCTTCTATAGGATGCAATAGTGGAAAACTACTTTCAAAGGGAAGCCACAAGTGTCAATGAACCGCTACATACCCGAGTGCAATGTGAACACTGCTGCAGTGACCTTCTGTCCTGGTGAGAGGGTACCAGCCTCTGAGACTTTGCAGCTGGTTTCAGAGTGCCTTAGCCACAAACCTCGTAATGATGAAGTTCTAGCCATGACTAATTCCATTACAAGCCACCACTGTGGGTAGCAGCCAAGATGATACATATCTCTCTGTATTATTATGATGTGCCATTTTCTGGTTTCCAGTCAGGTTTTCTATTATTCCTTTTAAAATAAATACTGAATATATGTACTTGAGTGTTTTATATTATTACTGTCTCCACAATAAACATTTACATTCTCAAGCATAAATATTTGAATTCAGTGAAGCAAAAATTCCATAAAATTTTGCAGGAAGAGCAGCATTAAATCTGTGATGCGAATAGCCTTAGCCCCAGACTCCACCTGGTACTCGATGCACAAGGAGCTGAGCCAGCGGAGGGAGGAAGCCACTACAGCTGGGCTGAGAGAGTCCAAAGGAAGAAAAGACAGTAGCTGTGCTCCATTTAAACGTGGACTGCTTGCCAAGTTCTCCAACTGAGCTGCAGGAGGAAGTATTTTTTAATCAGTTAAAAAAAAAAAAGAAGTGTGTGTGTGTGTGGTTGTTTGAAATAGGGTGACTCCTCTGTCAACTGGCATTTTCCTAGAAGGATTGATCAGCTTTTGAGATCAGTTTTTTAAATGTTCTTTCGGTTAGAAAAATTCTAAGAAGGAGTTTAATGCAGCTGCCGCACAGAAGGTTATCTCTTGTTTACAGTACATTTTGGTACTGCCATTTAAGGACTAAAACAGAAATAAACAGGCATCTAAATAAGTGTTACCCATGGTTTGCAGAAGTGATGAATTATTAACTATTTCCCATCATCTCTTATATTTTTTTCTCCTATTTCTTGGATAGGAGGATGTATGTCAGATGTGCAAGATAAAATAAATTAATATAATGTGCTGAAACAGGGATATTCATACTTATGTACCGTCAATATCTGACATTAAGATACAACAGGTCAAATCTTCAGAGAAATTGCACCAGTTATTCTGCCTGAGAATGTCTGCCTGTCCATACAACGTGCCCTATGGTTTTCAACTTCTAAAACAAGTTCTTTTCATTATTATCACCATTTAAAAACAAATAAATTAACAAATCCTTCATTTTGAAGTTAGGAAACCAGAAGAATTCATTTGAGTCAATCCTCTACCACAATAACTCTTTGATATTTTGACTTGTTTAATTTAGGATCATTTTCAAGCTTATTTCCTTATATAGTGACCCAGCTAGCATGGGAATAAAAAAGGTTTGAATGCTTCAACCACTTCTCAAATAAAAATGTCAAAAGATTCTCACTGACTGCAGTGAGAATTGGATAAAATTAAGTTCCATGCAAATTCCACAGGCAGGCAACAGCTCCAGCTTGCACGCTCAATCAGCAGATAAGCTTTTACATAAGATTTTGGTTAGAAAGAAATTCTGATAGAGATTTAGGTTAATTAAATTGTAATTTCCCAACTTCATAATCAATGTTATAAATTCAGACTCCATCTAAAAATCAATTGCTTCCAATAGCGATACAATAGACCAAACTTTTGCATACAGTGTGTACTAACACAAAGTCAGAAATTAACTGAGATGTCCAGTGAATATGGTTACAGCATATGAAACCATTTTCTTCTTTATTTATTTGCTTAGGTCTCATTAGTCACTTCCTGGCTGAGGAAGCCTGAATGCATGCTGATGCTCAGATGCTGTAGATCAGATGCCTGTGACCTACAGCAACATCATGATAAATGAACTCAGTCCATTTACGCTAGCTTAGGGTTTCCTGCCCTAGAAAAATTACATATAAATTCCAGTAGCTCAGTAAATAAGACTGCAGTATGAACATGGACCCTCCTTCCCCCTAGAAAAATACCATGTTTCTTATCTGTTTTCAGTATTATGGTATGTAACCTAAGAAATCATTGGAAATCCCAAAATTATTCTCCAGTCCAATCATTTTATTGTTGCCCTTTTATTTCAAGTTTCATCTGCATTCATTAGACATACCAACCCTGGCTCACTCACAGTTGTACTTAAAAAGCAAATTAAGATGTATTAGGGAAGCGCATTGAACCAGAGAGGCTGTCTGCCTCGGAAATCCTGGTCTATCTTCTTTTCACAAGTCTTCAGCGTCATTAGCACTGAGATAAACAAAAGCACTTCATGCGGAGAACTATTGGCCGTGGATAATTTACACCAAGGGCGGGGATATTTCAACTGAAAGTAGTGTTCAAGATGTCTAGGTTGAGTACTCCTCTGGATGGGGGTCTATCTGTGTAGAGGACTCCCTCGCTTGCTCGCACATTTACATCTGAAATATGCAATTTATGCACACTGATCTCTTTTGAGACACATTGGCGGGAAGGGATGCCATCAAGCCGGACCTTGTTGTCTTTTTTGTCCAGGGACAAACCAAGGTTTTATTCACTTTACTTTCAGATCTCAACACATGGACAAGATTACTAAATAATCTTTTTCAATAATTTTTAATACAATGATATTGATCAAGAGAATGTCATTCAAGGACACTTACAGCAGATCAAAAGAGCTAAGAAACATGTTGCTTAAAAAAAAAAAAGTGTGCTAGCGAAAGTATTTATGATGTTTTGTTATTCATCAACAGTTCAAGAGAGTGACTATCAGGCAGCAAAACTTGAATGGTTGTCCAAGACTTTCAGAAGAATAGGTTTGATAGTTCTGATGTGGAGCAACTGATACGCTTATGGCTAGATAAGAGTGTATGGCTACCGTTAATGATTTGCTGTATGCTACCACACATGGTAGGGGTGTCTCTCACCACTAAAAAAAGAAACCCTGCTTCCTCTTTGCCAGTATGCATCACTGTGCACAGTAGAAACAAGAGAACCAGGGCAAGCTAGCAAAACAGCACACTTTCTTGAGCATGGTTTAAAGACGGAAGAACTGCCACTAGGCTACATGCTTTACAACGGGCCCCACACCTTCATCCAGCGTGGTGGTTTTGCTCCTGTCCCAGGGGCACGCATGTGCTCCATTGTCAGAGCCCCATCGGCACCAGCAGTCTTTGGGCCATCCAAGGAGGAGGGCTGTCCTGGGCCGAGATACTGGCAGCAGTTAAGCCCTTCGCATTCCTGCGATACACTGTGTATTTACTTTTGGCCACACCATTAGCCAAAGACATGAGGGGATAATACCTTCTTTATCCCTTTATGAGCAGGGCAAGTAAGAAACAATATTAGGGGCATCTGGGGTAAAAAACTTTATATTTTGGGTAGATTGAGTCCTCATTTTTCATGAGAAGATTCAGGGTCATCTGCAATCAGGAACAAATGTGTCTGCATCAGCATAACTGTACTAGTTAACTCAGTTCCATGGGCATTTATCTCAANAAAAAAAAAAAAAAAAAAAGTATAGATACATCATCTTGAATTTAGAAAGGCCAGTTCTCTTAGCTCTGTAACAAAGGATGTGCTCTGGCTGTTAGAGTATCAGTAAATCCCATAGCAACTCATGGCTGAACACAAGTATGCACTTCAGTACTTGTACTTGGCTGGAACCTTAATTTCCAAACCAGTTCTGTGAACCTCTTGGATACTCCCTAAATAAAAGGAAGTTGTAAGAAATTACCTGCTTAGTCTCCCAGTAATAAAAAAACAATCATCATTTTCCATAGTTGTATCCCTCCTGTTTTTTAAAAAGTCTCAAACACTTAAAAGACATTCATGTAAAATGGGGCATTTTCAGGCAAAGAAAACAGAATTTGCTTTACAGAGCAAGCCAGGTGAAGCAGCATGTACCACTCTGCTCCAAACAGGACTTAGTTTAGAGATGTGGGTATGGTAGGCATTTTCAGTATTTCAACTATGTAAGTAACAGTACTGGGATTTTTAGCTCTTGGATTCTATATCGGGTAACACATAGATGAAACTACACTGCTCTGAATGTTTCATGACTGCATGACGAATCCTGTCACTGGCCAAGACGGTTTCCCCTCCTACCAAGAAAACACATCCAAAACTCATCCAGAGTGAGTCTCTGCTCTGGACTGACAGTCTGAATTCAAGGTTTTCCTTGCAGATGTCTGGGTGAGGGGCTTTATCTTCTAGGTGGTGGGACATAAAGATATCTACATTTAACAAGAACATTTCAAATTTTAGAGTTGTATACCCCTGACCACTTTCAAGATGAATATGGAAACTAATCAGTAGGATAACCAACAAGCAGATGATTATTTTCAAAGGAAATCAAATTTAACAAACAAACAAACACACACAAACAAACAAAAAACCACCACCACCACACACTTCACTATGAGGTAAGAAATTTAAGAGTTGAGGTTCCAACAGCAGTTAGCTATGAAATATCCAGTACTGTTATCTTCAGAAACCTTTCCTGGAAACTATATCACACTGACAACCTATCTTGGAATCCCCCAAATCCTCTGCGGCTTTGGGTTTGCAACGAGTAGGTGGATCAAGCTTCAGGCATCATCAAGTCATGGGCATGCCCAGACTGTAATTACAGTCACTTAATGGTGACCTTTACCCTTCACCACCTTCTGTTAGTCTGTCTCCAGTGTCTGGCCATAGCCTCTTCTAGGATGGATTTTTTTTTCCCCCCTGGAAGATGCCCAAAGCACTACCTTGAGATAGGAAGATGGCTCCAAGAGACCTCAACTGAGTGGGCTAAGTAGCAGACACCTAGCATTCCGCATTTCCTCAATATCTACTACACAAATCAAATGCATATGCCACTGCAGCAAGGATATTGTCTCACAGATGGATATTTTGCATACGTTGACTCTGCAGTTTCCAGAAGTATAGGCTTAGCCTTGCACTATCCTAGACTGCATTTTGCATGTAATACATTTGCAACAATATTAATTGAGAGTTGCAGAGGATAGAATTAGGGCTTGAAGTATTTAAGGCACTACCTAGCATTTAACAGTAATAATTATAATAATTTTTTTTTTTGAATAGTTATCCCCTAGTATTAGTAATGGTTTTCTTACAATTATGCCAACAATTCCTGAAAAGCATGTCTTGATTACTGTGTAGCAAAAACAAACAAAAAAACCCACTTTTTTAGAACTGATTCTCTCAATTGTTATTGGTAGTTTTGGAAAAAGTAACTGAATGCCTAAGAACTTTGAGTTAAGCAACATTGAAGATCCTCCACCCTCCTATGCCTGCACATGAGTTTTTGTAACACTTTTTTAGCACATCAGCAGAGCTCCAGAACCAGCAGGAAATCAGCTCTTCCCTATCTCAGCAGGAGGGTGACTGGGTGCCAGAGGACCACAGCTGGCATAGACCAGGTTCCCTTCCTCCTGGTCCACCCACCCAATTCCCAGGAGTTGTCCAAAGCATCAAGGAATAAGCCCTTAGCTCCATGAGGCCAAATGAGCCACCCAAATGCTCATCACAGGTGAAAAGCATGGGACCTTCCCATATCCCTGCCTGTCTTACATTATGCCATTATGCCTGATGTTCATTAGGTCATTCTCATCAGCGACTTCAGTTCAATAACCCAGGAGGAAACCTACTTACAAAAAGTAAAATATTCAGTCTTAATATACCAGCAAAAAATTCTCATGCAGCTGGTACAAAGGAGTGAGACAGACGTCTTCCCCTTTGCAGTGAGAAACTGATGCATCTGCTTTCTTCCCCACTTTGTGGAGCCAAAGCCTTGCCCATCCTCTTGCCTACCTGAGTTAGGCTACACAAGGACCCAAGGGAGAAAGTTATTTTTGGATCAAGATAAACATGCAAACAACTGGCCAGTGATTCCAGCTGTATGGCAAGAGAAATGCCAGAAGTTCCTCACACTCGAGCACATGCAACTGCAGCTCTCTCCTCAACAGGAGGAGACGCACATAGGCTTCAGTAACGTGCAGTGCTGAAAAATCACCACTTCTGTTCATTTTCTTAAGATCTTGGCTTTTGAGCTCCCTGGGATACCTCAGGAAGTGTGGGTTTCCTCATCCAAACCAGCCAATCTTGTAAATTGGTACAGCAGAAACCAGCAGCGGGTGTGGTTAGCTCACAAAACCACTGCAGAAACAAACTGTGGAGGCTCTCTAGCAATGCCATCAGTGTTCTTGCACAGGAGTAGCCACAGGCGCTGTGCTAAATTCCTTCTTCTCAGAGGGGAAAACAATACCAGCCCTGATCTCAATCTAAACTGCCTTACATCAGCTGCACACCAGCCTTACGGCGACTGCTGCTTTTCCACCAGTCACTTGGTCTTGCTGGCACGTGGGGCCACCAGCTTGCACCGTGTCTTGTGCCTCTCCCAAAAGGGGAGGAGGAGCAGAGCTGAGAAGCCCTTGGCCTTGCCAGCATCTCAGGAGGTGCAGCATCTACTTGAGCAAGCTTTGAGCCACAGGAGCAGTGCTAAAGAAACAGTTACATCAGAGCAACACTACCCTGTTAGATGCACTGGTGTAGGAAAGGTATTTTCTTTCACACAAACCCTGGAACAAAAAGAGGTGGGGGAATTTACAATAAGCTTTTGAAATGCAAAGTAGGACCAAAAAAAAAAAAAAACCAACACAAAAAACAACAATCTTATCACAGGAAATCTGCAACTTCATGTGGTACAATAAATATTTTGTGAGTTTCCTAATGTAACCATCTGCTAATGGCTGCCTCCAAAACTACAAACGGCTTGGGAAAGCTTGCTGCATGGTTACCGATATCTCAGCCCAGTATGCCAGGTGATAAGCAGTAACACAGTGCTTTGTGTCTTCCACAATCATCTGCAGTCTGTGGGCTTCTCTGCTTTGCTCTGGTTATCTTCTTTGCTTAGTATTACATTCGGTCCTGGTCTTAGAGAATTTTCACCTTGGACAGTCTCAATTCTCATAAAAAATCAAGGATCTCTACGTGCTTCTACAAAGAGGAAAAAAGAGACTGAGTGCAAAGAATGCAGAGCAGGTGAAAATCTTGAGATACTCTATCAAGGCAAATCAAGTGTACAGCTATATTATTTCCACAACTACAATCAACATTCACTTGTAGCCTTTTACTGTGGACTATAACACCTGAATTCACTTTAGCCCCCTTACTCACTGCAGTGAGCACATACTTCCCTTTAAGGACTGATGTCACATACCTCATATTAGGAAAGTATTCAACTAGATTGCTGAATTAGAGATCACAGAGCTGTTTAACAATAGTTTTGTAAGTATTCCAATACAACATCAACACTAAGACTTCATGGAGTCCATTCTGAGCAGAAGAAAGAAACCAAGTGTAAAATCCTATAAAATTGTGTGGAGACATGACAAACCTTGAGGCAGTGCAAGCTGATGAAGCCCAAAATCTTTAATGGACAGTTCAGACATTAAGGATCTGTCCTTAATTAACTGTTTGGGTTAGTTAAGATAAAAGTCTACAAATGTATGAACAAGAAGTGCTGCTTCAGGACCTCGTCTTCTTCACCCATCCACCACCCTTTTTTGTTGTTGCTTTTGAATGCTATCTTTGGGATCAATGGCAACCTCATGACTGGCTTCCCAAGAAAAACTGAAGTTAAGGAAGACTGCATTTCATCTAGAGCTTTTAAAATCTATTGAAAGCAATGTTGAATATTATCTTAACTATCATCTACAGATCACACAATGAACAGAAGAGAGTAAAAATGTACTAGAAATAAATACAAACTGGGGAAACATCAGCTATAGAGAAGGTTTGAAAAGAAAATAACTTGACAGATACTAGTTAAAATACAGAAGCATGAAGTTCAGAACTGGGCCCGTTTCATCTCTGCTACAAAGCTGCATCTTTTGAATTAAATTCCAGTGAGAACCAATTCATCCCCTGCAATGAGAGCAAGCAGCACAATGCGCAGCCAACACAGCAACAAGTAAGCTTCATCTTCAGAGGCTTGAATCAGAGAGGGCAAAAAGCATTTCCTTGTAAGCCCAGTGACAACCTAGCAGGATTTTCATCTTCAGAAAGGTATAAACAATTGTGAGGGATTTTGTAGAAGAGCTGCAAAACAATTACGTGGTTGGAGGAACTGACTAAGGCTCCTTCAGAAGAGCTAAACATATCTTGTGTGGCTGAGCATTCTCCAGCAGCATTGGGAGACAGACCTGGGAATGTTTGAAAGAGTCTTCACCCAAAGCCCAAAAGCAAAGTGAAGTTACTTACATAAATACAAAGCAAGTGAATGTCACAGATTATATGTCACAGGTTATAATTAAGCAAGAGAAAGTAAGCTGGTAGGGAAATGTGTACCCAAGAGAAAGACAATTCTACTGCAAAGCAAGTAGGAAAGCAGCTGTGCCAGTCCAGATCATCAGGTACTGCCCAGATTTGAGGGGTGCTGATTTACTGGAATCTTACAGACCCCTAAGAAGCAGTACATTTAGTAGACCATGGTAACAGAAAATAACAGCCTTTGGGTGTGAAGACAGACTTTTTGGCGCTTTCTGGATTCAAAGTCTGAAGTATACCCCTCTCCAATTCCTGAATTAGCAGCACTCCAATAATTTCGAACATCTAGCAGAATTCTTCACTAAAAAAAAATTGATTTATTTTATACAGAAAGCTTATCTTGAAAGGAAAAAGAAATACTTGTTACAACCAATAAGGGGAACGATTTTACATGCACTCAGTGGTAAATGTATTTCATGAAGGCTGTTTAAAGTACTGTAGACGTCCTTAGAACACAGCTATAACCAGAACATTTTGATCTCATTCTGTGAGTTTTTCAAATTCACAGAAAAAAAAAAAAAAAGCAGACAAACGCATGGGGAGAAGAGAGCATGTAATTCTGCTGTTTGTTATCCCCATGTCTGCAATATTGACTGATGCATGAGCTGCAACTGTTCACTTTTAATTATTTTGGTATTCAATTACATTAGAACACACAGTTGCATTACCAGATTGTTGTCTCACAGGGGAGTCGCGTATTGGCAGGAACAACAGGCCCCCATGATCTAATAAGTGTTTTCCAACTCCTAAGACCTACTGTGTCTTGCTGAAAATTGGCAATCTTTCCTGCAACTTGTTCCAGCTTAAAATAAGCTCTAATTGTGGTCTTGCCTAAAGCTTGGCATCTGGTAACTTTATGGCACATAGATACACAAATTCAGTAACATTTGTTTTCTGTGTATTATAGCCTCCCATTTATGTTGGTGAGAACCATTTTGCATCAAGTCTTCCTCCAGTTCCTTCCCCTTCCCCACAGACATTTATCTGTGCACAAACTTCATGTTCTTGTCTATTTTTCCTTTTTGGTCAATTCTCTTCCCCTTTGGGAACAATAACTGAGGCATAGAAACTTTCCAGTTACATTTGCTTTTCCCTCAGAAATTAAAATGATACACACTGGTATAGGCAAAGAACAGCACAGTAGCAATTACACTTACGTTGAGTACAGCATTTGGGCTGTGTATTTTGGTTGCCTTCTGAAGGTCCTTTTATTTTAGCCCCAGGCCTACTTGGCTCCAGTAGGTCATTGATTTCCGACAGCAATAAAAATAAAAATAAAGAAAAAGCCCTGAAAGGAGCATTCTGGTGGTTGCTTTTTTTTTTTTTTTTTTCCCAAGGATGTTGTTTTCTAGTCTGTCTCAGTTTCCGGTTCCCATGAACCAGCTTGTTTCTGTTATGTTTGGATTCACTGCACCATAGGAAAACGTTAAAAGGCTTGCTTTCTTTTAAAGAAAAAGCAAGACAGATTTTAATAGAAGCCACCTTGGATTCCATGCTTTTTTTTTTTTTTTTTAATTAAATCTATTTGTTTAATCTTTTCCTCTATTTTTTTTTTCTGTGTATTTTTTCCAGAAAACTCCTTTCAATTTTACTGAGACCTTGTGTGGTAGTGAAGGGCTGGGCCTTGGCTTCTTGCAGCTGCTCACTTTCCCCATGGATAGTGCTACTCTGTTGAGAGAAGCAAGCAAAACTTTCCCCTGTTCCATCCAGCATGTCAAGAAAGTGCATTCTCTTAGCTAGCCAGTGAAACTATTTCAAGGGCTAAGTGTGAGAGTAGGGCCAGGGCTTTGAGACCATTTATGTCCTTATCCAACACATCCCCCTGCACTCCAAAGGCAGATGTCAGGAGATACAATCACGATGGGTAATGAAAGCCCAAGGAACAGGCTTGTTGCTCTTTGGTAATCATAGCCTGTGCAAAACACACACACATATTAATATATATATACACATACATGTTTTGGTACATCCTGGTCTTCAGTAATTACTGCAGGATTTAGATTCAGTAGGTTTTTGTTTTGATAGCCTAGTTCCATAAGTCAACATATCTGGTTAGGAGGTTGGACTAGAAGATCCACTCACGCCTCTTCCAACCTGAATTGTTGTATGATCCTAAAAGGCAATTAAATTCTCAGACTGCCCCTCAACCTTAAACAGCTTCTGGACTTGACTGATGTCAATCCAGCTTGGCAAAGATATCAAAAGATTATAAACGTCCTGGAAGCTTTTGTTGGGGAAAAAAAAAAAAATCAAATCAAAACAAAACAAAAAAGGCACGATAGAGGAAAAAGATTAAAAGTATGTTCCTCATATTCCTCTCACCCTTCCCTTTTCTGGAAAAAAGCGGACTGGTTTTTAATGGTATTTAGCAACAGGACATATATAAACCAGTCTATTTTCTTCAGCCATTTATGCCTGTGACTCGGATAAAACAAAGAAATGCAAACCGTCACTTCAAAGCCTCATGCTCCACTCAAGATGTTAACATTTCTGTAGAGGTGCTCACATGAATCTACCAGGATTCATGCAGAAGTCACTCACAGATGGAGTTCCAGGCACTGGGGCCCTTTGGCACCCCAAGGTACACCCCATATTGCTAAAGAAGGGCCCCAAGGACCCATGGAAGTGGCTTAAGCAAAATACGGGAGAACTACCACTTAGTTTAATGCCAGTGACACAGATACGCTGCTTTTTTCATCGCAGTTTAGTTCCAGAGATGGCTGTTAAATGCTTTGACAATTCTCATCTCAAAAACAGTGATCTTGTAAACTTCAAGATGCCCCTGTGCCCCAGAATGTTTTCATCCCCAAGGAGAAGTATGAGGCAGATTTCAAAGTGAGATTTGGCCCTCAGTCAGCAAAACACCCTTGTTTCTAGGGACATTATCTCATCCTGAGACTAGCTTATGTAGAAAGTCTGAGGAATCAAGCAGGAACCGCCCCGGAGGCGACAGGTGAGGAGCTGCAACGTTGCCTGATGGCAAGGAATGCCTCACAAGTGCTGTGTTTACGGTGCCAGCATCAATAAAGAACACAGCTTGTCTACAGATAAGTGGATTGGAGATAGTAGGATACCTCTCCATAAACAGACGTGCATTTCCACACAGGAGCTGCAGGTCCTAGTTTCTGGCTTTCCAGTTTTTACTCCCCACTCCTCCCTACCTGATGCTGCATAATAAAACATGCAGCAGTGACTGAAAGCTTTAAGGAAATCCCTCATATTTATTTATGTGTATGTTTAGGATGCGCACAAACACACAACATTAGAAAAAGCCATCCTTCCCTTCCTCCAATACATTACATAAGAGCACGGCACATTTAAACACACCGTGTATTTGACTCATAGAAGCACGGAGTCTTGGCTGTGTTGTTAAGTCTCCGAACCTTCATCCTATATTGCAGCTTTTTTTTTTTTTTCTACAGCTTCTCAACATCTTGTGCCAGAGTCAACCTGCCTACTGCACTGGCACCTTTTTGGGGGGATGGGCTAGGAGGCGTGGGAGAATGTGACAATAGGGCACCAGGTCTGCCTAGGGCAGCTGGAGATCAACACGAGCATATGGTTTAGGGGTGGGTAAGAAGAAGGGCAGGGGTTATTCTCCAAGTGCCGTCCTTCACGGCAGGACTCTCTCTGCTCCTGAGAAAAATCCCATTCACATCCATGCTGGAATTTCTGCTCTCTGGGTCCTGCCTGCACTGTCCAGTTTCCACTTACTGTTGTAACATCAAGAAAATCTGAAGGGCCAACTCGCCATCCCATTGCACAGCGTGGCAGTGCACTGATACCACACACTGCACAGATGTGTGTTTTTCTGTGAAACCAAGTGCAGCGTAGCTTGGCTCTCCTCAGGCTCGTGTTGCTCTGGAGAAATCCCTTACCCCCTTGAGAAGGCTCAGAATGGGGAATCCTACTGATATGTTTCTTTTGCTGACCTCCTACAACAGGCCAGCAAGCTGCTTGGATAGCCTGCGTACCCTGCACTACCTCCTCCCCACATGCAGTTATTTGAAGCTCTCCACTGCTGGTGTGTGAGGAGCCATTTCGTGAGACTCCACGTGCAGAAGACAGACTGCACAGCCTCCAGGAACCTCTAGGGTGGAGCCTGTGTGGCCTCCAGGAACTGGTGGGGTGCCCACAGTGCTTGGCAGCTGCCATCTTGCAGGGTCTCGCTCCCAGCCGTGGCTGCAGCACCCTCCAGCTGAGCTGCGCTGCCTGGTGCACGTGGTAGTACTGCTCCCGTGCCTCACCCGAGTCCTTCTGGCCCTGCCTCAGAGTCTCTCAGAACACCCAAGGCATCCCACTTTTTTGGCAAGAAGCACAAGAGGGCCACACCACCCTGTCGATGAGTCCCAGTTTGATGCCCACTCTGTGCAAATTACAGTTGCTTCATGTGAGCAGCTGTAAGCAGGCAGCACAAAATGCTGCAAGAGATCAATGTAGTCCAAGTAATTGCAAAAATAGAATCAGATGCAATAACCTCTTACATAAGTTTTAGTTAATAATAAAACCAACTTCACTCAAATCCTTGCGACTCTAGTCCTAGTAGTGACAAGACAGGAGATAACTATGGGAACACATTGAACTGTTTACTCTGATTTGATGAGTTTATCCTTCTTGCACTTTCTAAATTGTTAGCAAGGACAGGACATATTTGGGGTCCCCCCGCCTCACATTATTTGGGATTGTTTGGGCAGGTTGTATCAAACATTCAATTTAATAGACTGATTGCAAATGCTACAGCACAGATTTGTGACTAATGCATTATTAGCAACTGTAAGACAGAGACATGCCATGGGGGATTCAAAACTATGTTTTGCCTTACCTCCTTCTAAAACCAAAAATAAAGCCCCATTTAAAGTAAATAAATACTTTCACTGGCTGGATATCTGTTTCCATCTGTCTTGGCTGTCCTTGTGCTTCTTGATTGGACAGGTTAGCTTTTATAAACTATGTTTGCTTCTGTTGAAAAACAAAACAAAACAAAACCAAAACACACACAAAACAACAATAACAACACACCCTAAAATTTGATTGGTTAGGGAATAAAACGAGCTGATAAACTGGATTACCCATTCTGGAGCCCTATGAATGAAGAAAATATTGTCCTTCTCTAATGAATTGTAACAAAGATCCTAAATACCATAACAGAAGCTTACAAAGTCACCGGAGAGCAGGCTCCAGCCTGTTCCTCCTAGTCAGGAGGCTTTATCTGGGGAAAGCATTAAATTGATACTGCTATCAGCCATACCTATCGTTTTCTACAATGGACACAGTAATGTTCTGGGACAGGTTAGAGACAAAAAGACACCCAAGTCTTTGATAGCTGGATGACTAAGAACACACATTCCAGGGGCAAACAAAGGAAAGGAATTTAAATGCATTGAAATGTAACAGTTTCAGCCTGAGAGATATTAACAAAGAACTTGCCCTATAAAGGAATTTGCAAGGTCTCAACACGGTAAGAATATTCATATTCCTTCTAGACACTGACAACTGGATTTGCAAGCTTCTTTGAAGCCTATTCTAAGTTACAGATTGCTTCAAGTTTTTGTCTTAATGTACATGCTTGTGCATTAATAGTACCTGTAACCAAGGCAAGGTATGTTTTGATTTGCTTTTAACAAACATATATTTGTTCACAACAGATCATTTGTTTTTTCTCAGTTTGATGACAGAAGTCCAACCCAGATGTTAATTACAGAGAATACTTCAAAAGCAGAGCCACTTCTCAGAATAATTTTGGAGGAAATGCATAGCACTCTTTTCAATTACAAGCTGAATTCACTTGAACATTTTTGATGGAGTATCTATGGCTGCTTATGCATTTGCTGTTGTTCTGTATACTTAGTGAGGCAAATAATATTTGTGGAAACAAAATGAAAGTGTAAGCACTGACATCATTATTTCCATGCCTTATAAAAGCATCTAATTTTTAATTAACAGTCTAGGTGATTTTTTTGAGTGTTAGACCTTTGAACATACATACATATGTATATATAAATATGTTTTTTAAATAGAATGGCATCACATGCATATTGTGATAACAACCAGCATCTCAGTGGCATTGTGGAGGCAGTATCTGGGTTCAGATGTGAGCAGCAACACTGCAGCAGACATCCAGCAGGCAGAGCAGGTATTGCTGGATCACAGCATGACCCTGAATAAGGTATTTGATTGTTCAGCTCCAGTTTCTCAGTTTGTGAAATGAGAATATTAATGTTTAACTACCTCAATAAACCAACATGTACATGCAAATATAGAAAAGACTATGGTACTTGCACATTAGAAATACAAGCTGATTACATGGGAGCTCCTTTGACCAAGGGTCTGACCCTTTGCCATTCCTTCTCTGCTAGCCTCCTGCAAAACGTTGTTCAGAAGAGCAATACAGCATTGGCACAAGACCTCATAGTGAGGATGACTTGTGGATTTAACTCATCACAGACAAGGTCAAAAGTTAACTTGATCACAATCTGCAGATACGTATACAAAGAGAGAATAGCTATAACTAGAGGGCTCCATCTCTTAGACAAAGGCAAAACAAGTACTAGAAATCCAAATTACCCAAGGCTGCAACAAATGCGCCAGCAGTAACAATCTTCAGATCAAGGCTGAAGAGGAGAAGTTTCTGAGAGATATGCAAGGTTCACTCATAAGTCACTGGGTTACCTGCAGGCATCGCTGGCTGAGATTACACATACATTCTTTGCAGAGGCCCAGGTTAGCCTACCTTAACTCATTCTTTCAGCCTCAATCTAAAAAATTATTTGTAAACAGCACAAGTTAAAGATCTAAGAACATCTCCATATCCCAGGGCTGGTAATAACTCAGGAAAAACTAATAGTGAGACACTAATATTAGTAAGAACATTATTAAACTTTCTATAGCGACCACAAAAGTTAACAGCCTTAAGATCAGCTCAGTATGGTACAAAAACGTTTTTATTGGGCATGTGTGGGGGAAACAAGAAGGCAGTTCTCGCAGAAAGGGTTGGCAAGGAAAGCAGATGGTGGAGGGCAGCCCCACAGCACTCTGTTGGGTATAGGGGAGGAGAGAGGGACAGGCAGAAGAAAGTTTGTGTGTATCAAACCCTCAGGAATATGAGCAAAGTTTTCATGGTCTCTCTCACTTCTGGAAATATCCTCCTTCTTTTGCCAGTAAGAAGCCCTTATTCTTTCCCATCTTGAAATCTTTCTATAAGAATGCAAAAAAGAGTATTTGTTTTCCCCTTGCCTGCGTATTTTGGGTGCAGGCAAGTAATCAGCACTCATCCAATTTGAACAGCACAGTCTTTTGAACAATTAATCCAGCCAAAAACAGCTGGTAGTGGGGATGCTTTTTGAACCCACATGCCTTTTGAACAAAGTTTGTCAAATCTAGGAGGTCAAAGCCCTGCACTGTTAGACCACTTTTAACCTTCCTTATCGTGATTAAGAAGACTCCAGCATCCACAGGCAATGTCACTCAGTAATGCATGCAGCCCTCAAGGAGCTAATAGAAGTTAGAAATTCAGCTCTAGGCAGGGATAAATTTGGACATTCTCATATAGCCTGTTATTCTACCACATATCCCAGAGCTGCAGCCAAGAGCTAACTTCCAGATGCATGCCTCCTTCTTTATACCAAAAAAAAAAAAAAAAAAAAAAAGGAAGATCCCAGAAATTAATGCCTAATTGCCTGGAAACTGTCTCCTCTGGAGTCAAATATCTAAGAAGATTTCCCTTCCATGAAAAACTGAGATATTCATGCTCCAAAATAACCAGGGTTAAAACAATGCTTTGGATACAGAGGATTTAGGCTTAACCCCTCCTCGTCTGTGTGATTTAGAACATAAATTTAAACCTGTTTGCTATCTCCTGGAGGCCCTACAGGCTACTGCACCATGAAGATATTCTGAGGCAAATACTGGTGAAGATTGTGTTGAAATGCTGCACCGCCTCCAGTACTGCATTCCAAAATGTTACCTTGTTTACCGTAAACATCCATGAACTTCATGCACGTGTACTCTTATCTGGATTCAAAGGTAATTGGCTGAGGAGACCAGGTGAGGCTGAACCACAAACACAACATTCTATGACTTGCTGTTTGCTTTCCATCATGTACCAACACGGATCTATACCCAGCTGGAAAGGGGCAAGAGATTATTTAAAACTTATTTGTACAAAATTGCAAGTTTGTAAAGCCATGAAACTTTATGCTGCCAATTCAATAGTAACTAAGAACAGCTGTGTATAAGCACTGTGGCATCTTGCTTATTTCAATCTACTTTTTAGATATAAAATAATTAATTCAATCTTTGTAAGTATTGCAGTAATAACACTGCTTGATCAAGAGGTTGGATGGAATCCTGGTAAGGGATGTGAAAGCATCTGCTGCACGCTGAGTCCCATTAAAAGGTTCTGGGAACTACTTCAGATGTCATTGATGATCCCAGATCTCTCGTCAATAACCCTCTCACTTACCAAAGGCTTCACAGAAGTCAGTAGAACACACTTTCTAGGAGGCACTGAAAACTATTTCAGTGGAAGGTGGGCATCTGGCAGTCATTGGGAAATAAATTATTCCCTACTTGTGAATATCTCAAGTACAGCACATCTGTATTCCTACCAACAAAGAAAAAAAGTCCTTCCTCATTCTGGGAAACACCCATTCACACATGCTATAAGCTTAGCAAAGTACAGAACGAGTTCTGCTCTGTTCTCATACCCTGTGCAATACATCTGAGATAATCAAGACCCTATAGGATGAAGTTCACTCCTTTAATGGGAAGTACACTTCACCTGAAACAAATGTCCTGGATCCATTAGCAATAATCACATACAAAAAGAGAGGAAGACTTGGAGTGCAGGCTTTTATTTATCTTTGTCCCATTATGCATCCAAGATACACCCTTCTACAGCAGCCTAAGGCCAGGCATCTTGTTTGGCCTCAGACCTCCCTGGTTCTTCTGTTGCTTCCATGCAGGTGCCCAGTCTGATCTGATTCAGGCTAGCCCCAAGCTGGAATTACAGTGTACGCCAGGAACCAGCGATACCTAGGCACCCTGTGTCCAAACAGGTAAGCCTGTCCTGAGCGCACTTTATGCTCATCAACAGGATAAGATAATGCTGCGGTTTAACCCGGCACACAGCTTGGCACCACATACCTGTTTGCTCACTCCCCCTTCCCAGTTGTATGGGGGAGAGAATAATAATTAAAAAAAAAAAAAACAACCAAAACTCCAAAGCAGAACTCATGGGTTGAGGTGAAAAACAACAAAAAAAACCCTATTTACTAAGACAGAAATGTAAGAGAAAAGGAAAACAATAATAGAAATGATAATAATGCATATTTACAAAACAAGTGATGCACAATGCTACTGCTCACCACCCGCTGACCGATGCCCAGCCAGTCCCAGAACAGTGGCTGCCCCCCTCTGCCAACACTTCTCCATTTTTAAACTTTTTTTCCCCCTCTCACAGGAAGCCATACGTTATGGAACATCCCTTTGGCCAGTTTAGGTCAGCTGTCCTGGTTCTGTCCCCTCCCAGCTCCTTGTGCCCCCTCAGCCTCCCTCACTGGCGGGTCAGTATGAGAAGCTGAGAAACTGAAATATCCTTGGCTCTGCACAGCACTGCTCAGCAGCAACTAAAACATCTGTGTGTGTTCTACACTGCTTCTCTCCTAAAGCCAAAACATAGCAGCATACCAAACACTATAAAGAAAATCAACTCTGTCCCAGCTGAAACCAGGACAGATAAGAATGCAGCTGCTCAGTCACAGAGATGACAATGAGGGTACTCAGTGGCACAACCCAGCACCACCCAGCTTCTGTGCAGTCTAGCAGTTAAACTTCTTCCCCAGAGAGCACTCCAACCACAAGGCTGATCTTCAGAAATCATGGTGTCCTACAGTCAGAAATGCAAGGGTCAAAATACAGCCTGATCTGTGGTGTAGGGTTTAGGGAACTCAAGCAAGAGTCCTGTTTTTTCTACTTGCTCATTGCTAATGCAAGCTAACAAAATGTAGAGATACTGAGTAAGGGGATGGAAGATATAGCTTTCCATTCAAATTATTCAAACAGAGTCCTGCTCCCTCTTGTCTGCACTAGCAGGATTTCAGTTGGCAAACTCTGTCAAAAGACACCCAGATTGTCTCCTTGGTGGTAGGAGGTGCCTGATGCCACGCCTGCAATGTAGGAATGTGAAGAATCTGATTTTCACCACTGCATCCAAAAGCATTCCCACCTCCAAACTGTGACAAAACAGCTCAGAATGGCTTCCACCTCTCCCATCATAAACCTTATCATAAAAGAGTAATCTCATGCTTTGGATCCCCAGAGGATGACCAAATTTCATTGCAGCTCTAGCTTTAGTTAACAATTACCTTAACATTGGCAGGTTTAGAGATACACCCCAACACAGCATTTCTTGGCAACTAGTCATCTAAGAAGTTCATGTCTGTCTAGCGTTCGGCCATTCTGAGAAGACTCCCTCCACACTCAGTTTTGGTCACCAAAATACCTGGCACAGATATTTGTATCACACATGAGAATTACTGGAGGCAGATTTTAGGGCATACAGTGGCAAAACTTCCACATGTTTTCTGAGTATGTAATAAGTAAATGGTTTTTCGTGTCCTGAAGATAACAGTTATTAAAGAAGTCACTCCCCCACCCAGTAGGACTACCTTGCCAAGAGGAAAATGACATTTTGTAACTATAAAAAGGACTTTTGCCTTCATCCAGTTAGATAAAGGTAACCAAATGCTGGTACACCTCTGACTACACCTCAATTGCTAACGAGCCTTGACAAGGGAGATCAAGTACATCTCCCAAATGGGCTGCAGAGACATTTTGATGAATCTTGAGCACAACATTTACTGCTCTGCTGCTGTAATCAGACTCTTCTGTTGTGGTTTGACAGGCACACCTCTCAGCAGTGATACCAAATTTAGCAGCCCCTTGTACCTTTCCCTTACTCTTCTTCATTTCCTCTCTGCTAACTCTCATTCACATTGAGCCAATACATTTGTTCATGTAGTTGATTCTTATTTGGCTCAATACACAACTCAGGTTGAAAATGCTAAAACTAAACATTTTTATTCTAGCTATGAGACTGTTCACAGTTTGGTCTAAACAGCACAACTTGGTGTGTTCCAGCAATTGTGTAGAAGAGGAACAGAAAGTAAATGGGAGACTAAGAGAGCTCTCTTGGCAAGTTATGCTCAGCCTCCTCCCACAGCTTGCACCTTGCCCTCTATCTTGCTGCCACCCAGCCTTAAATTGTATTGTCAAAAGCCAAACAGGAAGAAAAAGAGGAGACGTCCAAGGTAAGTTCTGGGTTATTAAGCTGTCAGCTGTATACATCTAGAGCCCTCTTTCCTCCCGTACAGGAGAAAGCCACGTAAATAACATCATAGGAAGACTGGCCATGCTGTGGTCAGCCTCACTGCCACCCCTCAGAGCACCCTGCTCTAGCACTGCCAATCCCCCAAACCTCCGTGCCCTCTGACACAACTCCCATTCTGCAGAACCACTTAAGTGACAATAAAGACAAACACTATTAAGAATTCTCTACTACCACATTTGTTCTCTGCTTTACCTTTCAATTATATATATTTCATTAGTCAAACAAAGGTGAGGAGACAAGGCCAGAGGCCCCAGTACAGCAACACGCATGCATACCGAAATGAAGACTGCAAGTGACAAAATAAAGGTTCAAAAATGCAAAAGCCTCCATGTTCTTACAGCTCCAATCATTATCTATAAGCTTCATTCTTTATAGGAATGTTTCACACTACAAACAAAATCATCCCCGCTCATAGTCACAGAGATACAACCATGTTACTTGGAATTAAGATTCAAATAAAACAAAGTTTTAATTTCGTTTTTATACTTTTGATTTTCAGAAGGAAAAAAGATTGCAAGAGATATACTAGGCTGCCTAAAGGAGAAAGAAAATGGGAAAAGATAGAATAGATAGCAAATGTTTGTATAAAAGATGAATCAAGGAAGTATTTCTCAATCTGTAGTTTGAGGGACTGCAGTGGCTGTCTGAACAACTAAGAGAAAAAGACAACCCACAAGTATTTTTACTCTTGCAAGAAGAAACAAAAGTTAAGCAAGTACAGTCAACGTTCAAGATCTAGTCTAGCATCTCATTCATATTTAAAATAAGATTACCTGCAGAGTTTTATCCCCTAGGAAATGTAAGAAGCCTCACTTTAGGGAACTAAAGTGTTTTAAACCTTTTTATTTATTTAAAAAAA
The DNA here is from genome assembly GCA_013399715.1 of Alectura lathami. Taxonomy (NCBI): domain Eukaryota; kingdom Metazoa; phylum Chordata; class Aves; order Galliformes; family Megapodiidae; genus Alectura; species Alectura lathami. The sequence continues at coordinate 198,205 of VXAV01010005.1, read as the reverse complement.
AAAAAAAAAAAGAGTTTGAGGGGACGATTATAAAATTCTTCAAGAAATAATAGGTTATTATGTACTACTTCCAGAAGTTCAATCTTAAAGACTGCCACAGTGGCAAATATGTGCAGCAGAGATTTTTCTTGACATTTAGTAAATATTGCTATCTGATCCTCAGCAATAGCATCCTTTCTTCATGTTAATTTTGTTCTCTGAACAAAAGAAAACACAGAGAATTGATTCTGCTGTAATATAAAACATTGTAAGAAGGTGGCTCTCTTTTATTGGCATAGACCAATAAAAAAAAGAGCTCCTAAGTAGCTTTGCCTTTAGGTCTCTGTTCTCACTTTCTTATTGCATTTTTGTTGGGAATTAAACTTGGACAAGATGGTGTAACTCTAATAGTATTTGGTTTATATGATCCTGCATCTGTAAGCTCCCCAGGATCATGCTCTACAAGTGTAAATCCTCTCTCACAGGCTCCAATTTCACAAACAGTTTTGGGGCTGGACGAGCCAACAATGCTAGTTAGAGAAGTCCTGCCACTGCTACCAGTCCTTGCAGCTCACACAAACAAAGCCAGCACCAGGCAAAGGCAGCAGGAGCAGGCTGGACTCCTCCTCCCCTGTGCAGTGGCAGGACCACAGCAACCTACACCAGCTCAAAACCAATCAGGAGACTTCATTCTCAACCTGCATTTACATTAGTGTTTACCTTGCTTTAATGCATTCCCCCCCACCCTGTACCAGTGGTATTTCACAGCCTCCCCCACCCCACTCCCCATCCTCTCCCCTGCAAGAGTTAGCATTTTCTGTTTGGCTCTACCTCCTGCAAAGCCTTCCTAATAAAGCAGGAGGGCTAACCTCAACCTGGTTTAAAATATGTCCAGATGTCCTTTCCACTACTGCCCAGGAAACTGGGCAAGTTCCCTGGTTCATTCTGACATGTGGATTTCCACACAGAGACTTTCACATCTCTTCAAATACCAGTACAGGGAAATGACTTCTAGAACAGAAACAGAGCAGTGAAGAGAAAAAAATATACACGCTGAAGCAAAAGGAGTGGACTGAAGTCAATGTACTAGCTTCCCTGTGCTTTCCATCTGATGGAAGCTCAGACCACACCACAGCACATTAATAATGACTGCACTAGCAGCTGAAAACAACTCAAGAGAGGTTTTCTGTAAGAACTGCTTCATTGATATGTATAGGTAGAGTCTAGCCCACCCTAAGAACTATCCCAGACAATATAAATAATTTTCTTTGCCTTTCCACAGGCTCCAGGACAAGGTGTGAAGCTGCCATTACTCAGCTCAGTACTTCAATACAAGACACCTTCTCTCTCGTTATTAACATCAGGACAGGTGTTAGTCATCAACCAAACCTAATGGTCTTTTATCCCTTCAGGTAGCTTCAGAGAGAACCTAGCACAAGTCCTACACTTGCTATGAGGATAATCACATAATTACATTAAAAATGTAGCTTTCTAATAGGAAAAAAAAAAAAAAAAAAAAAGAAACATTTGCAGTTAAGCCAAAGACGAATTGTACACAAAGCCAGCCTGAGACTTCATCCATTAATTATATTTCAATCCTTCAAAGAGGCAAGGAAGTATTAGCAACAGGTAGTACATGAGCAGAATGAAACACAGCCCTGCATGCCCCACTCATCTCTGCTGATAACCCCACCCTCTGCCAATGCACAACTGCTAAAGCACAAGGAAACTTTACCTAGCGGGACAAGAATAGGCTGATCTTTATATCAGAGAATCCCATCTCACACCTTTTGCCCTTTTACTACTGAAACCACACAAAACAACTTGCCTAGAGGGACCAGCCTCTGATCCAGACCTCATATATTATCAAAATCATGTAGCAAATCAGAAGCAGAGATCAAAGGACAATTATTAAAACTGATAAACACTTTTGTTCCTACTAGCTCCTCCTAGTTTTATTTTTGAGAAAAATAATAAAAGTGAACCTATACATAAACATGTAGTGAAACGTAGCAGCAGGTTAATCTAAAACTAAAATAAGAGACTAAAATATAAATTCAGTTTATTCTCAAGTATAAAGTCTTAACACATCATATTTTTTAGTATTACCTAAGATTCTTTCATTAGGTATCAACAATTAGTTACATACTTCAGTAAAATGCTTTATTCTTACCATACTCTATCATACCATACAGCTCGCAAAATATAACACACTTTGCATCTAGCAACAATAACCAGAAAACTCTTCTTGAGAGGGACAAACTCAGACATAGAGTTTGCATTTGAATGCAGTCTAGCGTGACAGAAGCCAGACTGAAAACTCCATCAGCTACAGCAAGAAATAGCTGAGTCACAACTAACCCTGAACCCACATACCTTTTATATTAGAAAAGCACTGGAAATCCCAAGTGCTTATGCAGACTACATGACTAGCACCAGGGAAATACACACCCCATATATCAGAGGTTTTACAAGGGAATGGTGAATTCTCCTGACACCTTCCAAAGTCAAACCACATTTCACAATAAAAGACCAATTTGACCAGCCTCTTCATTAAGTATGCACACATGCAAATGACCTTACCCCCTCTGAGGCCTTACATCCTTTACACCACCGCTACAAAAACAAACAAACAAACAAACAAAACCCCCACCAACTTAACCACTTGTATTTCTCCAGCAACAGCTCTGCAAACCCACCTTAGAAGAAGAATAAAGTCACATCATCAGACCTGACTGCAGGACCTGGTCAGAGCCTGTCATGGCCACCATAGTTCTCCTCAGCCCCAGCTGCTGGTGCTGGCTTTGGCACAGCTGCTGCTCCATACTACTGCTCAACAGCCTGCACCTGTGCTGGGAGCAGGGCTTCATCTCCTCCCAGTGTGCCTAATCAGACATATTTAGAGGCAAAAACCTCCCAAACACAAGTGCAGCAGGTAATAGGTAAAGCTGCTGTTAAAATGCTCCAAGTAGGAGCGAGAAGGTTGAGTAAAATCATCTCCATAGGGAGAACTGAGTCCAGGAGTGGGACTCGATGATCTTTGTGGGTCCCTTCCAACTCAGGATATTCTATGAACTGCCACCAACATTTAAAAATGCTGTGGGAATGGCAGCCATCTGTAGGTAGGGAAAATGGGTTTACATATGTAAAGGTTGAATGAGCAAATCATAAAGTCATTGTTTGTAAAACAAGGAACACAACTCTTCCTTTGATGTGTGGGGAGGATAGAGTGGAGGGCAAGTTAAGTCCAGGTAATATCGCAGTCAGGGTGAAACGCTCAGCAAGGGTAAAGGAAATGCAACCTCTTTTATGTGGGGTTTTGTTTGTTTGTTTATTTTCTCTGAAAGCTCTTCACAATGCAGCACGCCTGCCCTGTTGTGATATTTATCACATTAAAAGATCAGCCCTGGGCTTTGCTCTGCCAGCATCTGATTTCCTTTCCAATCCTTTAACTTCTAGCCAGCCTACATCTTACACAAAGAATCAGCTCTTCTTTTGTAAGCACCACCTTTGGGGTCTCCCAGCTCCCTGCTCAAAACTCCCGTTCTGTGCAATGGACATCAAGCGCAGCAGCATGCTGACAGTTCTGACCACAGCTATCGATTTTACTTTTCCAAATATATGTCCTCTGTTCCTTCCTCTGCTTTTCTCATCTACCTGTTCATTCTTCATTTTAGATTTCAAAAAATAGACTTTAGAGCAAGAAATATCATGGTGACTAAAAATACAGATTCCTCACACAGTGGGATCCTGAGCCGCTTGGATATATGGCTAACTGCAGAGAAAACATTAAGATTTCAAATGGACAGTATCACTTTACTGACCACTAATCATGTCTGGGCTACAATGGGGAATATGAGTTAAATTCAGCAGAGCTGTAAAGATTATTCTGCAGATAGAGGATAGTCATTGAATGGTCGTTACAGTAAGACAGTTTTCACCAGCCTGGCATTCTGTGGATGTAGAACATCCAGGAAACTTCATGCTCAGGGCAGAGAGAAAGCCAGGAGGGACAAAACACATGGCATAGAAAATTAATGTGAGATGTTTCCAGGATAGATCACTTTGTGGACACTGCAAGGCAGACTGGAGGTGCCTGGAGCTGGCCTGAGGAAGGGCTGCTAGACTGCGGCTCACACAAACTGCAGTTTTTTTGCTGTCTTTACACAGTAAGCACACTATTTCAAGAACAGAAAGACGTGGCATCTGAACATACTTGCTGCACTGTCAGACACTGGATTATACTCATACAGATTGCTGGGTAGAAACTGAATCATTGCAAAGCAGTCAAGCTGATGCTCACTTTGCCACTCCTAATTATCATTGCATAACACACAAAAGAAAGAGATGACAATACATGTTTTTGAAAACATATCACCATAGCAGATGTCAGCCCTTCTTTTTCATTGTACTTATGCCTATTGTACACCCAACAATGAAATCATCTGTCACTTCATCTATCCTCAGGAAAGAGAATTGTATATATTCACACTGACATGTCAAGCAACAAGCACGTTTGCTGAGTATCAGCAATATTAAAACTTACAATAAGAGGAAAAACTGTGCACTTCTAGATCCTTGTAAAAAAAAAAATCCTTCTTTTTATAGCTTTCTAATTTTCACTGGCCAAAAGAAAGCACAGGAAGGGAAAAAAAGAGGTTGGGGACATGACTGTGGAGAAGACACATGATTAACTCCTGGCTAGGTGCCTCCAAGTAATGCAGACCAAATAACACTGTTAAGGGCCTCATTTGTTCAAACAACATAGCTCGCAGGCCTCTAGCAAGTGCAGCACTCCTCTACTGTTCCCAGAACGAAGATGTCACCAATACTCTGAATACTGGCCCTGCTGGTGACCTGCACCTGTGAAGCCAGTGTGCACTGTTCCCATCCTATCCCATGCTCCCTCCACTCCAGGGGGCATGGCAGGGCAGGGAGGGACAACAAGACGCTCCGGCCATGTGGAGGTCAGAGGGAGCAGCTGCTGGGCTTTCACCAGCAGCACAAACTGGCAGAGGGAACAGCACGCGTGACACAATGCCGTCAGGAAAAGAACCATCAGCTATCTAAAAACAATAGGAGACCAGTGCCAGAGGTCTTCTCATCCCCTCCAAGCCAAGAGTAAGAGACTGAGCAGTCTAAAGAGGAAAGCAGAGTGCTGACCTTATTGCAGAAGTTGTGGGGAAAAACGGATGAAAAGGTCCCTCCTCTAACGAGCTCAGTTACTTCCCAGAGGGTCCTGGAGTATTTAAAGTGCAAATGCATTAGGATCTGGAGCAATGGTATTTGAGACTTCCAGGTCTCAAAGTCATATGTTTGAGGAATCACCTGTATTGATTCACTCCTGTTAAACCCCTAGCAGGAGACTTAATCTGGTCTGCTATTTATTTATGTGACATACAGTACCATCACAAAACAAATTCCACACAATGTGGTTTTCATTGCTAATTGTGGGGTCAATATGGATTTCTTAATTTAAGGATAAGTTTGCAAGACCAATTCATGTCTTTTTCCTCTGTGAATCTCAAACACATTTCTCATTGCCAAGGAACAGCAGAAGACTGATCAGTAGTCTCAACAGCTACCGACAAAGCCACAAGCATTTAATTTTTTTTTTTTTTCCTGTTTACACAGTTCTACTTTTAAAAAGATTTCAAAGAGTCCATTAGTGTTCAGTCATTGGGCATCTGTGATAGAAGATGACTAAGTGAATCAGTAGTTCCTTTCACTTATAATCACTCATTGTGGGTATTGGATAGCAGTTGCACAAAAGTGTATGGCTACTTTTATTGTACATGGAAACTAGTTTTCAAAGCAAACTGAGGGACAAATGGGGCTGCTCAGAACACCCATTAGCCTCCTGATCAGATATCCAAAGCGGTATGTTCCAGCAGCACATGCTAGCAACTGCAATACTGTGAAAACTGGCTGGCTCACATGCAGGATTGTAATTTTGGTAAACCCGTTCCCTTTAAAATGCTTTTTGCAGTGAGGGAAAAAAGGGTTGTGAGGAAGAAAAGGGGAGTGAGGTAGTAAAACAAGGCAGAATGCCAGCATTTTCTCCCAGTCAGTGTTTGTACCTATTAAAACATTTTGCCAAATCAAGGAGATGAATTACTTCACTGTTTCTGGAGTCTGATGCAACCCTTTTCACTCACTCTGAGGCTGCAGTGAGCTGGTATCATTTTGCAGGCTGGGAGTGCTGTGATTTACAGTCTGGGGGATATGAATTCAGCAGTTGGATCGCAAGTTTTGGAACTTTCAAAGCACAACATTGGATGTTTGTTCTTTCAGGATGCGTTTTGGCAGATGGTGGTAGCTGAGGAAATTCACCCAGCCTTCTACCTCCATTAAATGTTGGCTGGTGGGTAACTAGTGCTCTGTGTTTATATATAGTTGGTAGTATTACCATTATTCTGTGCTCTTGTAATGACACCATTTCTTTGCTGCTCCTGCTGTGAATGACACTGAATGAATTGTATTATCGTAGCCAAAGTCACAGCAGGCACTGGGTCAATGGGTAAAACTCTCCAGTGTAGGAGGGAATCTCACCCAACAGCTCAATCTCCAGCTGTTGCCATGATCTGGAGGGAGAAAAATAGACGGATGGGGGAAGAGACAAAATTAAGGTGCAAGAAAAAGGAATTAATAATATAAACGGAAAAATGGCCAGAAATGGATGAAACCCAAAGCAACACACACAAGACACTCAGAGGGAGTGTTTCTGATAGTAACTTTCGAATTTCCATGTGGTTGAGGAGAATGGGCCGCAAATAGCTTAGTGTGTTTGCAGGGATATTTGAGGTACTGAATTTCATGTTGTGTTTGCCCTCCACTCCAGTGAATTTGAGAACTCTCTTTCCTCTCAGGACTTGAAGGCGTTGTGCACCTCACAGGCCAGGTTCTCAACTCCCTCTCTTTAAACAAGTGGCCCCAACCTTCCATCATCTTGCTAGCCAAGGCTTTAGTTCAGCTCTAAGCTGAAAAGGCTTGAAAAGGGCTGGCAAACCCCCATCCCACTCTGTGGAAAGCAGAGAAACAAAGACAAGTTCCAGCAAAGCAGCTTGTAGTTCACCAGGCTTTTTAGTGGCACAGTTTTGTCAGCCCTATTTACTGCTTTCCACTCCCAGCAGGTAGAAGAGTGGGTGCTGACCTGCACAGTTTCTGCAAACACCTCTGCAGGAGACTAGTGAGTGTGGAAGGAATGCGTGCCTGTGTTCACATGGCACCCAGCACAGCTCTGGATTCTCGTCCAGTGTATGAAGTATGAAGGCTATACGGAGCACGCTGGCATGTCATACCCAGTCAGGTGATGTTTCTGATGTCTGCGTATGAAGAGCGGTTGCTGTTCAGCCCTGGAGGTGATAGAAGTTTCTCGCCTGAGGACAAGACATTCTTGACTGGAATCACTGCAATTCTTCCCTCACATGTGCTGGGTGAGCCTTGTTAACATTTGTATTTTATCTTAATTCCCTATTGAATATTACCCCTGAAAACTGTGGGATAAGTGTTTTTTTTTTTTTTTTTTTTTTTAATCCTCCTTTCAATGACTCAATTTCATATCTCACTGGTATCTCTACATTCGAAACATTACATTTGAATCATTACCATTTCAGCAACTGCATCCTCTGATTCAGGACACCAGCATTGGACCAGCATAGGTTCCAAGACAGGCCAACACCCCACTGATTCACCAGCTTCTTCTCCTACAGCACAGGATTATCCTTCATTCATTTCTTGCCTTTGCAAAGGTGTTCACTGAGCCAGTTTAGGTAACAAGTGGAAAGGTGACCTGAGAAGAACTGTCCACCTCCCTCCACTCCAAAGAACAGTCTTTCTGCTTTCTACCACCCATTGCATGACCTCACCACTTCCTTTCAGTGGTTTTGCAAGCACCCAACCCTCTGAGGAACTAGTTCAGCCTCCTAAAATGGCAGAAAACCAATGCACACTCAAAGTTAGCGGTTTCCTATCAGGTTAGTAAGCTGGATTGTCTCAAAGAGGCCAGGCAATTGCCAGAGCCAGAACAAAGCAAGCAGTGCAAACAGGAAACTGCCAAGAGGCAGGAAGGGAGACTGCCCTCTTCATGCAGCAGAGTGCGGTTAATCGTCTCCACACATTGTAAATAAGAGAGTGGATGCTGACCTACGGCACTTCCCATAAGACCGCTTCATGGAACTGATAAGCACAGAGGAGGAATGGAGTACAGCACCAGCACCTAGCACGCTTGAATCCTGGCTCACAGTGCCCACAAAGCCAGGACCATGTGGCTGAGAGCAGGGGGAGATGGGCAGGATCAGCCCTTTCAGCCACCACGAGCTAACAGGCTGCCTTAACTATCTCAACATGCTGCATTGAAGAAGACCTTCCAGCATCAAAGGATAAGAAAAAAAAAAAAAAAAGATTTGGCAAACCACTATTTTTGTCAGCTTGGTCTACGAGCAATATTATGCTAACTTTCTTTTCTGAGAAATTGAGGAAATATGAAATAGAAGTTGGAATATTGAAAAATTAAAATGTGCTCTGAATACATATTTGCTCAGAGATAATCTATCTTCTAGACTAAGTTGTAGAGTTATTAAATAGATCTCATATTTGTTTTGTTGAATTGTTTTGTTTTATTGTCTATGGTGTATGAAAAAAATTTCCTTGAATTGCTGGTTGAACAGAAAGGGCAACACAAAAAAAAATTGTGTGTCCTTTTGGTGCAGTATCGCAACGGCAGCAGGCTAATAGCTGTTGATTGGCATTGTAATTCTTTACCTTAAGCTCTCCCTACCTTTTGTTGATGTATCCATCATGAAGAAACATGCATATTTTCCTAGTGTGAGAACATACATAACACCAATAGTAGAGGTTAATTGTATTTCATATTATAAAAATACTCTGCCTTCTTTCTTTCTTTTGTTTTTTTCTTTTTTTTTTGATGGGGGGTAAGGGGGGTGGAACCTAGCACACTATCTGCTTCTGATTTTTAACACATAGGTCATAAAATTTGGATTTCCTGTGATGTTTCAAAAACATTGTATTACTGGATCTAAAAACTATCCCCCTCCTTTAAAAGGCCTGAATGTGAGAGTCTTATAAACATTCTTTTAGGAAGGAGATGGTGGCCAAGTGCTAATCCTTAAGGTAAGACGCCATGTGGTGTGTTCTCTACGCACATGACAACCTTTGAGATTTTATTTAGATGCGCTTCCAGTACAGGTCAACCCTGTGACTGGAAATGGTGCATTAACACCCTGGGTTAGCTCTAAACCAGCTAGCTCTTTTCTCCTAGCAATGTGATCAGAACCAACATCAGTTCTCTGCTGATTGTAACCTCCCCTCTCTCAGGTGCCAGATAAATATTTGAACAAGAGGCTGCACAGCAGAGGTAACGGTACCCATAGAAGTAGCTTAGGCATACCTCGGAGCAGGCCTTTGAGGCATAGAAATCCTTTTTGCATTCTTCTTGTTCACTCCTACACTTAGCTTCTATCCAAGACCAATATTTCCTCCCCCTGACCACCTTTCACCTATCTCCTCACTGCTCTCTTTGATCACTGGAATCCTCTCCCATTGCGAGGAGATTTTTTCTTTTGAACTGTTGCTGCATTCTCTGTCTTTCCCACTCTCATCTACTTTTTCCTCAGTTCTCCTGCTGCCCTTAAAATAACCGCCCTGTCCTTCCACTGCGTTCTTTGAATGCCTCCAATGACTTCCCGTTTCATGTCAGAGCAAGCTGAAATCGCGTGTCCACTCACTCCTGGCCTTGCACAGCTGCCGTCTGGGAATGCCTGATAGCATGTTAACGAGGTGCTCACGCATCACAGCCATGTGTGGTTTACATATTTCCACCGGCAGCTCCAAAGGGTGGGAGTTTTCCCAGACGTTTGGCAGGAGGCGGCCTCAGCGGTTTCCTCACACTCAGCAGTGCATCTCAAGGTCTTGCATTCTTCCACTTCCAGATTCTTTCACTGAAGAAAGCATGTTTACTGCTAACTACAATTTTGCCTTAGTAATGTATGGTTTCCAGTAGAATTCCTGGAATCTGATGTTTACAGGCAGGGTCAGAGGTTATAGAAATACTTTCAATTTGCATATAAGTAATATACCAGCAGTTGTTTGCCCATGCATAATGTCTAACCTGTGTGACAACTGCTTTTTTATTGGTCTTGATAACCTCCCTAGCTCTGAAATCAACTTGTTTGGCTGTGTGGGTGGTGCAAATTATTCCTAGGCAGCTCAGTAAATGAAAATTAATACTCTTGTCTCCTCTTCATAATCCAGATTCTTCTCCCAGTGCGGGCAGGAATATTAACAAGAATAACAACATCAGTAAAGCTCTCATATTTGAACTCTGCCAGCTGGAAATCCTCTCTCAGTGTATCAACCAAATACATGGTGGCAGCATTATTATCCACAGCAAAATGTTCTGCAGCATGTTACTTTTATCCCTGAGCAAGCAAATGAAAAAAAAAAAGGATAATGTTACTGAGATGAGCATTTTGACAGCTCGCAGCTGGGTATGGGCCATCAGAAAGCCAATGGCTTCACAGGCTTTCATCAAGACTGTATTAAAAGGTTGTTGAATGTAAGTTGACTCCTTCTGGGGGAGTGGGGTTTCTTCAGTGGTATTAAAGACTGATGATCTAATACTGCTTTTGTACCTCCTGAACTTATCAGAATAGTGGTGTTCTGCACAGTTTCCCATTTTCTTCTCCCACTGAAGTCAACATGTGTCCAGCTGCTGACTGACCACACCAGGACTGCTGATGTGTAATGGGAGGCATGGTCACAGTGATCTCATATGTCGAGGAGTGCTAGATGTCTGTGTAATTGATATGAGGGACCCGCTGCAATGTGGACTTTGGATTGGCCCATACTTGGCAGACTGACTGAACACTGATGGTTTTAGCACACTGCCCCTAAGGCCAGAGATCCTTTACATGCTGCTACACATCATAGACTCTATTTCAAAGCTTTTTGGTGGCAGTTGCTTAAAAAATTAGTCCTATATTTGGGATTGGAAAAGTGTTGGAAAGATCTGCTCTAGAACACCAGTTTTTCAGCAAGATTCCTGCAGTTTGGGAGGACTGATCTCAGGGTTATCCAGAGCCTCAGTTCAGCAACTAGGAGGTGGTGCTTGAGGGACATCACACAACACTGTACTTCATGGGAGCAGCATGATAAGCTGTAAGAAGACCTCATAGCAGCAGAATTTGAGATCTAAGAGGTTCAGCTTTCATCCTTTAAGAGAAGGATAATAAGAGTGCAGTTGCAATGCACTAGCATGTGAGGAGTTAGTATATCATATAATTGAAGAACAAATGTCTCCACATTATCCCAACAGGTAAAGTTTAAAGGTCTTAAGTTCACTTCTGAACAGCACAGTGTTCATCCCCACCCTAACACAAACATTTACCTAAGTGACATTTGCATAATCTCCGTGGCCCTTATCTGTCCACCTTAATCAACCACATCATTATTTGGAAAAATATGCCTCAATGTGCCTGATGTCTTCACCTACTTCTCACTGGTCATTAACCAAAAATAAACACAAACTGTTCTTTTTTTTTGATGTACACAGTCTCTGAGTAAACAGCTTTCCTAGTACACAGATGTTCTCAAACTTGCCTGGGTGTGACCATGTTTCAATTCAAAGCTTATCTCATAGATACATCTTCTCAGATTTTAAAACCCATAAAGTCCACCTCCCTTATGCATTAAGCACTGTACTTAATTACAAACAAATTCTGTCTTTTGATTTAGCAGACAGAAAGAGGAGTGGAAGGATCTCCAAGCAGCCATGAAGACTTTTCATGGGAGGCAAGCAGGTATTTTGTGAAGCACGATCTGGAAATACCTTGTGCTCAGAATCACCAGTACAGTGAGAGCAGGCACTGACTAGCTCCACCTCTTTTTCCTAGCACTACTGCTGACTATATTCACACAACACGCAAAGCATCATCGTGACACCTTTGTTCAGTTTCCTGATTTGCAAAATGGCCATAAAACATTTTTCCATTTGCACAAATGAAAACTTTCAATCTCCGTGCCACTCTTGTCAATGAAAACAGGAGGTTATTTAGACATACGTGCTCATTTTTGTTTTCTGTGTGAAAGCTAACAAGTAACAAGCACATTTCTGACATTTAGACAAGCTTCTTTATGTTGATATACCAGTCTCTCTCTATAATCATCACCATCTGATAGACACATTTGAGTAGGGATGTATTTATTGTCACTAACGAAATATCTGGGCTATTCCCAAAAGGTCATCAAGGGAACAGTTACGTAAGATGACCAAACTAACTCAACAGCTTATGTATGCCTAAAGCAGGACTCCTGTTCCTTCCTTCCCCCCCTGCTGCACCAGTACTCCGTGCCAATCATAACTCCGCCCTGGTCACAGATCTGGGGCCAACATGCACTTTGCTTGAGCCAACCACATTTGCTTACCAAAATCTTTGCAGATAACTAATTTTTCTTAGTGTTGGTTTAGTGAGTCGAATCACCCCACAGAGGGGTTCATCAAGTTCCAGACCTGTGCACGACTAGCATGAGAAATGCTCACCTTGGTGTATGGAGGGAAGGTAGTACGACCTTTCTCCTTTAATAACCAGTGGATTGCTAAGACTGGCTCTGCCATAACATGTAATTCCACCCAGTGCTGGTCTCAGGCTGAGGATCTTCCAGACTTGATAACCTCAGTCTGTGTAAAAGATGGCATAAGAACATATCTGTGATTTTATGTTCTCCTAATAAGGGGGATAGAACGATTTTCATGGACCTCACATCACACAGCAAGTATAAATGTACCAAAAGACAGTATGTGGTAAATGCATGGAAATGAAATCAATGAAGGTGGATTTTTTTTTTTTTTTTTTTTGGTGCTTGAATTAAAGCAAAGAATGGTCTCCTGAATAGAAAATGACCCATTTAGGGAATCTAGGGAATCAACTCAACAGAAACTTTATTTCTACAAAGGCAACATTCCACCAGCATCCTAGAAGTCTTACCTACTTATAACAATGCAGAAAACTGCACCATTTAGAGAAACGAAAACGTATTTTCGCACAGAAGAGCCTGGCACTGACTCTTGCCTTATGCTGCCTCCTGTAGTACATCAGACACTAGATCAAACTGGTAGTATTGGATAGCAATGATAATTGTATGCAACGCTCGAATCCGTTCTCAGTCCAGTGCTCAAATCAGCAATAGACTCCAGGTCACTGACTTT
>VXAV01010005.1:156042-177636 GCA_013399715.1 Alectura lathami | reverse complement strand
TCCCCTAGTCATTTGGGAAATACTGCTAAACAAGAATGAAATTCCACAGGAATTTTGAAATATATTCAGTTTTAACTATTCCTACATTCTTGCTTTCCTCCATGTCCTACCATAATATTTTCACATACTCATACAATGAATTTGCTACAAGAATACTCACTAAGGAAGAAGGAGGTAAGTGAAAGCTTGCAGAAAGCAGAATTCAAATTCTCAACTGCAGCTATGTGCAGGAGATACTGTTTATACTCGCACTTTAACCACTAGCTGTTCGGGGCAGATAAGCTTGATAGTAGCTGAAAACAAATGCATGATACATTGTTTTCAGTTTTTCATACTGAACAAGTTTGGAAAAGAATAAGATGGTAAATTTACCAGACTCTAACTGGTGCAATTAATTCATAACGGCTACTTTTTCCAGAAAACCATTGCTGAGATTTGTTACAGTGTTAGGTGAAAAAGAGTGCAGACGAGTATTTCCAAAAAAACGAAATCCTGTTCATTACAAAGAATTGCTTTTCCAATAGAACTTTGGATCTCAAACACTTCTGAAACAACAAAGGTCTTTGCTTATATTTAGAAGCCCAGCATTACTTAAATTCTGCCTTCAAAGAGGGGGATACCCAAAGAAGGAGATAAAAGATTTTACTTTCTTAGATTTAGAAGCAACTCCCTGTCTTTTTGGCAGCACAGATATAAACCATCCAACTTATTAAAAGGACAGGTTTGGAGCAATCTGAGATTGCAAGGATATGCTAGCAAGCCTCTAACTAACCAACTGATCAAGTGAGATTAAATAAACCACAGGGTACAAAAGTGAATGGATCAAGCCATGAAAGTTAAAAAGTAGTCAGAACAAGAGCCTCTTCTCAACATAATGATTTATTTGAGAAATCCTCCTTAGCAACTTAGGCTGTTTCTTCCTGAAGCTATGGCTATTTTGCAAGGCCCCATCTCCTACCATGAAACAGGTCTGGCCACATTTCTGCTACTATTGCTATTTTAATGTACTTGCACTGTGAATACTCTACAGGTCAACAGTAGGACCAAAATACAGTTGTAGCATGAGGGCTCAGCATGAAGGTATCAAGGGCTGTGGCTGTCTCCTAGAAGAGAAGCTGAGAAAAGAAGAAAGATGATCTGCAAGTTAAGGAGAGTATATAAAGGAAGCAGACTGTGGATACTATCCAACTTAGAATATTAAAAAAAAAAAAAAATCAGGAAGTGGGAAACTCTTTAGATTGGCTGGCAAATGCATCACTAAAAATGCAGTAATTAAACCAGCGAGGTTCTGTTTAATCAGCCTAAAGCTCCTGAGACTTTGAGACACATTATTTTCATGTTTTCAGACTTTCAGATTAGATTTCTTAATTTCAGATGACTGAAGAAACTATGGTTATTAGGAAAAAAGAACCCCCCAAAACACAGCTGTCCACCCAAACATATAAAAGCTTAATTTGGTTTCAGATTCTTTTTTTTTTTTTTTCTCCTAGCAGTGTGTACACTTCATAGGTCTCCCATCAGAGCACTGACCCAGTGTGTGACCTTGAGAGACATGATGAGCCCGCTTCACGTGGGTGATACTATCTGACTAGATGAAACACTGTTATGTCACAGGAGCAGAACATCTTGAATTAATAAATATTAACATGTCCACGTCATATTAAAATGATCTCATCAAGGATGACATTTTTAAGTCAAAGTCATGTTTTATTCTACTCACAAATTACAGCTTTGTTCAAAGAGCTAAAAGTATTGGAACTTTTAAAAGACTCTATCTTCATAAAATATCATTTAATCAGCTTTCTCAGTTGGCCAGTACAGATTTGGACAAAGAATTTTATTTAATTAGTAAAAATGCTTTTTTTTTCTTCTTAAATCTGTTCATGTAATTACTAAAAGATTAAAAGTAACTTCATATGCTATTAATAAGCACACATTAAACAATGGTTTTCTGAACTGGGTTAATTTTCTCCCATTTCAATGAAAAATGAACTTTCTATCTACAGACACAAGCTAAAGCTTTAAAAAACTTCTAAACATGTTTAATAAGGTTTCCAGTGTCATAATGATTACTAAATGACACTATACAAATTGCAACAGAGAAGAAAGAAATCTAAGTTGATGTTCTTATTACCAAAAATACATAAAGAATGTTAGAACTTGCCATTTATTTCATTACTCTTCTGAAGCATGTGTGATAGACAGGAGCCAATGGACCTGAAAAAACTGCAGAAAAAGGCCCTTGGCAGAAGGTGATCCAAACCATGGAACTCAGCAAAGCTTGGGCACTTCCTCAGCTGTGCCATGAGGCCAAGAGGCTTGGTGGACTCTCTGATGCCTAACAAGGATTCAATTCATTCTACAGCTTCAAGGCATTAAGAAGCATCTGTCTCTACTTCATTATTTTATTTTGTTCAATTTGCAGAAGATCGCTGAAACATCCTTTGAATGCTCAATGACTCCACTAAACCTGGCTGGAATTGTCCAGCAGGTTCAGAGGCTATTCAGAGCAGATGGAAGAAAAATAGAGGTGGGGACCAGAAAACAACACTGCCACAAAAGTCTTATTTTGTAGGAAAATCAGACTAAATTCAAAGGATGAGTTAAATCTAGACTTGAGTTAAATATGACTGTAGGAATCTTTATGTCAACTTGCAGGTTTTTGCTCAGTTTAGTAGAATGAGGCGCTAATCCAGAACAGACAGTTAATACAAGTAGGTGAGGCCAGGAATGATCACTATAACAACCAACTAATATGCTAGGAGAAAAAAAAATATATATTGTGTTACTATATTGTTCAGTAAGTGGGTCTTTTGACACAAAATGTGTACAAAGATCATCCATGTTTTTCACAGTCTGAGATGCTGTCAGCATGGTCCTACAGATACAGGTTGGACTTTCTATATCACTGAAGGAAGCACTTTACTCCACAGCAGTTTTCTGTCAGTAGCAGTGCTTGACTCTCTGAGCCACAGTGAAACCCTGGATTTTGTCATTCTCTTGGGGAACTCCACTGGAGAACTCTTCCAGCGCAGCACATGGTGGTATCATCTGCACATCAAGCACGCCACAGGCACATTCAGTCTGCGCAGGAAGTTGCTACAGCCGCCGTTGTGCAGCTGCAGGGGCATGGGGCAGCAGTGCAGCATGAACAGGACATGCAGCAAGAGCTGCAAGAGTTACACAGTATTACCTAATTTTATCCAGAATTCTGATTCAGTAAGAAATGGTTCCTAGGGTTGACACAGTGTCACGAAGACAATATCCTTGTACTGGGATGATCAGAGTTTAGTATCTTGCATTTGCCTTGTTACTGACAAGATTTTCAGACTTTTTTTTTTTTTTTTTTTTTTTTTTTTTAAGACAGATGGAAACTAAAGACATCAGACAAATTGGTCTGAAGCACAAGGTTATGCGGCTAACCTCACATATCACCATACTCTCATTCACCTCAATACTGAGATAAAAAAACCGCAGCACAGGAAGAGATCACTCTGCACCAATGAGTGGATCTCTTTCCATAAAAGTGCAGTAGTTTCTAGAAGGCTGAAAAAACCATAAGGAGAACACTCTTTCACACATAACATGTTCTCTATATATACAAATTCAGCATGAATACTGTGAAAGAAACAGTTTGAGAAGCAAAACATTTCAGGCTTGTCTCTTTACAGTATTTGCATGCATGGAGTGGCCATATGAGTATTCTAAGTATTTCCTAGGAATGCCTGATTTGAGAAGGTATGAAATGGAAGTTATCAGAATAACTTTACAAGTTTGTAGTTTTTATTCGGTATGTTAATTGCTCTATTCACATGACAAACAGATCAGACATAAACTGCAGTGCATCAGCTAAAGGTTATGACAATAAAAAGGGTTTTGAATCCAAGTAGTTTTTACAATAATACTAACGGTCATTACTTCCAAGTGGAGGGTGAAGTTTTGTGCTCCTAGATTATTTACTCTCTTGTTAGATGTGAAGGACAGCAAATTAAAAGGAAGAAATGGAAAACAAAGATATTCAATAAAGATTTTAATAGACAGTGAGACAGTATTTAATAAGTATGCCAACCTATGTAGTCAGTAATCTAATCTGTTACGGAAGTACATAGATATTAAATAATCATCAACCTAATTCACAGAACTATGAATTTTAAAAGGAATCGTATTCTGATCCAGGAAACTGAAACCATGTTTGTACTGAAACAGTATGTATCTTTCCTAGGAACATAAAATGGGTCAGGCAGGAAGGAGGAATAACCTAAACAAGTAGGAGATAAAAACATTTAATGATTACATGGCCAGGATGCCAGCCTTAATGTTTCACTTTTGCACAGCCTTTCTCTTACTTTATACCCAAAAAATACAACAACGGAACAAACAGCAAAGCAAACAAAATCAAAGTTCTGCAAATTCACTGACAAGCACCCTGTTCTCGCAGTCTGGGCAATGAACCTCACCCATAAGAAGCTGCTATGAACCCACTGTTCCCCATGGCTATACTTGGGTATGGGTTGTTGCACAGCTGAGTACACAGCACTACAGCCATACATACCAAACCTGTTGTGTTCACAGCCTGATTGCTAAAGCACAACACTCGTGTCTGTGCAAAACATCAATGGAGACAGAACTCTCAGGAGCTGCAGGGGAAAGCAGCAACTACAGCTTCCTGCCCATGGTTAGTCCTTTACCAACAAGATCCATCGTGCCCATCTTATCAGAGCTTGTTTCCATCGGGACTTCATCATGACATAACTACCACACAGCAGCTACACTATTGTAGAATACATGCCTTTTTTAGAGTGAAAAAGTTGCAGGGAAGTGTGTCAACTTCTGGATTTCTACATTTTTCTTCCCCATAAAGTAGGTTTCTGAGGGTTTAGCTATATGAAAATTGACATTCCTTTGTGAGGTGGGGGGGGGAATAGGAGAAGAGAAAGAAATGGAACAGTCATATTGAAGTGCCCTTCATCTGCACAATACAATTACTGTTGCAAATTTTACGATCCACTCTGCAGAGCAGATTTTGTAGGGGTGCCTCTCTAATTCACATTTTATTGGCAAGCCTCCACTGATATCCTCAGCTGTTCTAAGGTCATGATAACTGAACTGCCACCTCCCATCTTACATCCTGGCACACATCCAAGATTAGTCCATTTTTGTCTATGTGCTCCTGAAAATGTATTTTAACCATTGTTATTACAGCGGTGTTAAGGCAGTCAGGGCTAAACCACCTGCTGGCAAGTCCTCATGTACATGTGTCTTTTTGTCTTACAGATCACTAGCACTTTACCACAAAGCAGTGGCTTAACTCACAAAATGGAGCTGACTTGTGAAGAAGAGGAAAAAGGTGTTGCAGGAGGGTTTGCAAGTCAAGCGGAAATCAAGGGTACTTGGCCCTAGAATTCCAGTGGCTTCCAGGAGCCATCCGATAAATCACTGAAAAAATATCAACTATAGAAAGTCTACCGGGGCACTATTTGACCATATATTCTTGGTAAGTATTCTGTAGGGCACAGACATAATGCTTGGAGCGTAGCAGTCAGAATTTTGCTGCGGAATCACAACAGCTTTCACAACACTCATTACAATTTTTTCATTTCAGGCACTGAACACTTTAACACTGCTCAGCTTGTGACTTACAAGAAAATTGATGAATGCAATGCCAAGCAGTGAGATGCAGCGAAAAATTGTAGTGAAAATGTAGTGTGTATTAAAATAAAACAAACATGACAAAAATCACAGAATGGCTGAGGCTGGCAGGGACCTCTGGAGGTCACCTGTCCAACCCCTGCTACACCTGCTTGCCCAGGACCATGTCCAGTGAACTTCTGAAGATCTCCAAGATGGGAGACTCTACAGCCTTTCTGGGCAACCTGTGCCAGTGCTCTGTCACTCACACTGCAAAAAAATGCTTATTTATGTTCAGATGGAGCCTCCTGTGTTCCAGTTTGTGCCCAGTGCCTCGTGTCTTATCATTAGGCACCAGTGAGAAGAGCCTCGCTCTGTCTTTTGACAAGAACCAGACTTAGCCTGCACAAGACATTGGGAAGTCAGCCATCCTGTCAATACTTGTCGTATAGCTGCTACATACTGCACAGACATGAATGTGCAACACTAAAGTTACTTCCCTAGTTTGGTAAATAGGAAGTACCCTATTCACTTCATTCTCCTCTGAATCACTATAATTTGAAAAATTAATTTTCACAAGAATGAGAAACAAATGGCTATTAGTTTAATTGTATTCCTTCTAACCTGTGGGGAGATTTACTTTGCTTTCCATGGGTTAAGCAAGCACAAATACTAAACCAAGGAGATTCTGATGCTAGTCAGTAGGTGAATGACGTAATGAGATATTTCAAGACTCATCTCTGTCATGTATTCTGAATAAACCAGTAACTGACTGACTTTCCAGTGTTTTATTCTGCCTACAGTCACCTGAACAATTTAATCACAGAAAAACAAAGAAAAACAAAACAAAATACAAACATATTATGAGAATCTCTCTGAACATAAAATGAAATTATAAATAGATAGCAATACTAGTGATTCTGAGCCCCTCCTTCATAAGTAGGAGATGCTAGATGCAATGTACCACTGTTCAGCAGGGAAGGTAATGGCAAGCAGATGCAGTGGGAGCATCAACCCAACAGTTAACTGCAACGGTAAAATGGGACCTTCTATAGGCTGTAGAGCAGGAATGCTACAGAGTTTTTGGCAAGACTCTGTTCTTCTTCAAAACATTTCAGGAAATTCATGCTCTAGCTCATTACGAATAAAGCTTCCAGTTTGAGAAAGACCATGCATATGAATCCTTTTGTCCACTTTTTTTGTTTATCTTGCACAGAGAAACGGTATTGCAGGTCTCACCTTATAGAAACGGAGAAAGCTAGACAAGCATGGTCTAATACTAAGAACACTGAACTGTTAGAGGTTGTGTTTCGAAGTCTAATAATTATGCTTCAGCCTCTGCAAAGACGGATTAAAATATGGATATATTTGTCTTTTTAGAAAGAAGCTACAGTTGCCTTTTTTTTTCACTAATGTACATAAACTGTAGATTGGAAAGTCATTTCACAATTATGCATGAATATTTAATATCTCACTGTCACATTTGAACATGGTTTTAATAAAAGTACACCATAAGATTTAGCAGAGTTTGTAGTGACATGGGTTTCATTCTTGGTTCTGCTATTAATCTGCTTTAAACTTCAGCAATTTTCTCCTCACTAAGCATCCAAGCTTCTTCCTATTTTAAATCACCTATATGTGGATTGTGACCTCCTTGCCTATCATTATGTGTGATCTCCTGATTGTTTCTAACAGTGTACTTAGCTTTTTGCACAGCAGGAACCTCATCTTGCTGGGAACTTGAGCTGTTACTGGGGACCCTGAGGGCACAAATGTATTCAATCAATATCTCCTTCTTCCTGTCCTTTTCAGATTAAAACACAATCCTTCAAAGAGTCATGGGCAGTCAAGACCTTCAAGTTGTCTTTTTCCACACTCCATAAGTAAGCAAGGGGAATCATTCTTCTGTAGATCCTTGGCAAACATGAATATGGTGTGCAAATCAAGCAATAAGATTTAGGTATTTGGTAAATGTCTAGACAGAGTGCTCCCCCTGTCCTGCATAATTTAAAGTGTATGACTCCTGGAGCATGCTTTTGGGAGGATCAGTCCAAGGGTTGTGTTACAGACAAGTAACAAACACCCTTGTAACTACAGAGAAGCATAACAACAGGAAAGCAGCAGTTAATGAAGTGCTAGGATTCCTTCCTTACCATTTCAAGATGCCCTCCTTGCTCCGCTGAAAATAAAAGCCCATACATCAGCTCACTATCTACATATTACTGCAAATGCCAATGCAATTATGTTTTACACAAGTATGCTGCGCTGTGAGAACATATATCAAAAAATTTTTGCTGCCCATTTCAGAAGAACAACTCAGTAAGCCACCTTTGTTAACTTCATGCTTGCATCAGAATGGTATGTTGCTAATACAAAAGGTTCTGCACAAGAAATAAGCCCAAAGCTCTTCATATAAACCGCGCTCACCAGACTCCAGTTGTGAACAAGAACAGTCACAGACTGTCAGTCTCAGACTATTTTTTTTTTTTTTCTGATAAATTCCCCTCCACAGTTTGTCAAAGAGCCAGATTCCACTGCTTCTTAAATTATCTTGTGTTTCACCATTGGCTTTCAATGACATTAGAAACATGCCCAACCCAGGAATATTATTTCCTATCTACATTAATATAGCAACAATTTGCTTCTGTTTGAACACTTAAGAATGTACTGTAAGTAGTCATGATTATACAATTTCATTTAATAGTTTAAATTATTTTCTGAAAATTGGACTGGAGACTAGATAAGCCAAAAAGTGAAACAGAATCTGTCTCACTCTGAGGAAGCCCAAAAGCAGAAACACTCTGGCTGCTTATCACTCCACCACAATGGGAATCACTTAAAAATGTACATTTAACAGATGGCTAAATGAACTTAAAAATTCAGTACAAAAGATTTTACTGTTAAAAGACCAGGACTCAACAAACCCTCACAAATACTACTGGATCCCCAGTACAGAATCAAAAGAAGCATAATAAAAGTTGTTTAACCTATAAATATTCGGGAAACTGCAGTAGCTTTCAAACTTTGGTAATTCTATTGTTGTGGTAATCACAGCTAAAAGTAGCTGCTGTGGGGATGCAGAAGAGAATAAGAAACAAAAAATAAGACTGACTGAATGAGCACATTCTGGGAAATGGTACCTTGTATATCTGAGCAAACAACGATGAAATCTCTTAAAAATACCAGCTTGCTTACTCTTGATGTCCTTTAGCTGTGATACAAGCTGGATCTAAGTTTCCCCAAAGCTATATACTTACACTCTGAGAGAATTTAGTGATTGTGCAAAGTTACAGAGTACTTGAATTGATTTGGAACCCAAGACCCTTTACCTTGCTGAGGGGAGAGGAAGAAGTGGGCCAGACGTCTCTGTCGTGCCCCATCCAGTTGCATTACTAGACCCACTGGTACATTCTACATTGCTGGTGGTTCTAGTACTGTTGCTCACGACTGCCTGCTGCTAGCTAAACTGAGATGATGAACTTCGTTACCTGCCAGTTGCCAATGCTTCTCTATGAGTAGAAAAGTGGCTAACACTTGTACCCAGGAAGGAAAGTGGTACTTTGAGGAACCATCTCAGAGTGCAAAAAAATGTTGGTCTTCAACAGTTATGGCTGTTTGTAATAAAAAAAGGCTAAGTCCCAACAACCCACATCCATTTTTCTTTAGTTTTTTCTAAAGGATACATTAGCAGTTCCAACAAATATAAAATCTTCCCTGTTTCTAAACATTTTCTGTTCGCCAGTATTAATCGCCACAGTGTCACTCTCAGAAGAAAGCCTGCTGTTTTCCTGTGCCTAAAATGCCTGCAGGGAAGTGGGGAATACATAATATGCAATGTTTAACAATGGTACATGAGTGTCTGAGGTCTCAGGATCCCTCCCCCGTGTTTTGTCTAAGCAGTACACTTCATGCAAAAGCATGCAGGATAGCCCCTTGCGTGCCCACCTGCTAAATGCTCATTGCCATGCACTGATGACCAAATGGAAATATATTATGGAACTGAAGGGACACCTCAAGGTTATTAGGCCTAAAAATGGACCTACCTTGATATTTTCCCCATATTGAAGGCCTTACCTTAAAGAGGGACATTCACACTGAAGCAAACTTGAAAAGAGAGAACATTTATACAAAAATTTACTTGGCCTGTAATTTCCTACATTTTGTTTGGTGCTACTGAATGATACTGCATTTTACAGGGCTTCTTTCCCACAGTGTAAAGGCAAAGTCATAATGCTGCATGTATGACAATACAATCCACTGTCACCAAAAACAGAGGTGTTCAAAAAAACCCCATTAGAATAGTATCATGACTTCCCACATAGCAGGTTAAAAAACCCTCTCTGAAAAGAAAAAGTATCTTTGCCTGTTAGTAATCATGTATGAAAACAGATCTGAAAACATGGGAAGATTTATAAGTCATGTTTCAGGCTAACGTATTTGGAAGTTTTCTCCAGAAATGCGGTCCCTCTTTAAGGATTCCAGCCATATCTCACAGTCAGCAGATGCCTGCTGCAGCAATTTAAACCCACACCTGTCTCATTGAACACTTCAGGAGCTGTTCAGTGAAACACCCACCTAGGTAGGCAGGTGTGGCTTCTGTCTGTTTGCCTGTGCAAAAAGGCCAGTTGCACACTCTGTATGCATTTGTATTCGCTACTTAAGATCCAATTTTCAAACACTGCGGGCATCCAACTTGCCATAAAAGAGGGGCTGCCAAAATTTTGCCATTTTTTCCCTTATTTGGGGAGGAGGGAAAATTACCAGTGCTCGCTGACTCCAGTTGTAACACAAAAACATTGGCTAGCTCTAGAATTTGGTTTTTGGGGATGATTTTATTTCAAATGTTTGCTGCAGCACAAAATTGAAAGAGGACACATTGCTGGCATCCTTAAGTCAAGACTTAACAAGAGAGTTTAGGTTCATGAGGAAACTGCATACAATGTGGCTCAGATAGTGATAACTAAGGGGGGAGGGATTTTGATAATAGTTTATGGTTATATTAGGGTTACAGGAGATAAGATACATGCAAATTATAGTAGGAAATTTGAGACTGAAGATCAAGATGAAATCTGCTAACACTGAGGTCTGTTAGTGCATAGAACACTCTTCCAAGGGAAGTGCCACCCGGTCACTCAACTTAAAGCCTGGCTGGTCATGAGCATTCAGATTTTAACTCCTCTCAGCCATATCCCTTTGCTTCCACATATCTTTGTGTTATGCATCCTGAGATACTACTACCAGAGAGTGGAAACCGAGGCATGAAAAGGTTAGGTGACAAGCCCTGGGCCACACCCACGAGTTTCTAGAAAAGCTGTTAGCAGAACTGATCTATCCTGCACTAATCAGGACTCTGGTTACAACCCTCTACCCCAAAGAAATCAGAACTGAAGAAAGAACATACAAATATTTAGAAAACATTCTCAGTGACATAATGAGAGTAATGGAAGAGTCTGCAAAATGAAGAGAGTAAAATCAGATGAACCACATGGGCCCATTTGGAGGTAGCTGCTGTTACTCAATACTGCAAGATAAAATTCTTCAGTAGACTATCTTTCCCATCATGTCTCTGAAGATCTTGAAGAAAGTGAGCTTTTAAAATGTAAAACCAAGAAGTTATGAATGCACAGAGAAAATTAAAATAATGCATTGTTCTGTGAAAGCTGCATGTTCACAGTAAATCATCATAATGCAATTATTTTGTTAACTTCAACTTCATACAGCCATGCTGAGAATGGATTGCCACAGGCACTGATAAAGCCATTAGAAATGCAACTTTGGCTTAATTGCTAAAAGGAAATACATATGGCAAACATCTGTTTTACCAGCATTTGTATTACCCTCTGGCTCAGAGGTCTTCAGGTTTTTCATGTTGAGGATGCCCTAGTCCCAAATTATCCATTTCCCAACCTTGACACTCACAACAGGATAGATAAAAAGGACAAGTCTTTTTGTTTCCATGCATTTCAAGGGCTGACCAAAAACACAGTCTGAAAGGACAGCAGTGGGCAGGCAGGGAGGCTGTCTTTGCTGCACAAGTGCCTAACAGCTTCCCATGGTCTCACAGTTCCTCACAGCTCCCTGGGCCATTGCAACCAACAGCACAGGAAACATGAGAGTGATTTCACTGCACTGGTCTCACTGTACAAACAAACAAACAAACAAAAACAAGAAGAATTGAGGCTTACATGAAGCTATCAGTTCAGCCAAATGAGTGACAAATTTGGGACAGTAGTGTTCCTCTGTCCCTGGCAAGTGGGACTGGGATATTTCGCATTGGTATCAGCCTTTAGGCTACCTGTTCACACCTCTCTGTGAGCCTTCCTGGCTGATGTCAGTGGCATATCAGCAGGCCAGAAGGCTGGAAAGCCTGCAGCTGTCCAGCTGTGCCCTTGGAAATGGCACAAAGTAACAGAATTTCTTGCAGGGGATCTAAAATGCTATGGAGAAGATTAAGCAAAAAGTAAAATATTTCAAAATATACTTTTGCTTCACTGTTTCAAACATAAGATTTTCCAGTAAGTAACAACATATGACAATATAAATTTCATAAATACACATTAGAGGTGAAGAACTAATCTGTTTCAATCACTGATTTAACGTATGTTTTATTATTTGTTATGGGATAGACTGAATCTTTCCATCATGTCACTAAGCAAGATCTACCACACTTACCAAAATATCAATGACCTTGGTAAGAAATTAATCTGAAGCACTCTTGTTTTCATTAGTAACACGGCAAATGTGCTTTGAAAATGGAGATAATCCAATTTAACCAAGCATAACCACGGAAACAAAGAAAAGTGGAGCAGAGAATCCCTGAATACTAAGAAGGCCTTTGTGGTTCTTGGGCAGTGAAATTATGTTGGAAAACATAGTCTAGTGTTATGGCTAGTGATCTGGGAGATTTCATTCTCTGAATGAAAATAATTCCAGAATATACATGAGTCAAAATATCTCAACATTGGAATAAAGTGCATCAAAGGGAGTTCTGCCTTGTAAAAACAGCTTTGGAGAACAGATATCTATCTGTATTACAACTGTATTTATTTCTCGAATATGAAATAACAAACTCATGTCTGCATTAAAAGCAGCAGGGAATGTATACGTATTCACAGTCAGTGAAACTCTAAGAGTTAATTTTTAAGAACAGTGGAAATCATCTTCAAGAGATACTGTCAAGGTCACTGGATCTTAGAAGTAAAAAATATCCTCTTCATATCTGTTCCAACATCTGCTTGATTTCTAATGTACACACGTCAGAGCCATTACTTTGTCTATAGTAGCTTCACCTTTATAATAGCTTCACATGGGAGAAACGCTCAGTATAATCAACTATAGTATATAGATATAAAATTAATTTTTCCAAGTGTAAAACCTCATAGTTCTGGATTTATGAAAGGAAGCCCTGGTACATAATACACATCGATAGCACAGTTTATTTTCACCTCTTTATTTTCTCTTTTCCAAGTCATTTATCTGGAATAGCAGCAAAAGCTCCTTCACAGCGGGTTTCAGGGCCATCAAACCTGTTTCCACTGTCTCCACTACCTAGCACAGCCTGGTGTTACATTCCTGTCACTGCTTGGTGAACTAAACGAAAGCCGTTTGTATGAGTGCTCTGCCATGGGCTCTTCTGCAAGCTTTCAGAAACTACAGTCAGATTTTCAAGGACCTTTTGGACTTTGGTAATCTTCATTCCAAGGCTGAAGACAGTTAGGAAAGAAATTTCAGCTTCCAAAGCATCATTAGAACCATCACAACATTCCCAGATTAGAAGGACATACATGGTATATTTCTCCTGTAGTGAGGAATATATTTGTATACATCCACAGTATGAATGAGATCTAAAAATAACCTTCAAAAGTCTGACTAATAAATAGTCATGCTGCGTTTCTTCCAAGTCCAGTAGAAAACTTCAGATTTTAGGCTGGCAGAGCTGAAGAGCCATACCTGAACTACAAGAGAAGCATAGGTCTTACAGTACCATGTAACACAGCTTCTTAGAAAACCTATTACTGCAGAGCAAAGATAACAGGTAACAGAAAGAAAGGCAATTGTGCTAACCAAGGAACCCACAGATTTTTGGGATGAGTAGAGTAGTGAGGTAGAACTGATGCAACGTTTATTTCTACCCTTGTACCTCCATGACCTCCCTTGGCAGATTATTCCATTGCCTGGTGGGACCTCAGTGTTTGATCATTTTCCCTGATGACGTTAATTATTTAGTTTCAGGGTTTTACATTGTCCAGACCTCATTTGAATAAATCCATGTTTCATTTTTTTAAAGTGTACATGGCACAGTACTTGTATTTCCCCCCTTAGTCATCTTAACTGTTGGTCAGAAAATAGGGGAAAACCTATGTAAACATACGCATTCTTGCATGAGTAGATTCTTCTGTGCGTGTGCAAATCTCAGTTTGCATCCACACATGACTATGTATGCACTGTATGCTGTTTTTCCTGCGCCTATGTACACTCAAATCATATGCAAGAATGTCTATTTTCTGACATTTTGGCCTCTCTCATAGCTGTTTTCACAGATCTAGGCTTTCCTGAACATAAGATTAAATATATATTTTTAAATAACTTTTTAACTTTACAAGTCTTTTAAATAATCAACAGCCCTTTATCAATACTGAAAGATGTTAAAACCCAAAAAACATTCCAAATATGTCGTTACTTATGCTTATTCCACAGGTAACCCATAGCTACAAAACTGTTGCATTTGTTACTCCAAATAAATGAATCTCAGTGCTACTCCCACTGCTGAATTTAGGCAGGAACTTTCTATGTAGACTTTTAAGTAGAATTTACATTACTGGCTTTAAATTTTCCTCCCCGCCTCCCCCCTCCCCTTTCTTTTTTTTTCAGAGTGCAATTTCTTCTAGTTTGGCAAGTATCCAAAATCACCCTTTTCAGCATCAATAGAGAATTGAACTTTACCTCCCTAGAATCCTTTACAGTTTCTGAAGTTGTATCATGAATAATTGTTGTATGATCTTTCTGTCCAGGCTGGCTATGTATCACATTTTAATTTCCAACTAATAAATCATTACACGTTAAGAGGACTAGCAAAAATTTTAGTATAAACTTGCTGAAAGATTTCTATACAACAGAAAAATCCAAACAGTTGCAAAATTTACAGATCTGATAATCAAACAGCTGACGGACCATAAACATAGTGTAACTATATAAGGTATACCCTTTCTAAGCATGGAAAAGTTATCAGTAAAATTGATAGGACCAGGTCACCGGGGTAGATATTGTAGAGAGAGAGGGCTGTAAACATGAGAATAATAGGGATGCCTGTAAGACAGACTAAGTGCCATTGGGATTTACCACGATAAAATAAGAGTTTAGAAAAAAATAAGCATACAGAACTACTAGAACAAAGGAATAAAATTTGCTAGAATAAAGTTGACATACGCAATATGGAAATACATAGTATAAAAATCCAACACTATAGAAATAGCCTGAAGAAAAAATGAAAAAAAGTAAAAAAAGATGTATTATTAAATCAACTAATAATTATTAAAGGTCAACCAGATGTTACTAAAATTTTACAAATAACTGTTCTGAAACAATCTGAAATCACTACTAAAACTGAAACACTCGACTAATACATCATTAAAGAAAACAGAAATGGAGAAAAGGAACAAAACAGCAGGTACAAATAAAATAGGAATGGCTTTACAATACAACAGCACTGAAATAATTACCAGAAAGTGACAGAAGCTGTACTGAGAAAGTAGAAGGCAAAGAATAAAAATGTCTGACAAATTAAATCTTTCCTGACTTTTAAGCGCAACCACAAGAATATTTACAAAAATAAGGGCCTTATATGAATATCTGTTCTCAAAGTGACTGTGCAACTTGGATCATCAAAGGAAAACAGCCAATAAACAGATCAGATGCGAGGAATCTGACACTTCTTAGATGTAGGTGTTATGCGAAAACAAATTTGGAATTGTACACACTGACCTGTATTACCAAAACACTGACAAATATTGAACAAAGCAACAAAAATTATTATGAGATGAAAGGCCGAATTCATGTGAAAACAGGAAATGAGCTACACTCATGCAACTAAACAATGACTACGGCTGTCTAGAGCTCTCTGAGGAACATGACCGGAGAGCTGTTGGTTAGAGTATTAAAGAGGCTTCAAATAGATACTAGCAGGGTTAACCTGGGGTTTACACTTCCTGCAGCAGGGCAGAGGTTTGTAAATCAGCTCAGGCACTAGGTGCAATCCAGCCACTCCTCCAGGGCAGCAGGGTAGAGCAACTGGGAGCTGGCTCAGGCAGCCCTGGGCCTGTAACATTATAAGGTTTCTGTTCTCCAAGAAATATATTAACCACAATATTCCCATATAATAGTACTTTATCTTGCTCCTTGAAATCACTCCTAGAAAGATATGCACTAGGGCTAACTTTCAAACAGAGTTGTCCATCCTTGTGGGTTCTTCCTTTATAGCTACAGAGGGAGAGACTTCCCAGAGGGCAGGCTCAGAGGAATTACTCCAGGCACCTGTTCCAGACAGTCCCTGTATGGGCAG
The DNA here is from genome assembly GCA_013399715.1 of Alectura lathami. NCBI lineage: Eukaryota > Metazoa > Chordata > Aves > Galliformes > Megapodiidae > Alectura > Alectura lathami. The sequence continues at coordinate 161,450 of VXAV01010005.1, read as the reverse complement.
CCCCACTCTCACCACCTACACAAGGAACTTAGGGAAATGCATCTCAGGGGACTTAAAGTATCTGCAATGATAGGGGGGGCTTTTCACCTCTCCCCTGAAGTTAGTATTCAGTGTTGAGACCAAAGTTTAGTTTTGCCTTTCTTTTCTTAATATCTCCATACATTATCAAAAGAAAGAAAGAAACAAGTACTTTAGCCACAATGACAGGCAAATCCAACATTATAATTAGGAATTTACGAAGTCAAAAGATGCAAACCATTCTCAAAGGATTTGTCCTAAAACTATTCTCTTGTACTGTTGAAGCACAAAATTTACTGCATACATTCTCAGCTGAAAAGCTGACATTTGGTGAACTCTAAGTGCATCATTTTTGAATATTTTCATCCAGAGGAAGAGAAGAATAAGTGAAGTATTTTTGCTTGGCTTTTGTAGCACCTGCATGTGAGGCCACTATTCACATATTTATGTCACTTTAAACACAAATACGTGATTACTACCTAGCAAAATGCAAGTATACCAACTTATCTAATCATGATGTGTATTTATTTTCCCCAAGAGGCTGTTTTTTCAAGCATCTTCAGTTAAAATATGATTTTTCAGAAGTCCTTTACTCTGCCTTTTGCTACAAACCCCACTGGCCATCTGTGATGTAGGATTTGTACAGAAAATATATACCCAATTGAAATAATCTCTTCTGATCACAGGAAAATAATGAAAACAGGGCCTCAAACTCTCTTGTGGTGTATGTAATCGAACACAAACATCTTCCTGTGCATTGAATCTATTCTTGACACTTACCTTCACAGAAGAAATGACCAAGCAATCTATTCCATGTGGTTTTTGTACTACTGAAATAGTATATTTCAAATGTTGCATCAAGACTTTCATGCCTCAAAAAAGCCAACAACGAGAGCTGTTAACCCATGCTTCCTCTGAATGTCATATAAACTGCTACTTACAATCCGAGGTTTGAAGGGTGGCTTGATTTTCCTTTGTTCTAGAAGAACCCAGTCAATTTCCTTGAAAAACGGATGCTGCTTAATCGCGTCTTCCCCGTTTTGTGATGCCACACAGCCAAGTCGCTTATTTGGATTTTTTGTCATGAACTACAGAGGGTGGAGGAGGGAGAAGAGGAAAAAGTTAAAGCACGAATGACAATGGCTGGAAACCATTTACAGTTTCATTAGAAATCACAATTCCTAACACACAGTTTATAGAGACATCCCCCTTTCAGAAGATTATTTTTGCTGTAAGAGCAGCAAGGATGCCTCTCTGAATTTCAGAGGTTCCAGTCAAACTAGAAGAGTCAGAAACTCTGAAGAGAAAGTTTCCTGCAGGAAGCTCTGAGAACTCCTAATTCCACCTGGCCTGGCTGGGAGTGCTACAGGAGAAGATTCTCTTTCCATCTTTGGCCAAAAATACCAAAGGAAAGAAAGAGAATATTAAAACCTCTAGAGAGAGTTTATAATAGATGTTTAGGATAACTCTTATTTTATTTGCACTACCTTAACTTATAATTTTGGAGACAGAAGCTAAATACCATTCTTTCTTTTTTTTTTTTTTTTTTTTTTTTAATTTTTTACACACATAGGTTTTATACAGTTGTGCCNAAGCAAAAATACTGCATATTTCGGTGCTGTATCCCAAAATCCTAGCCAAAGTTGTTTTCCTCTATTTTTTCTCATGTGAATATGAACAGCATCTGCATCTGTGCACATTACAGGTGTTCTGCCTATACGTTTCAATAAATACATGGAGTGTATTCAGAAACACCACAACATAACTTGCACCTTCCCTTCCATCTTTAGTACAGAACACCATTAGTGACAGCAACTGGAACTAAGTGGTGTCCTCTGGTGTTGCAGTTTCTAAACTTCACTTTTAAACTCTTACTATTCCTTTCAGCAAAAAGCTGCACAATTTGCATAAGACATTGCCATCATCAAATTTTTCCTCATTCTGCTCTGCTATTTCTTTGTTCTTTTATTAGCAATTGCTCTACTTATTTTCTAAGGCATGTGGTCACAGAATCCTTGCAATTTAAGTAGCAACGAATGCTGTTTGCATACACATGCACACTCATGCTACAGAATTACCTCAGGCTTTTCTATGACTTCATACTCAGCTATTATTATAGCATTTTTAAAATTAAAACAGAACTAGTGAAACAAAATGTGATAAATATTTAGTGACTTTTTAACCTGTCATATAAATCTATACATCCGTAGGAAAAAAAATCAAATTAGTCCCCTTCAAAAAATCACTCTCAATACCACAGCTATTACAATGGTTTTAGATAGCTAGATCAACTATCCACACAAGAATACCACTGCTATCAATTAAAAAATATAACATAGATCAGTGAGGCAATTCAGTCTGTGGTTCCTGGTATGTGCACGCAGGTCCAAAGATGACCCTTGGGTCCTGTGTTCAACTGTTCTGCAAGTGTTTTTGCAAGTGGAGAAGTCATATCTAAATTACAGCCCATATTTTCTATGGGCAGGAGAAACAAAGGTTTTGAAAGGATTACTACACTTTGGTGAGGTCTCTTGGAATACCACAAAATGCATTCTTACATTCCTCTGCTTTATTTCACCTCCAGGAGCCTCTGGTGACTGGGAGAGAGCAGCCTAGGAACAAGCAGCAACACACTTTGCAGAAGCAGAACATGGAAACTACAGAGTATGCTTTTGTATTCTGTAATCCAGATACCAAAGAAGTAAAATCTGATCCTAGTATTTTCCATACTCTATCTTTGTTTTAAGCTGCAGGCAGGTAAAACATCATGTCTTTTTTAATAAACCCAGGATATGAAAATATTACTACCTAACACAGTTTAGTACTGTACTTCATGAATCTGGAAATGGATGATGAGGGAGAACAAATTTTAAGAACAAATATTTAAACAAAACAAGTTTCTTATGCGAATACGATGCACTAGTCTCAAAATGCTTAAGTGTATGTATGGAATTCTTAATTCCGTAAATTTCATACCCTGCAATAAACATTGATCTTTTTCACCTCTTACTGCTATTTCTGAAGCACATGCTGACATTTACTTCCTGTTTATCAACAGCACCAACAACGATGCTACTGTCAGCACACTGACACCTGCCAACTGTACTGTGTTGACAAGTTGGCAGCCAACGGGACTTATTATACTTACTGTAACGCTTACAGTCACAGCCATAAGTGTTGCCTATACTATGTGAGGAACATCCTTTTGCAAGACCAGAGCTCCTACTGACTTAAATGACAACAGGACAAAAGGCTGCTGAGATAGTCATGTAACTTGGGGCCCAAATCAAGGATCAGTAGGCTCCCAAAACTTTTTGAAGCAGTGTTCAAAAACAGAGTTCTGCCTCCATCTCCAGAGATTTGTGTCATCTGGATACAGAGGGAGCACACACTGTAGACAGGACCTTTCTCAATCACTCGCAAAGCAGCCCACAGCTAATTTCAGTGAAGAATTGTTTTCCTTAACAGACAGGAAAGAATTTTAAATAGCAATTCCTGTCAATTCACAGAAATGGGACTAATAAGATTCTTGGGATTTCATGGGATAAGCAACATGCTGCCTTGCAATACTGAGCTGCAAATTTATCCTTGTTAGGATTTTGATAGACAGAAAAAACGGGAAAACTGTTTCTTCAGAAAATAAGGAAACATTGTTACTTGATACAAGAGAAAGTCAGGTTATTAAACTCTCCTTACAGCTTGTTTGGAAGAGTGTAAAAATACAGAGTTTCTAAAGAATAAAACTGTCTCAAAGCACAATATGAGGAAACAAAGTGTTCCAAAGCTAATCCCTTGCTAGCATTCAGCAGTAAAATACATAGACGCCTCTTTCTTTCCTCTGCTTTTCCTGTTCTTCATTTCACAGAATGTGGACAGGGATCAGATGCAGAGCACAAATTTCAAACATGTTTCACACCATAACTGCATAGGCAGCAGGTTGTTAAATGTAAGGAAATGTATTCTTTTTACAGTGTAAACTGGCAGAGTTCCATTAAATTCTTTATGCCAATGAAGGCATCTTGCCCAATGAAGAGTAATCTCTTACTACAACGCAAATTCATTTAATGGATGCAACTCTCTTTTTAAGGTTTAAAATGGCATTAAGGTTTAACTTTAGATTAAAAAATGTAAAAAATGGACTGCAGCAAAATACAAACCGCCATGCCTACCATCGACATGTAGACTCCGGAAAACAGCCTCATGAAAATTTATAGAAAAGTAAGCTTTAAAAGGAACTAGAGTGCTGAATGCCCTTACTCCTGCATTCACAAAAATACATAGCCTGCTCCTACAGCTGAATTCTGTGTCTATATTTTTGAGCGGTGACTCAAAAATGATATGAATCACAGTAACAGTTAGACATTTCACTACATGCACCACAAACACAGGAAGGCTCTAACTCGAGTTTGTTTCTCCTTTACCTCTGTCAAACAAATACCTTCCCGTAGTTAAAATGGTTCTTGCACTGCACAGTCTGGGGTTATCAGAAAACTTTCCCCCCTCCAATGAATGCTTCTGTGATCCTGAGTAACAGATAGCTTGGTTAATGTTGACTCACAGAAAGAATGTTTGGGTGGGAAGCCAAAGCAACAGATCTTACAGACTGTGAAATCGAAGTACTACAGAATTTTTCCATATTTCTCTATAATAGGATGAAATAACCCTGAATATCAGTCTGAATTCTGCAGCTCAATTTCATACATCTGAATTGCTGGACTGAAAATAATTGAAGGGTCTGAGAATAAAACCAGACACATGAAAGTATCACGGCAGTTAATAAAAAGCCATCAGAGAGGTGTGTGTGGGGAGAAGGGAGAACACGTATGAAGGTCAGCTTTAATAAATCCTCCATGTTCACACTACAGTGAATTGAGCAAAAGAGATACTCCAGCAAACAACTCACAGAGGTTATCTTGGACTTCTGGTCTGAATCATTCTCTAGAGCTCCCTCTCCACCTAGTCCCCAGCCCTCTCTCAGAATAAGCTTGAAGATATTTTTATTAAAAGACCAATATGAGCATTTCTGCACAAAGTGCTACCTATCCACTGGTGCAAAAATCAGAATTTGTTGAAGTTTGCTGTGCCATTCCAAAAGGTCACCCTGCATGAATGTAGCTCAAAATGTAACTTTGTAGGACTTCACACTAGCAGCTGCCCTGTTAATTGAAAGTTTCCTTTATTCCAGCTAGCAACCAGGGCAGAAACAATTGCACTAGAGTTAAGACTGATTAATCTAAGTGTTATGTGAAGTAACAACTAGAACATGCAGTTGTAAATAAAAGGTTTTCAACCCATCTAGATAATATAGGAAGAAATGCATCAGGATGGCAAATTTCATCAGTGGGTTAAATAAGAACACCAACTTTTTCTTTGTATAGTGCTTCCCCCAC
>VXAV01010005.1:114772-143921 GCA_013399715.1 Alectura lathami | reverse complement strand
ACTTTATAGAAAAAAAGTCTTTTTTTTTTTTTTTTTTCTTCCAGGAATGCCAAATGACATTCTTTTACTTGTTAACCTAACACAAATGTCGACACCTCCCTCGGAAATGACCAGTTCCAAGTGTATTGTTGACTCAGTGAAGGGAGAATTTTGCCATGTTTTCCCAGCAACTAAGAAAACCCCACGCTTTGGTCCAGTTCTGTTACAGAAAGGAGAACATCAGCCTGCCTGAGCTTTGTGATAAGACCGAAAACTGACTCATGCAGCCTCATTATCTACCTACAGAATGTAGAACAACACAATAAAAGTCTCCAAAGCTCTCCTTAAGACCTGTTCTATATTGCACTCCACCCTCTTTCTAGCTTCAAAGCTTTCAAGTTTCTCTTGTTAATACAGTTGAGGCTGTTTATCAACAGAAGACTAATGGGACTCACATAAATCCCCATTTTTCAGCCATGGGACCAGACCTTCAACATACTCAAAGAAGACACAGTGAAGACGAAGAACTCGTAAAACACTAGAATCTTCCCATAAAAGGTAGCACAAATTTTGTACAATCCTCAGTAATGCTTATTTTATGCTTCAATACAGATGAGACAGAACAATCATTCAGGAATAAATGAAACTGTGGCAATGCTGGGAGCCAACATCACAACTTGAACTGACCTTAATTTTCTTTCATTTCTTTTGACTAACATCTATACACTCTCCAGACTTCTAAAGAAGAATATTTTCAAAAAAATTATTTTAGTTTGGCAACCACAACACTGGGCACACAATAAAATGGCCAGACACAGGTGATAGGGAGCATATCTTGAGCTCCCTATTGACACACTCCTCCATGTGTCAGCATGAACCTACATCACAGCTCTGTTTCTTTATTGGCCAAGGCCCTTTGCAGCTTTATGATGCACCAAAAGTGTAAAGAAAAAGGGTCACTGAAGGTTTTTAAATACAGTGTTCCTTTTTATAAAATAAACTAATTTATCAGAATTCTCTTCCCTGTGCTCCCAAGGGTGCCCTTAGTAGGGAACAAACACAGCTCCAGCAGTAAGCAGACTCCTGTTAAAGCTCCATATCATGTTTCCATGGAGAAGAATGCTTTCTTAGCCAGAAAAAAACCCTCCGCAGTGAACTTTTGTACAGACACTGATTTTTCCAGCCTCACTTTGGTCTCAGTTCAGCCTCCTGGGTCTTTTTATGGAAAGCCTTTCCACAGAGTAGCGCATGCATTATTATGCAGAATGGACTAAATAAGTTATATACCATAAATGAAATGATGTAACTCAGCAAGAATGTTGCTTCCAACAAAATGTTTACTTATATGGAATCACTAGAGGAAAGATTTTAATAATTTCTGCTTCTATTCTGATTTCAGTAGCATAGTTCACATGCCTAAACATCTTTTTACACCATCACATGATCTGAACTTCGGAAGGTTTTGTAGACTCTTAATTTAAAACCTTTTCTAATCCTGCTCTATTTATAAGAATCAAAACAGCAGTAGTCAAAAGAAGTTTAACAGATTTCTGCAGAAATTACTGTTAAACCAGTGAGTCAAAGCTATTCTATTTTTTAACCATATCAAAGGATTCTTTTATACAGATATACTTGTCTCAAAATTCTATACAGTAAATTTTCCATTCTATTTGACAGAAAAATGCTGCTGTAGACAGATTTTGGAAAAACTAATAAGAACCCTTATTATTTGTCTGCAAGGTATGACAAAGATGACTGAAAGAATGTCAGTTACTTGCCCTTCTATGTTAATCTATACATACAATAACCCCCTAATGCCACTTCCAGACAGAGGTCAGAGAAGCTTGTGATTTGCCCTGATGGCTCCAACTCCAGCTCCAAACGTTGCTTCAATCCGCAACTAAAAAGGGTTGCATGTCTTAATACAGAGCAGCTGTATTTTACAAGATCCATTTTTCAAACTACAATTGTGTAATGAAATCAAATCATTGCCCCCTGAACCTCTGACAGCAAGCTGTACAAACCCTGCTAGGGGAACTCTCTGGGCAGGAAGCTCCAGCTCCAGCGTTGTTTCAAATGCAGCACTGGTAGCTCCCTCCATCTCCTCCAGAATACACAATCACGGGAACACGACTTTGGCTGTAGTGCCAACAGCACTACATATCAGCACTAGAAATCTACTCATACAAAGCTACCCACTATTTTTAATTAATGGGAATGCTATGGAAAGATGAGTCATGGGGGTTACTCACATGAAAAATAACATGTCAAGACTTAGGAAGTTTACAGGTTATTCACTTCTACCAACTTCAAGGTTAGCAAAGAGTGCTGCATCAATCTGCATTAGTTGTAAAACACAGAGGCTATGCAGTAGGGTCTAACAGTCCAGTCCAACTGAAAATAAAGAGAGGTAATTCTGAATATAAGATTTGGTAGACTGAAACATGATTTTAACCTCGAATGTTTGATTACTTACTGAGTAGTCATTGCATGTAAATGCTGACTTCAGCAGGATTATAATGTAACTATTCACCAAAGCCAGCTATTCTTGGACAATTTCTTCACATTAAAACAAACAAACAAACAAACAACTACAACAACAACAACCACCAAAAAAAAACCAACAAAAAACCCCCCCACAAAAAACAGCTGAATTTGAGCCTGAGGAACTATCTTCAAAACTTGTGCATGCCTAGCCAGTACAATAATACTTCAGAGACTTGCTAACCAGACTCTTTGCTCTGACAGGATCAGAAATTATCCTGTAAAATTCCCAGATACTTATGTGGGCAAAGACTAGAAAGAAACCTAATTATACAGCTTACAGGTGAATTATCTAACAAAGTTTCATTAAATTATTATGTTCAATAAAATTTCTTTGCATCCTTTTGACAGCCTTAAACTGAGCATACTTAGTGCAATGTAATTCCACTGTAAAATTGTTTTTCCCTTCTGGTGTCAGAAAAAGATTTTACTGCAAATGGGAATCTTGATTTTTAAAGAGGTAGTCTTTCATACACAAGTAGCAGCCTCTACATATTTGTGTTAATCAACAATCACATTTATCACAAATTTTTATTATGTATTAGCACATTCTGAATTCCAAATAAAAATACATGAACAAACGAATCTCTGAGAAAGATAATCAAAACATACTTTAAAACAAAAGGGGAGAGAAGTTGCAGAGGTTGTGCCATGCATATGATGAATTCAATTCAGCATTGCCCAACTGTGTAGCAAACATGGCACTAGTTTACGGCCTCTGTGGCCACTTTGTAGCATTGTGTTAAGACTTGAGAGTATAGTAACTAAAATATTAAAGGACACTACAGTATGATTAACATCCAATTCAGCGCGTTACTGTCCACTTTGCTGCAGGCATCACATCCCTTCCACTTTCTTTCATACTCCCATGTTAATATTGCTGTAAGGAGGTACACATAACAATGTAGGACTTTTTTTTTTTTTTAAGATGGATCCTAAAAATAAGATGTGTAAAAAAAACCAATACATTTTCTATGTATTCTATGCGGAGAAGGACTTGGGCGTTGTGATCGACGAAAAGCTGGCCATGAGCCGGCAGTGCGCTCTTGCAGCCAGGAAGGCCAACGGCATCCTGGGCTGCATCAAGAGAGGGGTGGCCAGCAGGGAGAGGGAGGTGATCGTCCCCCTCTACTCTGCCCTTGTGAGGCCTCACCTGGAGTGCTGTGTCCAGGCCTGGGCCCCCAGCACAGAGGGGATGTGGAGCTGTTGGAGCGGGTCCAGAGGAGGGCCACCAAAATGATCAGAGGGCTGGAGCACCTCTCCTGTGAGGAAAGGCTGAGGGAGTTGGGACTGTTCAGCTTGGAAAAGAGAAGGCTCCTGGGAGACCTCATTGCGGCCTTCCAGTACTTGAAAGGAGCTTACAGGCAGGAGGGGGACCGACTTTTTGCCCGGGTGGATAATGGTAGGACAAGGGGGAATGGGCTAAAACTGAAAGAGGGGAGGTTCAGGTTGGACATCAGGAAGAAATTCTTCCCTGAGAGAGTGGTGAGGCGCTGGCACAGGCTGCCCAGAGAAGCTGTGGCTGCCCCATCCCTGGCTGTGTTCAAGGCCAGGCTGGATGGGTTCCTGGGCAGTTTGATCTAGTGAGCTGGTGGCTGGCAGCCCTGTCCACGGCAGGGGGGTTGGAACTAGATGATCTCTGAGGTCCCTTCCAACCCAAGCCATTCTATGATTCTATGGAAGGATTTGGGGATCTTAGTCTAAGTCTCTCTCAGATTGGGTTTATACAAAACAGTATTGTGTCCTAAGAGCTCCCATAGCCGACCCAGTAATGACTTATGCCAGTGATTAATCTATGGGTTTGTAAGTTCCAGCTCTCTAATATCAGTTAATATTTTGTTGCGGTTGCTACTACACAGAGAATTTCCAGGATGCTGTTTCATAAATTCTTCAGGCTCTTCTGCTCACTGACAGAACAACCTCACAATCCATAGATGTTTTAAAGATCTTAGCTAAATCCTTCACCTCTTGAGTCATCCACAGCAACCCACAAATTCTGTCCTACTGCCTGTGTATCATACACTGTCATCTTGTGGAGGCTGACAAAGGACAGCCTTCAGTCTTGTGGCAAGCAGTACACTGCTGAGCTGCTGTCTGCTTCCCCACTTCATAATTCAAGGATCTTTTTTATTCTATTAGGCATTTAGAGATTTTCATGTACATGAGAATCAGGGCCTCTTTATAATATTTATGTAGCATAATAAACTGCATTGTTCTCTTTGGATTTCTTACAAACTATTAACAAATGAACTGGTACACATTTGGTATGCCTTTTTTACGTCCTTGGTATACAGTACAATAAACACTTGCTGTCCTCTTACTGGTGGTTAACTTTAGCCAAATATGTACTCAGGCACTTTCTTAAGTGCATATTATTTTTGTTCTACAAGTACTCCTTTAGAGCTGTTTCAGATTTATTGACGTTTGGAAGCTTTTAAATATCCATTACCCACTTAATTGACCATAGCAATTCCATCTGACTCATTATTTGTGTTTGTTAGAATATATTTAGGCATTTTTTAAAATGGGTGTTAGTAGACCGTAGGATCTCCCTTGGAAACCCTATAATAAATCAAGTAAATACTTGCTGAAGTACTATAATGCTTACTTGTTACTACTTAATTTTATTCTTGATATTCCAAGTTTTGCACGGATGAAGTTCCTCAGTTCAGGTTATTAGTCACCTAGCTTTCTTTGTTTTTCTTAGGGCATTTTTTCTACATTATTCGGTTTCATACCAGTGCATCCATACCTGCTATATTGCTATCTATTGTTGAAGCCATCCCATCCTTTCCTCCCCTCTGAGTGGCAATTACATGCCCTAAGATTGGAATACTTCATGAAGGATACTTTTACAACTTTCAGTCTCAAACAAATTTTAAAAACGTACACAGCTGCATATACTATTTGCATTTGACATACTTTGAAGAACTGTGTTTTCTGACAGTTCCATGTATCAACAGGAGTAAATTAAAGCCCGGAGGAAAAGGCACACCTATGTAAGTATTGGCACTATTGCTGGCCTCCCCCCTGTATTTTATCTCTCTCTGTTGTTTTGCAAGATTGACTAGTGGAAACAAATTCCAAAAGTTTGAGGCATGAAGGGAAGACGTAGCTAGGAACTACATTGGAAGAAGTCATGCTTGAATTTCTGCTCAAACACCGAATATTACCATTTTTTTTTTTATTTTATTTTAATCTAAAACCATCACCAGTGTATTTTCATGTATCAGGGTTGTGAGGTTTATCATTCATCTTTACATTTATTTTGCACAATACGCTTTATTTTCTTTTCTTTTATTTTCTTTTCTTTCTCTTTTCTTTTCTTTTATTTTTATTTTCTTATTATCTAAAGGCTGTCTCAGTAACGTAATATAAAATCTACATGAAAAGTACCTGTATTATGCTTTCATTCAAAAAAGTGATTAACCATTACATTTACAATAAACAGAATGAATTCAAAACTCTTTAAAAAAAGTGCAGGGGAGCAATATTCAGACTGGCCATGGAAGGACAATGGCTCTGCCTGGCTCCATCTGTCCCTGGGTGTTTCACAGTGCAGATACAAGGAGGACAGGCCCTGGCAGAGGAGATCAACAACATGAACAGCTTAACTGAAGCTATGACAACAGCAGGATCTCTTTTTCTGTTACTAAAGACAACGTAGTTTGCCCATCTGCCACTGCCTGTTTGGAACCACTGGCAGCAAAGAACAGGGCAAGACATTAATTTTGATGCAGGAAGGTAAGCTAAGTGACTCTTTACCATTCTGGCCTTGTCACTTCTCACCTTTCAGGTGATTTTCAGCACAATCCTGACCACCTGACCTATTTTGTTCCACTTTCTGATTCCCTAGTTGGACTGTGCCTAGCCTGTCCAAGGTCTTTCTGATGTAATCCCAGTACTGTTTATTCTGGTGGCAGCAAAGACTTTGAAGCACTCCCTAAAATGCTGGGTTTCTTACTGGCTGCCTTTTCTCTGTTTCAGTTCATCTGGATATTTCAGTTAACCTTCTGGTGAGCAGTTTTATTTCTGTTCTCTTACATAAGAATACAAAAAGTTGACAGCTAAATGGACTTTTTAAATGTTTTCAGTAGTAATTAAGTTTCAATGGTAATTCAGTTATGATACCTTTCAGATTAGTTAAATTCTCATTTTTCACTGCTTTTTGCAATGGTAAGAAATGTAACATGTTTTTTAATAATAGTGAGGATTTTCTATTTTAAGATTAACACATCTGCAATCTCTACATTCCTAAAGGTTCCTAAATCGTCCAGGAAGCTGCACACTACATACATGTGAACAGTCTCACTGAATCAAAATCAGCCTATGAGTAGAGTGATCTGCATGCAGAAACGTTTGCTGGAGCAGCGTCTAAGAGATAAACACTTTTATAACAAGGAGGGTGCTTAAAGCGAGGGGAAGAGGAAGCAAAGAGAATAAACACAAACCTTGAGATAAAAGTAGCAAAGTTCTGATCAAAACATAGAAAAAGTATTATGCAAATGTCTTCACTGAAATGTATCATCCAAATTTGTTTAGTAGTTTTAATATTTTAAAAACACTAAATAGAGTTGCTTGCATGTTTTCATCTAACAATTTGCATTTCTTTCTAACTTTTATGTTGCATCCCAAGAGTATGACAAATAATTTGTGAAATGCCTGTCACCTTAGAACCATGTTTGCTGTGCCCTTTTTCTGTGTTACTGGGAGACTTTGGCAGCTGCATTGAATAGCATGCAAAAAGGCAAAGCCTCACCCTTAACACGACACAGTTTCAACATCACTGCAACTGGGTTATAGAAATATTTTCCATTGTTTGTCTTCAAACAATGGAAAGCAAAATTCAGTCCTAACTTTCATCTGCTTGCAGCAGAATCAAGTTTAAAAAGGACCTTCAGAGTTTTAATGCAATGAGAAACAAAAACCATTCTTTTTCTTCTGCTGGAAAATTCAAGAATATGATATTGTTTGGAACTGGTATACATTTTTCTGTAGAAACAAAGCTATGCCTCACTGTTTTAGGGAAACTGCAGGGATTGCCTTATGTCAGCACATTTCAGTTTTACATGTGCTGTATCTCTTGTGGATTTTTATTTTGTATAGGCTTCTCTCTGTTATAATCTTCTTATCAAATGCAGAAAGATAACACATTTTTCCTGTTATAAAAACAAAAGCACAAACATCAATCATCTAAAATCACAGACATTTATCAGAAATAAATATAAATATGCTCTATAGCATTTCGCTGCTATTATCTGCCCAGAAGTGCTGTTGGCCTTTCTACTGAGCTAACTGGAACATGGCTGCCCTTGCAGGAATGTAAACTTGGCATTAACCCTGGCAGATTCCCACTCCCTGCCCTCTCTCATTTAACATTAACTTACTCCTATACTGTTATCAGAAGGTAAGGTCATAGCTTTATTTACACAATACAGCACTATACAAACGGTCATTAAACAAAAAAATCTTGCATCAAATAAACACGAAGCAAGAAAACAATGCTGACCTTGTTACTGGGAACTCCCCCTGGAAGTATCTCGTCATTCCCCAGATGAGGTCAATGCTGCTGCTCTGTCCTTCTATTAACTGCCCAGCACTGCTCCTCTGCATACCCAACTCCTATGCGAGAACCAGCTATGTTCCAAAACCAGGAGAAATTTAGAAAGCATTTTACTGTTGGCAAGACTGCAGGGTTCATATCCTATTCCCACAGTCTTTACTCATCCTTCCACAGCTGGAAACCTTGTCAAAGGCCCTCCTATCCGACAGCAGCCTTTAGCACAAAGCAGAAGCTAGGCAGATGGCAGGGCGGACTCCCCTGGTCCGAATGCCAGAAGCCTGGGAACCAACCCCTCTTCCTGCTTCACATCTCCCTTGGCCCATCTCCTCTCCACCCCAGCTCACTGCCTTTTCCTGCGGGAAGACATCCTGCTTATTTATGCATTTCATGACTGTTGGCCTGCACAGACCCAGCAAGAAAAAGTGCACAGAGGGTGGAAGGCCACTGAATAGAATCTCATCAGAGCTCCCACCCGGTTTGGGAAACTCAGACCATGCAGAGCAGGGTACGCATGTACCGCAGGGAGCATCAGTCCAGTAGCTCAGCTTTGGCAGCAGTCCATGGGTACACTGGGAGTCAGCCACGTGCTGCAGCGCAGCTCACACCTTGCCTCCTGCAGTCACTGAAGGTGGTGGAAATAAATAGGTTGCTGCTCACCTGAGCCAGAAGCAAGCTAACTTCTCTGCAGCAGACTCCTGCAATGGCCAGCTTATAAGGGGAAGGGGTAGGGTACAATTCAGAATATTATTATGCTTAGGTCTGAATATGCTTTATGAGGTACAAGGTCATTCTTGCCCTCCTTCATGGATCATAGCTCAAGCAGCAATTTAAACTTTAACTGTTTAGACTAGCAATCTGATGATCTTTACACACATACCAATACATTAAAACCAATAAGCTTCCTGTCTAACTGCCTCTAAGTTTGAGTTTTACACTTTAAACAGCCAAGAAAAGGGGGGGAGGGGAATTTTGTTTGGTTGCTGCCATTCAGAAATAACACAGTGAGGTAACTTGGGAGAATGACAACTTTTAATGTGTTAACCACTGACCATGCAACATTTTCATCATTGTAAATATAACTCCTTGTTACTCTGCCAAGGTTGCACTGAATCATACAGCCACCACTGAAGTCAGACTTTCTAAATATTCTTATTTCACACAAAAACACACTAATGAGAGTGCTTTTAATTTTAGGTAGCTCTTCTAGCTAAAACACTGGTATGTGCTGCCTTGATAAATGAGAATGCCAGGAGAATTGCTCATCCAAGGAAAAATTCAGATAGTGTTCAAACAAGTTTTTAGGATATTTGTGTAAGAAAAAAGCTTGGAGGTATTAAAAGATTGGCACCAGCATATTTATAGTCACATTCTCCTCAATTCGGTGTTAATATATCCTTCATCGCAACCAACACGCTAATTACAGAGTGCACAGAGCCTCAGAAAGGTACATCAAGTGCCAGGATGGATTGTTCCTTCATACTACTGAGCCACACGGTAAGCTGAAGTTAGGAATGAGGACTCACCTGAGACCAGGTGCTGTGCAATTTGAAGGCAATGTCTTCTCACAGACCTTACATTTCAAATCAAAGGAACAAGACAAACCAAAGCAAGTGACACTAATTTCCCAGTCAATATATTTTTCATCCTCTCAGGTAAACTGAGATTGTGTACATTCAGTTTTCTTGGTTTATATTTCAGAGACAGCACCCCACTGATTTATTTGAACGGTCTTGGATCATGCTGGAGGTCACCATGACATACAACGGTTGGCCCCTCAGATCCTCACTGAAACAAGATTTGTAGCACACTCAGTTATTTCCTCAATCAAATATTTACAGGGGACACTGGTTTGTGTGTTCACGAGGCAGTACCCCATTCTCATGCACAGTGATGCAGCATGGAGTCAGTGTAGCATGAGAAGACACATTAAGCTGATACAGTGAACAGTGAACATAGCCCACAAACTTTCATCCCTGAGTTCTAAGTCTATTTAGCTTGCAAGCAAAATGAGATTCACAGTCTAGCCCTTAATTCCTGAAGCTCAGATACATTTTTTCCAGGTGGTGCAGTTGCACAACACAAACAACAATAACTGCCAGAAACAGTGGCTGAAATTTCTGTAGATTCTGATTGACTCTACTCGTATTTATCAGGCCCCAACTTGACATGTGCCTGAATAGTTGCATGCCAGATGAGGCAAGGTGGCAAGGATAATGCAAGTATTTTCCTTAAGTTGCTGAAGTGCTTTTGTTACAATGACAGTAACATTATATCCTCAAAAAGGGCACACAGAAACCTGTCCTAAAGTTTATCTGTCATACAGGATGACTTCAGTAACAGCAGGACCTTTAAATAAAAATTGTGAGCTTCATCTTTACTTCCAATGTAAACTCCATAAACAAAAGGAAGGTGCTTAACTCCAGTGAGCACACAGATAATTGGATAAGCCTGGGAACAGCTGTGCCAATTGCTAAGATGTGAACACAGAATAATTTCTAGTGCCAAACAGCGAGCTGACTTTCTCTTTGAACTTCAGGGGAAATGAGGATAAACTAGTTATTAAAAAAGATGATCACTCAGTATCATCATCACACTTTCTAAAAATCTATCCAACAAGCCAAAGCATGAACTAAAGCTAGTTATTTACTTCCAAAAATATAACTGTGTTTAGTTCCAAACAAATACTTCCACATACATGGCTGAAAAAAGATCAGAAACTACAAGCTATTTTGAAACCTACATTTCCATCAAACAGTTTATTTATATATTTCCCGCTTTCCTTGAAGTATTGCCCACACAAGCACCATTTCCCACTTTGGAGAATAACCATTAATTTCATACCGCAATGTTTTTTCTAGAGATATAATTACACCGAAGACAAGTATTCTTTATTAAAATTTCTGAAGGCAGGTTAGGTAGTTATGACTGGTAGTTATCCAAACGCATAGCTTNTTTTCCCTTTTCTTTCCTTGCTTGCCAGCTAATAAGAGCTTTGGAGATGTGGAAGAATGACTTGATCCTAATGCATTTTTAATATTGTAATAAATGAGGCAATGAGATTCGGAATAATCAGTCTGAAACTGTTCTGTGCAAGACAAATACTCTAAAACACCCTTGATATTAACAAATACATTCCCCCACAGCCTAGCACACTATGAATGAATTGCACCATTTTTCTTATGATTTTTTTTCAGATAATCTCTAACTTCTTTCTTCTAATTGTATTTTATGGAGTAACTGGATTATAGATTTTATATATTGTTGAAGCTCCTAGAACCTTCTAGCTGAGAAAATAACCTATCCTTATGGACTTCATTATGTCCAGATCTAAAAGTCTGTGTCAAAGCAGAACACAACTAGAAGTATTCCTAAAGTTCTTATAGTTGCTTTTTACAGTTACTACTTTCATACTACAGCCCATGCTATTTCTCTTCTTTTGCCTCTTCTGACAATACATCTAACATGCCGCTTCTAATTTTAGTGTTTTCTTGTAGCATTCTATACACATGTCAACATAGTTTCTGAATCTGAAGTTGAGAGTATCTTGCAAAGCTTATATTACAAAACATTGTTTCATCATGATGCCATTTTTCTTGGGATCAAAGTATTTTGACTATGATAAAAAGCCGTAGAAATAACATATGCACATCAAGTGATTCAATGCGGCTAGGAGCCAACACAGCAAAAGCTACACAAAAGACAAGGAGAAATAGTGGGAGAAAAGTGGATAAGAGAGAAAAGAGGATGTGTGTTAAAGGATGGAAGCAGGGAGGGAAGAGGGAGAATGAATGCACATTCATATACAGAAGCTGGAAGGTAATTTTACCACTATGGATTTTCTTTCTTGCTGTTTCAAATAAATCAGTAAACTCACAGCTGATTACAAAGTGTCTAAAGTCCATCTTTTAGAAAAACTAAATAAGCTCAAGTCTTTTTATGGAAAAAAAAGTCCTCAAAATACTCACTTCTTAAAGCATCCAACTTGTCTGTTCCTTTATAGCGGGTACTTAGAAAATTTTGCAGTTGCCACTTTTTACTACCTAAATGTACAAATATATAGCTTTGAAAATAAATGCAGAGAAAATGCAGGAAATGTTCTATGGGAAGCAAAAGAAAGAAATGCATTGGATCTTCAGCACCTTGAAAATAAACCTATGTGGTAGAGCAGAAACTCCAATCCAGTACACAAACATCATACCAGTGTTAACATAGGATGGAGATGAAGATCCAGCAAAAGTTTTCTAAAGAAGACTAGATTTTTGACTGAAAGCATGTTTTCACAGTATCTTCTTCAGAAGATCCAATCTCCTGCTGTTTGTGATGTCTCTGGAAAGGAGATTCCCTTTCTGGGAAGTTTCATCTCAGCTGATGGGAAAGCCAATGGCTTCTTAAGGAAGTAGCTGCTCCATCCTGGTTATCCAACGTTTAAAATTCACTTTCAATTTCTAACACTTTTGAAAGCAGCCATAACATGAATCCAGGGATGTGACAAATTCCACACCCTCATCTTTATATTTCTGTTTAAGGAATGTGAGACTGTCTGTCCTACCTCAAATCAAAAATGATAACCTAGAAGAGGGTAAGAATATCAAAATTGTTAGAACACAGAATTTATTTACTAGGCAGGACAGACTTCTGTCACAAAACCTGTAAACCACCCTGCCTGTGAAAGCCTGAATTTATCCAAAGCAATGACAGTTTGCTAAAAGCGAACAAAATAAAAGAGGAGGGTGAAATGTCAAGATAAAGGACTTACTAAATGCATTGGCATCAGGGTGAAATTTTTCAGTGTTTCCTTATTTTTAATAGTAAATGCCTATCCCTAAATGCTGTCTTCATAACACAGCACCAACATGCGCATTTCTGTGTCTGTGTCCAAGGTCTGAGATTTGTGGGGGCGGGGGTTCAAATGGATGTGGGTTACTGGCAAGCAAATCAAAACTGTCTGCAGAGAGCCACTTCCTGCTGGTGACTAAGGCTTCACCCAAACAGTCGAGAGGAAAAGGCATACGTAAAGCATTGCAAACTACTATCCTGATTGTATCAGAGTGGAGACAACTAGGACAAACAAACTCAGGAAGTGGCAGGGAGTTAGAAAACGAGAGGAAATCTATGGCACAGAGAGGAAAGTGAAGAGATTGCGCTGATCTGCAGAAAGGTCACCTCTGGGTCACAATGTGCCAAGCCTTTTCAAAACCGCTTTATTTGTACTATAATACAAAACTGGCACACACAACTGGCCACTGCTGCAGAGGCCATTCAAATGTTAACATTCTTAGTGATAAACAGCCAAAAAAGTTCTATGTAAGCAAATTGGAACAAACAACTAATCTAAATCTGGTTGCTAAGGGACAGAAGTTTTCAGCCAAAACCAGCCCTGAGCCTCAAGAGTACTTTATTTTTGATCAAAAAAGTACCTGTAGATGACGCCATGTTGGTGAAGAAACATGAGTGCTGATGTGACCTCTGCTGCATAAAAGCGGGATCGAGGTTCATCAAATTTGCGTGAGCGCTGGATTTGGAACATTAGGTCTCCTCCATTTACATATTCCATGACGAAAAAGAGGCGGTCCTGAAAGTAATTAAACAGGGCTATTTAGCTAATTTCTTTTAGTTGCACAAAGAACTGCTTGAAGCTACACTTGAGGCGACTGTAGCATTTGCGTCAAGAAATGAAAGAAACAAATGCTGCAATTCTGAAAAAGCTAACAACCCAAACCCCCAAACCTAAAGAAAGCAAGACAAGTGTCTCAGTGAGAAATGACAAAAAAAAGAGAATCAAAATGTATTAACAAGCAATACACACACACACACTCCTCCACGCATCAACATGTAAATATGGAATTATAAGCAATTTTATGCAGTAACAGAGACCCTTAAATGCTGCTGTTTCTTTTAAAATTTAACCATAACAATAAAGAGAGAAAGTCGATTCTGTCAACATCTGAAGACCTGCTGAGGAAATTTCAGGCTCCTTATTTCTTCTCTTATCAGCTATTCCGTCTACAAAATATCTTTCCCAAATTATGTAAAATGAAATAGAATGATTAAGCTATACAAACTAGTCTTGCCAATCCCAACCACTGTCGTATCTCTTTATAAATTGCCTCACACACTCAGAAGACACTGAAATATAATTACACTATTAAAATACATATTGGGTTATTTTTATTTACTTCTGATCCTTATCACTATGAGGTTCAAGTTTTCAAGCCTTACTCCATGATGGAGAAACAGAAATTAACTTTACTCGTGAACAGTAACAGAGATTCTCAGGTAACCACCCAATTTTGGCATGTTTCAGAATAATAATTCTGACATTCAAGTATGCAGCAAAATAGTCAGAATTGAAAACACTGGTAAATCCAATATGTGCCTGGCATCTTAAAACACTTAGGATGTAAACTGACAATGCAGATGAAGGCATAAGCACAGAAATGACACACACCCAGTAGGCACAATCTAGATCCTATTTTTTTTTTAACAGTTTCTAACTCCTTTGCACAGTTTTTCCTAATCTGTACCAACAGCCCTAAATCCTCAGCTCTTTACACATTCACCCTTGGTTTTTAAGCCTGCTTCCAGATTCTTTATTTTTGTACTGCTAAATATCTTCATATGTGCAAGAGTTCAGACAGAGGTGGAGATAATTCTCAAGTGACATGGGAAGGGATCTGAGCATATGCTCCCTGCTCTCTATTACCTCATGGGAGACAAACATTTCCTTCTCCAGTCACACTATACACAGGTCTGTAAACATGGGACCAGGTAATGGAGCCCCTCTCCAATTTCTGCGTAACACAGCAGTTTGGCTCTAGCTCGTGGTGTCTGGTGTGCAGGGTTGAAGAAAAGGAGACAAGATGCAGCATTGCTTTGGACAAACAAAACCAACAAGATGGAAGTTAATTAGCCTCCCACCAGTGAATCCACGTCTGTAGATTACTTAGTTTATAGATAAGTGTCCAGAAATTCATAAATGTTTGCTGTTTGTCTTTAATCATTCACTCTAGGGTTCAGATTCAAAGCATAGCACTTAAAAATGTGCTTAAACTTAAGCACATGCATTAATCCTCCGCATTAAGTGCCTAAATGCTATACTTATCAGGGTTGTTTCCTGGAGGAGGCTAGATATGTCTGGCTGAGTTTTTGCTGATTACAGAAAGAGGATGCAGAAAAAAAAAACAACTTGTGCCTTTCTCCCTGTATCTTGGGAACACAAAAACTGCTAGACTGGATCAAATTCAGGATCCAGGTGGACTGGTATTCTTGTTAGAACACTGTTAACAACACCAGTACATTTTCCAACATTTTTCTTACCATTGTCCATTAAGAAAAACGTACTGAAGAACAGCATCAAAGCTTCTGGTTGTACCATAAATTCAAAAGACCATGGCTCTAAAGCCCCATCTTTATTCTTTGGGCAATGCTTAATATTAGTGATATAAAACTTTCATAATCATGACGCAGATTGTTTGACATTTTTGTAGGGTTTAATTACCATATTTTTTTTGCTAGCAAAAATACAGGTCCTTGTGTGGTGTCTTTGATTTCTCTCTGGAAGCCATGACAATTACAGGTTTGCATTTATAAAAAAAATCTGGTAGCTCTCAGATGGTCTTACGATGTCAGAAGCTAGTGCTGAAGGATAAGACAAAATGCAGTCAGTTTTGCAATAAAGTTAAAACTTTAGCTATACTGGTATTGTGTAACATAAGAGGATGCAACATCCTGAAGAAGAAGATGAAGGCATTGTCCTTCATTCAGCTCCTCATCACTGCACCAGTGACAGAGCATCTCTGATACAAGTGTCCCTTTGCCACACATTGCAATAGATACCTTACAAGGAAAGATACAGTGCCACGTTTCAAGCATAAAAAGTATTTGGGCTGAAGGTTGGGGAGAGTCTGACTAACATTTGGCTAAAGTAACTTGTAACACTTGCTGAAACTGAGGCCTCTTAGACTGCTATTTTACCCTTTCCAAAGGGTTGGATTTTTAGAGGAGAAAAGTACTAATGCTCAAACACTACATGCACATGCCCAGCAGAACAATGTTTCAACATTGGAAGGTAGTATCGTTATGGATGAAATACACCCAGTTGCCATAAAAAACTACTATCCTAAAGCCACTCGGTTTTTCTTTTTGCTGTTGTTGGTCAGGACAACGACAAAATCAGTTGGGACTCAAATTTACATGAAAAGAGGACCCAAGATAAGAGAATATTTATGAACATTAGCTAAGTCCATTTTTTTGCTCATTCTCACAACTACACAGAAACACAATTTCGATTTCTGCTACTTAAACTTTTTTTCCTTGTCTTTCATGAGAAGTTAATGGTCAAAATACGGGTTCCTATCCTTTCCGTCATAACATATGCACATACACAGAACCCACAAGACCTATGTGGGTTCAATGAGGAGTTCAACTTCATCCTCAAACAGTAGTTATGAAGAAACTGAACTATGCTTTACTATACATATATATATATAGAGTGCATCTTGCCACACATATCACCAGGATATATTCATGTATTTAAGCGGGAGAAGACAGAGCGAATGCCCTGAAGAATTATGCATTATAAAGGGACAATGAAGTGTTTACTCAGTTAAAAATGACATAGTATTTATGACTTTAATATCGATTGTGTTCCAAGAGAAAATATAATAGGTTTGGACTACATTCTTTTTGGACTCCATTTTCATAACATCTGAGAAGCATGTTTTGATGAACAAAATAAAGGTAACACGGTCCTGGGAACTATTTAATTACATAAACTGAAATAAAAGGAAAAATCACAAACAAAGACATTGAAGATTAATCCTCTCTTGACATGTATAAACCAAAGAAGTACTGCAAAGTAAGCCAGTATGTTTTTTTGAAGAAATTAGATTCTTGTACAAGGTTTATTTTAGCCCTTAATCACACCTGCTTTTCCTCAAATTTCCCAAGAGGTATGGACAAATGCGAATACTTAAAATAATAAATGGAAAGAAAAACAGAATGGAGAGCATGGGTAAGAGATTTTTAAAGTGGACATGGAGTACACAGGCTAGAAGTCAAGACCAAAAAGAAGTTCAATCTTACTCTGTATTTTCATAGTATTTTGAGACTGGTTTTAAATAATTTATTTTGATGCATGACTGCCTGCCTTAGCAACTCTATTATTCCAATCTCACCTCTTGAATTTCTTAATGGAGATAGCATTTTGCACGCTTTGTGTTGTCAAAACTGGACTTCAAAAGACTCTAGTCTCTGTCCCTTTAAGTATCAGCAGAGGAAGCCCACTTTTCACTTAGACTAGAAGTCTTATGTCATCTTCTCTGTAATTTTTCTTCTTTATTTGTGCCCTAATTTTGGTTTCACCCTCCTTGACATTCAAAACAGCCATCCCTCAGCTCTACAGAAAATGCTTCTAACACATTACCCTTTATTCTGATTATTACCAATTACCTTCCCTCTTCATAATGGCTTTCTCTGATTTTTACTGATATTTATACGTTTTGTTAATAACAGCCTATATAGCATGTGACCCTCCTCCTGCCACCACTTCACATTTGCTTGGTTTTAGATTTTATAAGTTCCATTGGACAGAGCTTCTATCTTTTGTTTGTTTCAGAATAATGTGTAAGTTTTTCATCGGGAAAGTGGAGTGATTTCCAGAAACATCAATAATAATAAACTCTCAGGACATAACAAACTTGATTCAGCTCCTTTCTGTGGAGGTGTGATTAATGACTAAGGTCTTCCTACTACTAAGGCCAGATAATCTTGCCAATCAGTTCTGATTTAACAGGTGACACTATACAGTGTATTAGTTGTTTAGATGTGGAATAATACCATTGTTGAGGAACTGGTGCCTAAGTAAACCCTGTATGAAAGCTTAGACATGGAATGACTTTGATATATTATTTACATTAATTGTTGTGTAGCCCTTTAAAGATTTTTTTCAACTGTTATCCATTAGCCTTTGTGGCCTTTGTTTTCCAATTAAAATCTCATTAACATTAGACTGAAGCTTAAAGACAGTGCATTGATAGACAGAAGGCCAAGTACAATTATCACCCACTATATGAAAACTACAAAGTCTTTTTTTTTTTTTTTTCCCTTCAAACAGGTCCTGGCAGCTTGGGGACCCCAGCAGTTCAGCAGAACCTTACCACACAAATATCACCATAAATAAATAAATAAATCATGTAATGTCTCCCAGTTTCAAGTGTGAGACATACATCCATGCTACAAGTCTGAGAACAAACCTTCATTACTGCTTTTTCCTCTTGGTTCAATCCTTGCAACACTTAAAAGCACAGAATTTAGGAAAAGTATCAAACATGCACACCTTGTGTACACTTCGCTGCTGATAAGCCTTATCAGACTACTCCAAATACCATTTTTTTCTTTCATTTATGTTTCTCATACAATTGGATTGTGAATAGATTCTTCCTGATTTTCACGAGATCCCTAAACTACGGACTTCGTGTAAATGTACTTTTTCCCATCCTGTTTCAGAAAGTTGAATTAGATTTCTCCAGAGGCTACTGGAAATATCAGGGAAACTAATATGTATACTAAATACAGGTAAAATTAAATACAAAATAGTCCATATTCTAGTAGAGTACTGTTACATAATGAAATATATTTTGTCACTAAACTCGTTACCAAAACAGAAGTCAAAGATGCAGCTTGTATTGCACAAGAAGTCAGATAAATATATCACGGCCTTGGAATGCTGTGTAAGATGATATTTTATTCATATCATGCATGTATAGAATTATTTTCCAACTAGTACAAAACTGATTACTTAACTCTATTTAAACAGGATGCTCAAATAGTTTGTTTAAAATTACCTAAAACTGCAGCAACTGTCCCACCCCTCAGCACTTGAATAAACATTTCCTGCTTCTGGTGGAAACCGCACAGGCACACTGTACACAAAACTGAAAGAAAATCTGCAACACCCTGAGCAGAAGACTAACCAGAATGGTAAATTCATCTTCCACAATCTCAGCATTAAGAGGGACAAATACAAAAACAAGAGAAATACCTGTTATATATACAGTAGAGAAAACAACAAAAAGCTCTCTCCTGTTCATTTAATTCCCTTTTGAAGTTTATGGTAACATCTTCAACAAGACACGCTGATACGTTATCTCCCTTTGACTTCAGTGGTTATTCTCAGGGCTACTTGTGATGTTTTTCCTGTTTTGTAGCAATGCTTTCATGGAGTTCCAAATAAGATGGGAACAATTTCTGTGAATCCCGGATTTTGTGGAATAAATGCCCTGTACATCGGAACTGCTATCTTAAACTTCACAAGGACTACAAATCTGGGATATTTTCATCCTCCACTCAAAGAAAGGTTTTGTTCTTTCTTTTTGTCAACCAGACACTTCAAATTTCTCTTAAGTTGGTGAATATATTTATGGCTAGGATCTTACTGATCAGCTTTGACCAGAACATTATTTTTGAGTTTTTTTTTCTGTTATCGTTGTTCTTGAAAGAAAGGATGCCCTCAAAGTAAAGGTATAAACTAGAGGATCAGAGAACCATGGAAAATTGGATAAAGAATCTTGCAAGGTCACCTAGCTTATCGTGCAGCTAACTGGCAGAATCAGCAGTACGCAGGTCAAGGGGAACTAACCTTCTCAGTGCCGTGGGCCAGTGAACTAATTGCAAAGGGAAACTGGACTCTATTTGGCCCCCAAAGATCTAGAAACAGAACCTGCAAGTCTCTGTTAGCCTAGTCTGCTGGAGGGAAAATGGATTTGTCTGCACTGCATTGCAGCGGGGTCTCCTGCCACGCCAGCAATACTGAGTTCCCTTCTCAGTCCCTCCATCAGCAGCAGAAGAGAGCAGTGAATGGTGTTCCTTGAACCTATTCTGCCTTGTAGGCTAGAAAAACACAGACACCTAGAAATTGCATCAATTCCTGGAATTACTCTGTCTAGCTCTTAAAAATCACCACTGATAAGGATTCCTCAACCTCCACTGTCATTCTGTTTCAGTACTTGAGAAAATACCTCTTAAAACTGTTTTTTTTTTTTTTTTCACTGCTGCAAATTATTTGCATTACTTCATACATTTAGACAAAATATCAATTCTGAGCTGTGCTGCAAGTTATACACAGCGTTTCAAAGAAGCTCTTTTGTGTTCTCCACATTTGTTTCTCTTGCAAAGAATTGATTATTTGTACTGATTTCATAAACTGATCACAAAACATCTCTACTCTGTTTTTAGAGACCTCAGATACTACGTTGATGAAGAGCCTGTGTGATGGAAAACACTTTTCAAGTTTGGAAAACAGTTTCAAAAATTGCTGGCCCTCCTTGAGACAGTGAAATAACTCTCCCAAGACACTTTCCACCCTATCATGTCAAACCATATAAAGGCCCAGAAAAATACCTACAAACTGAATATAACAATTAGTTTCCAAACAGTGCTCTCAGAAGCAGAGGTTCTCAAAACCTTTACACAGTGTTACTATAAAAACTTACATTGCAGCATTTACTAAACTATAACATGAGTCATTGGAAAATGGTTTTAAGCAAGTTGTTTGTCTGAGATCTCTAGTGGTAATAAAGCAGGCCTGGTATGTTGCTCTTGTCATGGAAGATTTATGTTGCCTCCCTGTGGAATATCAATTGATCCTAGAACAGAATGAGGATTTTAGCATGTTTTTCATGCCCCAGCACATCCCACAGCACTATTCAAAGAGGAAACTATAGCTGATCTATATATGTTGAGATAAACTGGCTGGATGGGGTGCAGGGGAACTACTGTACACTGGCAGCAGTTCACAGAACTACAACTTACAATTCAAAGCAGGATATTGTGGGCACCACCAATTCTCTTAAAAAAAAATGTCAAGGAATGATTAGGTTTCACCTGGACTGTCACTCAAGAAGGAAGTATTGTTTAATAATTTGTCCAAAGACAGATCCAATAATACTCTAAAGTTGTCCAAAATGAAGAGAAGTATGTCCGAAATTTGTAAACAGTGTAAAAAATGTGACATTTGGTTATCTCATTAGCATTAAAACTTTATAAAAGCTTCCTTGATTATTTCAATTATTCAGACAGCCTAACTCCACATTACTCATTATTGTGACCAGCAAGATCCACTGACTTCACTTTGAAATGCACAGGTCCTCATCTGTAGTATCGATTTTTGAGTATGATAAGGTTCAGATATAAATAAAAACGATACCCTTGGAAGCTGGAACTAACCATCATATACTGAATAAGTGATGACGATTATGTCCTTTACACAGAGCTTTTTCCTGTGTAAACTACAAATACAATATGCTTGAAAACAGTCTTCCTACTTTTTTCCAGATAGTTAATTCTTCAGATTACTATCTATTACATTAGTTGGTGTATTAGACTCATACTAGGTCAAACAAAAAGAAAATGTTGTTCAAAATTTCATTAATATTGTCATTAAAATGACACAGATTAGGTTAATTCAATATAGCATAAAAACATTGGGTAGACAGTAGTCAGCCTGCTCCCCACATAAGATATAATATTCTTTCTTAAGAATAAGAATATATAAGAATAATATGCTTTCATTTTACTCAGTGGGTATATGACGCAAAAATTCTAATCCTACTTGAGTTTTCTGAATAGACCAACATTTCATATTATGACTCTTAAATATCATAATGTGGAGGTAAACATTTTCATTTTTATAGTCACTTTTTACTTCACAAAAAAACCCCCAACTTTTTAGTCATTAATAAATACTGAGATTTCTGCCCATGTGAATGTTTTCTGTGACACATCTAATATAATATTTAATGTTCTGACACTGGTGAGACTGTCTTTAACTAGGATGGGGCTTAGATCAGGATTAAATGTGGATTTTGTTAGCCAAAGGCTTGCAACGGAGGTGCAGAATGAGTTGTTACACACATTGCCATTGCATCAGGAGAGTTCCCTACTATCTACCTCTAGAAATGAACTGAAACAACTTCCAGCTTTGGGGAAATCTTTAACCCCAAATTATTCAAGAGAGAGATGTGTTTTCCACTCAATGGACTGTTCTGGGAAGTAATGCAAATCTTTCAGCCAAGCTGCAGTGTTGGAAACCATGACCTCTGCAGTGAGCTCAGGGAAGGGCTGACCCCTGCCTGCTCCACAAAAGCCCAGGCACACCCTGGGGAGAAAGCAGGGACCCCACAACTGTGCCAACTGGTGCAGAATGCTTTTTGTGCTCTTTCTCTCTCACAAGGGAGAAACACAACTGGAATCCTCTGCAGAACCGGCGTGTTTTGTAGTTCTAGTCACTTCAAAAGGAGTATCAAGTAGGAAAAAAGCTTCTCAGACCATTTCCCTAATACCTTCATCTGATGACTGATAAGCTGTGAAAAGAACCTTTTATGAAATTCTTTGATCTCATTTTCTTTCAGTGTTGTTTGGAAAGAAGAATAGTTATGGTGAGATAATTATAAAGACCTCTCATTTAATGGCCTGATGCACATGGCAGAAAATTACATTAAGCCTGCAAAATGTCATTATGCAGAAAGTGTTACAAGGTGCAGGCAACTATTAATATTCCTTTGCTTTGATTCTGATAGGAAAAATATAGACACTGTCTTGCATTTATAATTAACTGTATAGCTTTTGGAGGCACTTCAAAACTTCTAGGAACAGCTTTCAACTTGTTGATATTTCACCAGGGAGCTTAGACAGAGGTGGCACATGTCCTAGGCCTCTCCTCAGGCGCTGGTCTTGTTCTGGAACCTTTCTTGTCTTTACAATGTCTGTTTTCCTATGGTACCTGGACATTTAGTTTATGTCTTTGATTGCATGGGGAAATTCATCAGATGCTACAGAGTTAATAGAGAACCCTCTGAGGAATGCAGGCAAGCGGCCTAGCAGCAGTGGTATCACAAGGAAAAGGAACCCAGTTAAGGAAGATAATGAAAATGATGGGACAAAATACTCATCCAGCAATGGTTTTCTGAGAAATTATCCATCATTGCTGGGAAAAAAAAAAAGGAAGGAATTAGCTGAGAGGGCAAGTCTTTATATCACAGTGATACGTTTCAGCAATACTTTTTCCTTCTGACTAAGTAGTTAGAAAAATCAGCTCCTAAATCAAGGCCAGAGACAGTTTGATTGTTTTCTGACATGTGTAAAATTGCTGCATACAAAACACTGGTAGGTGTGTCAGTGAGTAATCTTACATCATATTGCTTAGTGTAAAATGATTGAGTTGGCTATAACAGTAAGGAACTGTGAAGAACATGCAAAGGAATGCTCTGATGAGAACATTAACTATGAATGACTTCTTGATGAATCCAAGGGAGATGCTAGCCATCTAGAAACTGAGGCCACTACAACTCCTACAGGACATTTTATGAGATAAAGTGAGAAGGAACTAGCTCATTTATACTTTTAGAAAGTTTGCAGAGGGGGAGGACAGGGAGTCCTGTGCTCCATTCAGAAGAAGCAGATGAATGAAGTTTTTGGCTACATAAAGATACTCACTACCAGAGAAACAGATCTTCTCTATGATGTGAAGCGTTTCAGTAAAGTTCCCACGTACTTAAAAACAAAGGTCAGCCAGTGATAACAGTTGATTCTAGCTTGACAACACAGCAAGAAACTTCTACTGCACTGTGATCATCCAGATGGAAAATTTATATGAGATACTGTCATATCAGTTCACAAACCATGCCCTGGATGCCAGAAATAACTTGTATTCTGCAGTTTACTTGAACATGATGTTCTGAATAGTAAAAAATAATTGCATTTGTACTAACAAAACCTTGCTGAGGATTTCAAGTTCCTTAAAATGACACATTAAGATGAGTAACTGTGCTTCAGTCACATGAAAGAAAAAATATGCAGCTCATTTGAGCTGGAATAAAATAATTATGACAGCAAAAATAGATGTATTGCAGCTCTAATGTAAGTTAATAAATGTTTCTATTCAGAAATATCTAACTCCAGCTTTTCTTCCAGGATCCTTTTTTGCTTGTACCTGTTAATTTGTTTTCCTCTAATAGTGACAGGCACGATAACATGTTGATCCTCATTTCTTCATATTCAAGCTCAGTCTTCCGTGCTGTACATACACAGTATGTCGAGCTTAAATGTATACTATTATTAGTTGTAAAGTACCACAACAAGACCCAATGGCAGAGCAATTTTCCCCTGTTGCTGTACTTGGCCGTATAGACTGAAAGCTCCTCTGCACAGGAACTTCAGTATATGCCGAGGAGGGGTAAAGTTAGGACAGACAGGGAGAAACAGTGAGACGACTACTTAAAAGAATGCCTAGAAAAGTGCTTGCAGAGCATCTGTTGCCCAACCTGAGCACAGTGCAGCCTCTGCTGAGGGCTGGTGCATTGCCTCTGCTGAGGGCTGGTGCATTGCCGCTGCTGGAGTCTCAGGAGCTGCCTCATGCTGCTGAGCTGCAGGAAGCATACGTGTCAGGCCTCAGTTTTACGGGAGCCCAGCCTATTTCCCACAGGGCAAGCTTCATTACACTGACCACAGTAAGGAAAAAAGTGATGCTCATCTACTCTTTGGGAAGTGTATCCTTCATTCAGAGAGACCAAAACAAAATTATCACTGAATAATTATCACTGTTCAGGAAGAGAGAGACTAAAGTACCTTTTGCTAACCTCACGCCTGGTGCAAGGCCAAACAAAAAGTTGTGTCCTCCCCTCATCTCATCTTCTGCTACTTTTGGTACTCTTAAACTGACCTAGGTAACAGTTTACAATAAAACAGGGAATTTCTAAAGATTTTCAGTGCTTTTCCTGAAACCTTTCTGCAGAAACTGTGTAAGAACATCAAAATTCCCTTGTCATCTTGAGATGGAGGTTAGCATGAAGAGCAGCTTATGGGCAGACCTTCCACCGTGGGTGAATGTTCTGAACAAAACCCTGTGGAGCCTCTGTTGCTAAGCAGAAAACAGATAACCTGCTCTGCTACAGAGCAGCTGCCAGAGAGGGGAACTTAACCTTCATATGCTCTCTCATGTTTCTTGTACACACCACAAACTCAATGTTGTGCTTTGGTTTGCCCCAAAAAAAAAAAAAAAAAAAAAAAAAAAAAAACTGAAAGGGAGAATGAAATTACAATCATATATCTGAAGACTAAAAAACAGTTAGCATTTAACAGAATTAATATAAATTCAAATAAATACATCCTCTACATCCTCTTCAGAGTAACTGATGTATGCACAGGCTCCGCAAATGCTAGGAGTGCAACACACATACAGATAAAGGGAAGCTGATGCACTGCCTCTGAGGGCACATATGGCCCCTACTGCCTGTACACAGTCCACCTGGGGAGGGAAAAGCCCTCAGCCCAGGAGCTCCACTTCAGCCTTGTATGTACACAGACGTGTGTCTTTGGCCCTGACTTCTGGATGGGCTCCGGGCCTTTGCCACATCAGAGGCTGCTGATGGACCTTGCTACTAACACCTAGCCCTGCTCATCACTTTGAGACCCTGTGGGTCAGTGAGGGTGGCCTGCACTGGGTCACCCTCAGTGCCTGGCGCTGACAGATAACATCTACTTCCAATGGTTTGGACAAATTTGAATGAATGTTGATTCAATTTATATCCCTGAAAGGAAGGCGGTCAACGTTTGGTACAATGTGATCCTCAGGAGTGTCAGGTTCAGGAATACTATCTACCTAAAGCACAGGTTGTCCCATGCATGACTAAATCACTAGCCAAGCTGCTTATGGGAAAGAAAGCGGAGGGAGCGATGCCTCAGCTGATCACAGAGATAGCAAGTACATTACAGGTTATAGATGAAGATTTGCTCTGGATTGAATTAAGGCTGAACTCACTCTAAGACCCAGTACCATGCTAGTAGGTTTCAAAACAGGACCAACAAGCTTCCTCTGAAACAAGGAGTGGGGACAGACACATCAGATGATGCTGGTTGGACACTACCAGCAGCCACTGACTTCTGACTTGGGCAAAGCTTTTGTGCAGTCAGACTTGCACCTGCTGCCTGGAGTCACATCAGTATAGAGTCTTCAGTTGTGTACACTTTGTGGACAACTTCAGTGCATACTGAAGCATGGCTAATTTAAAACCTTGGTGCTGTAAATACATGCTTGCATGTGCAAATGACTACACGGTCTGAATATTTTCATTTATTTTTTATAAGATGCCTAAACTGAGTCAAGTTTATCTGCCAGCTGCTCAGTGAAATTCTGTCTTTCTGTGGTGGGAGAATGTTCTGATACACAGCAAACACAGACTTCAGCTTATCTACTGTGTCTATATTCCTTTTAAATTATCTAGAAATCTGCTTCTTTGATTTGTTCTTTAACTGGTTAAAGGTTAAAAAACTTTAAAGATCACAGCATTTATTGCAACATCAAAGATGATTACAGAATAGCCTGGCAGTTTACTTCTCTGGAGAATGACCATAAAAAAGAAAGATGTGTGCATCAAGAATTTGCAGAATGTGTTTCACTACAAGATAAACTGAAAAAGAAATGTGCATGCCCATGAATACAGTAAAGTTCCTATTCTAACAGTTGCTGAAGAGCTGATGTGGCACTACTTTCTTGTAAGTATGGAAGGTAAAATACTACTGAAAAATACTTAAGAGAGATGACAGAATGGATTCAGTTCAGAAAAGTTTAACTTCAGGTTAAATAGAAAATGTAACACAATTCAAAGCACAAGAGAGAAATTACAATGTGGAAACATTCAATTTACATTAAGTTCTTGGCATTGATGCTGCCACAGAACTTTCAGCCATCTGGTGACACTACAAGAAGATACTGCAACCAAACAGAACAAATTAACCCCAGAGAGGAAGACCTGGACATGGTTCAGGAACTTTGGTAAACATTCCTTGCTCAACAATTTCAGTAAATCTTTGAATTAAAATCCCATTAAAACTACTTTTTATGTAGTAAAATGTCAACTCAAGTTCACACCAACACCTACTTGCAATAACACGTGTGCAGGACTCCTACAGCAGGAAGTCCACTGCCCAAATGCAATTTCTCTCTTACCCAAAGTAAGGTACTGCAGCTTCTCTCTCACCCAGAATTAGAGCCTCAGGACAAATGAGACAAAATGGATGGGTGTGTGTGTGTGTGTGTGTGTGTGTGTGTGTGTAAAACCAAAGTGGAAAAAAGAAAAAATTTACTCAAATCACCTCTTGACCTTTTTTGCACCCCATTTCTGCACCTGTAAAATAATATTGATACCATCATTCCTAGTCTGAACCAAAACTGAGGAATGCTTTTGAGGCAGTCTAACATACTGGCAAGGACAATAGAGGGAAATAAATTCTCTTTTGGAGGAAAGACTCTTTTTAAGAATATGCCTCATATGGCACCTTTTATTGGAAGCAGGTGACTACAGATAGCAAGCCTCTTCAAGAAGTAGCTGAGGAAATATAGGTGAAGAGGGAGAAATGCACAAGTCAGTGTGGCACTGCATCTAGAGAAAATAAGGAAAGAATAAGGAAAGGAGACAGAATTTTTCTGGAGGGAACTTCTTCAGGATTAGAGGAATTGGCATAAAAAGAACTTGACACGAGAGTACAGCTATTTCATCTGACAAATCCTTAACAAGGATTTGTCAACTTAACAACTACTGGCAGAACAACTTCACCTTATAGTAGGATCCCACAAACAATCACTTCCGACCAGTTTTGTTCAGCATCTTTATCAATAGCTTGGAGGAGGGAGTGAACAGTGAAATCTGAAAATCTGTGGCTCATGCTAGGCTCTTTCAAATAGTCAGATGCTGTGCTAATGTTTAAAGGAACTCTGGAAAGGATCTCTCAGACTGGGTCGTTAAAAAGGCAGTGAGGAGCTTCTTTATAGACAAGTCTATAGCAAAAATATTTTCAGACTACGGTAAAATATCTGAAACGACATCTACATGATGCTGACCTTGGAACTGCTTTGTAGAAGCAACTTGTGTTTCGATTTATTTTTTTTTTTGACAGTTCTTTGAATCATTGGCTCAGAGTGCAGCAATACTAAAAATAAGACCACAAAACATTGGGTACCTCTGAAAAGGATAGAGAGAAAAACACTGAGAGTAGCACTCTGCTGTTATGTAAAATTTTTGTATTCCTACATCTTGAGTATTCTGTGCAACTCTGGTGCCTACAACTCAAAAAAAGATTCAGTAGAGCTAAACAGAGCACAGAGAAAAGTAACTGAAGTGATCACAGGGATGAAACAGATGCCACATGATTGGTGACTAAAATTTCTGGGCTGAGGAAGGACACAAGTGAGATTAACATAACTGCAAAGATGGTGGATAAACTGAACACGGACCTGCTGTGTATGAAATCCTGCACCACTAGAACTTGGACACTTGGTGAAAGTAGTAAAACAGGCTGAAAAACAAAACAAAGCAAAACCAAGCCAAAAGAACTTCACACAGTGATTAGCCAACTTCGGGAATTCACTGCTGTAGCTATGGAAGCAGATTGTATCAGCTATTTTAAAGAGGCTTTAGAAAAAATCATGGACAACTGTTCCATAAGTAAGTAATAAAAGGAATAAGACCGAGAAGCCCCTTTTAACATCCTCGTACAATTTTGGATGCTGGTGGAATAGGAAGTTAACACCTACATGCTCTCTCTAAATAGCACCTTCTGTTTCATTGTGTTAGCACTGACCGGACCTGGTAGGACAATTATTATTTTCACGTTACAGAAAACCCCTTCCATTATGTATTCATATACACACACAAACACACATACACTACACACCTATGAAGACATACACAAAATTGATTTTTAAAAGTTTCATTATTCTAGTGAAAAAATGGCAACATAAAGAATAATTGCATTATTATAGTCATCCTTTAAAAGAACAACAAAGGATGACACACAGCCATTGCAACTTTCAAAGACTGAAATTATAAAAGCAGCAGCTTGAAAGAAGACGGAAAACAAAATACAAAGGTCATGTTTTGGAAAAGAAACTGAAAATTTTTCGTTTAGGATTCATGAGATAACATTAATACGTGAAAATATTTAAACAACCATGTTTGGGGGAAAAAAAAAAAAAAGAACAAGAGTCAAATAACTTGTGTGTATTGAGTC
>VXAV01010005.1:52748-88397 GCA_013399715.1 Alectura lathami | reverse complement strand
GAAGAGGGGAGAACAGGGGGGAAAAAAAAAAAAAAATGAATGAAATTTCCAGAAAACCAGAGTAGCTCAAGAACCTTCTGGCATAATTCACTTAATGTGAAAGTGATTTTCCCTGATGTTCTGCTACATGATACACATCAGATCACTGATACATTTATTTGCATTTCAGAGTGTGTGGTCTGCTTTAGTCCTAAAGATCCCTCTCTGTTCACAGAGTTTATCCCTCAATCTTTCTATCACTTTCTTATCTAAAGTCTCCATCATCCTCAGTGACGGTAATACATTTTAAAATAATATTAAAACATTTATATGATTGCACATATATTCCAATGAAATGAAAGTCTCAATAAGTGAAACATCCTTCACAGACAAAGTGTAAGTGGAAGATTCTTACACACACTTTCCTGGACCATTTTTTTGTGTTAACTTCAAAGCATATAAAACACCAATGTGTTTTCAGTATTTTAGGAACTGCAATATTATATTAAGCATTTGTTATCAGAATATTTGAACACACTATAATCTTGATCCTACTAACCATTTTCTTCTGGCTTTCTCACTGCTCTGTTTATTTTTTGGTCAACTTTGTTTGCAGATACTCTAGTCACAGCTTTTCTGTAATTCTACACAAGTACTGCACTCTTTCATTCATGCCATGCACATTTTCGGTATGCTATGAGAATGGTTGGCAATATGTAGGTATTTACACAAGCACACATGTATGCTCATATGTACCATTGGTAACTCTTATTTTTGTTCAAAAAGCAAATTTAATTATTCATGTAATCAGACAAACTTCTGTTTCCATTAAATTTACACAACTGCTCAAATGTAATGTATTAAAAAAGAAAAAAAAAGTTTGAATCTATATGATGACTATATGAGTGAAGGAAATTGATTATCAAGTATGTTTTTTAAAAGATACATATATACTACATTTATTCTCTACAGGTCAAAAACTGATCCTATGGAAATGAATAGCATAGTTTGTTTGATTGGCAAAAGTTCAAACCTCAGTACTAGTAAACATTTTATCAGGCTCTTCAAAAATAAAGGTCTACCTTTCCTTCTCCCTGCTGCTCAAGCACATGGTCAGCATTAGCACTGTAGTAACTTCATAAACAGCACATTATCTCATTTTTGAACACTGATTACGTACTACTCAGCATAAGAAAATTGAAAAGATGAGTGTTATGCCACTGGATGTTGAAAGCATGTAACTGGATGTTAAAAGCATTTGCACTCAATTCAACAGAGAATACACCCTATGAATGCACACAAGAAACCCAGAAAATGGCACCTCAGTAGTTTTTTGCACTTTATTTATTTATTTATTTACTTAAACTCATTTACTGCCATCTCCTGGTACTTTCAGGGTAATAGTGTCTTTGCTATTTACCAGCAGCCAGTAGTCCCATTCAGCACTATCGAAATGCTGAAAAGTCAGCAACTGCTCAGAAATGTTTTTGCATTATTGCTGTACTTCCTGTGTTGTTGCTGTCTGTTATTCTTGAAGTTGCAAATACTGTTCCCTGGGCACAAACCGGTAAAAGGTTCACAAAAACTTACCTTTGTCTGGAAGCAGCAGTAAAGTTGTGTTAGGTATGGATGTTTCCGTGCTAATGCCAGAATTCTCTTTTCTGTCATTGTGCAGTCTACGTCATCATCTTGAAGTATGACGTCTTTTTTCAAGACTTTCACAGCATATACTTCATCTTTTCCTTTTAGCTCAGCTAACATTACCTAAAACAAGCAAAAATTCTGTTTACACATGAACAACGCATGCCACAAATGCAGGGCTGTGTATGAGTTTGAAATGCACTGGAAATACAAGGAGATACGAAAATAATGCAACACCGCAATTTCAGTTACATACTCATCTGGATGAAACTGTATGTTTATAACCTTAGATCAGTGCAATTTTAGGAAAAGATACCTCTGTTATTCTTTAAACTCAAGGCAAACCATATATATTTGTTAGCTAAGAATGCAGAGGATAAGAAGTTTCTATTCCTTCACTTACATACCCTAATGAGTGCCTATTAATGACATCTCATAAAACAAAAAAAGGAAGGAACATAAATTTATTTCCTCCTTATATCTCCCATTCTTGCTAGTGAGACTTGTGTGTGACGACCTGATACTCAACCCCACGCACTACCCTGGCCACTTTAAAACTATTGATTATAACTGTCATTATTTAAGGTTCAAGTTCTACGCTCTGTTAAGGTCAGTTCTGGCCTGAAGCCAGGGTAAGTTTCAGAGAACAGATCAGAAGACAGGGAGACACAAAAGAACTGCTTTCAGCCCTGTCCCCTTGCATTTGTAGCTCCCATATATCAAGGAAGAAAGAGTGTATCATGAAACAGATTCACTTTTCAGTTCTCCTTTCAGATTCCATAGTGCACAGCACTGTGAAAAGAAAATCTATAAGCACCGTAAATAGAGCCCCCTTCCACTCTTACCAATTCCCTACTGTGGGAAGGTATCTCGCAAATTATGTCATACATAGTATTTCCAGTAATTTTTTAACTCTCCTGAACTTGTCATACCACCTAAATTGTTCAGTGAAATTAAATGTGAACTGGATATTATCTAGAGAGGAAATGAACTCAGAACTCCACAGCACTGTTCCCGGACTGATTGCTCCTGCTTGAACAAAACTATTTGTCTTGTTGACCAG
Source organism: Alectura lathami (assembly GCA_013399715.1). Lineage (NCBI taxonomy): Eukaryota > Metazoa > Chordata > Aves > Galliformes > Megapodiidae > Alectura > Alectura lathami. Next base: position 85,714 of record VXAV01010005.1, on the reverse strand, counting down.
TGCATATGCAACTGTATGTATGTCTTCACTACCAATATTTTAAAATATTGGAGCACTGACATTTTGTTTCACCAGACTTGACCTTAGTTACTGCTGTGAGCTAGAGCACAGAAAATTCCAGCAGATCAACAGGCTGATATTCATGATAGCCAGCGTAAAAGTGGATTGCACCCAATGCATAAAGAATGTAAGGAAACCACTGGGGTGGAAACACTTTCTGAATATCACTATGAGTATTTTCTAAGCAGCACAGTCAAAAATAGCCTACATGCCAGGGATATTTATTTATTTATTTATTTAAATCTACCTACCTTGCCAAAGCTCCCTTTTCCTAATACTTTGATGAAGTTGAACTCTTCAAGGCCTATTCGCTTAGTCTGGGCTTGTTTGACCTCCCCATTCTCACCATTCTCCCCAGGTTTGTTAAGCTGGTTGTCTGCTGATGTTGTAGCAGTTGCCCTGTGTTCCTCTCCCCTGTTGTCAAATGATAATGCTTTCCTAATGTTGTTTTCCAGCTCTTTGATTTCTGTGGAAACATGATAAAATTTTAAGCAAACACCACAAAAACAATCTGTGTTAGTTTGAATCAGTTTGAGGCAGGGACATTCACCATCCTTGTATGCTGCGTAAAGCATTCTGCAGCTAAGAAGACATATTTTGTAAACTGCTTCTCCACTTTACAATAATCAGCCAAAAACCTGATGCACCAGAAGGGTGTCCTTTTGAAATGAACCTAAGAGAATGACACATCCAAAACTTGAACGATAAGTCAGAATAGAGGCCAAATAGTTCTTTCAGTGATTTTTGGGTGTTCCTGTACCACAGAGCAGCTCTTTGTTTCGAATCCCCTATCTTCCTGAAGGACTTGCTCATCTTCCTGCTTATGTATTTTAAAGTAATTTCTTCAAAAGTTCAAAGGACAGTTGGATGTCCCAGCTCTTGAAAGCCAATGTGAATGGAGCATCTTACTCAGTGCTCCAGGTCTTATCAAACACCTGCCAATAAAGTATGTGACAACTTGTTAGCGCCACTTCATTGTGTAGATTTGCTAAATTGTTCTCAAGGCTTCCAAATGCTAAAACACAGTGAATCCTGGTGGCTGGGGAACTCCAGAGTCTGCCTCAAACTTTTATATAGTACTTCTGCCCTGTGGTCTTGAAAGCAAAATCTTTTGTGGACAACTAAAAAAGTGAAATGTTAAAAAAAAAAAAAAAAGTAAAAAATTATTTGTTTTTACTTTAACCAAAACATCAGATAATTCAAAAATATTATTTAACAAAATTGTTGCCTGTGAAACCAAAAGACAGAGAAATTTCAATCAGAGACTTACAGCACTTAAAACCATGGAGCTTTGGAAGCTTCTTCCCTTAAATTAAGGGTGATAAATTTCTTAACTGTAAAAAATTTTCAAAGAACTTAGCACAGGAGTATCCATTTTCCTTTGCCTTGGCGAAAGATATTTCATTCACCAGTTTACACACGATGGTACAGAAGATGCCTCCAAGACATAGAATCATAGAATCACAGAATGGCTTGGGTTGGAAGGGACCTCAGAGATCACCTAGTTCCAACCCCCCTGCCGTGGACAGGGCTGCCAGCCACTAGCTCACTAGATCAAACTGCCCAGGAACCCATCCAGCCTGGCCTTGAACACAGCCAGGGATGGGGCATCCACAACAGCCAGATCAGATTCTAAAAGCGCTGCTGACATACACGTTCTATCAATCAGACTGTTCAGCTCCAGAAAATAAAGTCATATCTGTGACAATTACAATATTTCTCTCCAGGTCCTCTAGAGAACACATAGATACTCTAGCATACCCTAACTGCACGGAAGCTTTTATTATCACAATGTTCAACACAGAATTGCAAAGCAGTAATTTTATCTCAAACTTTTTTAAAGGATAGAGGCTTTACAGATAGATAAAAGCACTCAAGTTCTGTGGTAATACTCAGAATGTTACCACTATTACAATAGCAGCACCTCCTTACATAAAGGCATTTAGTTAGGCAAGGACTCATCTGGTAAACTCACAAATGTTTGTAAGTTAACTATTTTACAATTTTACTGTCGAAAGCCACTTAATTTCACAGATCTAAAATAAATGAGTGCAAGTCTTTTAAACAGGTTTTTACAGTTCATAACTGTAAAACATGCTTCATTTTCTGGTTGTAACTACTTGTTTGATTAGCTTCCCCAAAGGCTGGAGCTGATACCTTTTTTACTCCTCACGAAGAACAGTAAGTGACAATACGTATTAGTTAGGAAATAAAAAGTTCAACCTTGATCACACGGAGAAGTTGGTGCTGATTTTGACCTATCTTCTTCCGATGATGTGCTTCCAGGAACTGGTTGTTGATTCTCTGCACCTGCAATTAGCTAAAAACAATTCCAAAAGGGTACTCAGCTATGACATCCTCCAGTGGAGGGTGCCAAGAGGAAACTGAACAACATTAATTCACAAGTAGAAGTAAAACTGAAGCTGTTCTAGCCCTACTGATTCTCACTGGTAGAACCTCAACAATAGGGAGCATCACATCAAATAGATACTAGAATATAAACAGAAAGAACCATCAATTTAAAGGAAAATAGGTTCTTCATATGAAATATTGGTAATAATCATTGTGAGGGAAAAGTTTTAAATGACCACCTTGAGCCTGTGTAGAAATCTATCCAATAACTACACTTAACTACATAAGTATCAGCAAGCACTGCATTCGTGCCATAGTAACATGACCATATATTTTCCAAGAAGTCTCAGATCAATTGATTTCTGAGTTTTCTATGTTCCTGTAACATTTTCAAACAGTGTACATGTGATCCAAGTGTAAAATAATTGGGAAAATGAATGGAACCAAGTGACAATATTTGACGAAATGATGCCTAAAATTTACCTATTCCTGCAAGTGTGAGCAATGTGTTTTTGCATGCAACCTAAGAAAGAAAGTGTGGCCAAATTCTGATCCAGGATACATAAGTACAGAATAACTCTGTTGACTTTGGATGTACTTGGGGTGACCTATGCTTTTTATTTCAAGAACAGTCCAGTTCTTCTTATAGAAAAACTGATATCTCTGGGATTTAGTGGGAATTAGCCCCAGCTTGTGAAGCTACAACACAGCCATAGTAATAACATTGTTTATAGCAAAATTACCTTTTTCCTCCTCTGGCCACTATTAGTGATCTTATCTGGAGTGACTCCAAGATCTGCAAGAACTTTAGCTATGCCTCTAGCATCCACTCCACAGTTTGGTGCCACATTTGTTTCACAGCGTCGATGTACATTCATCTTGCAAACTGCAATGAAGTGTAAAGTAATAAACTAGACTAAATACCATCTTAGCATCCATTTTATCTTACTTCAATCAGATCTTATTGGACCTACCAATAACTTTTTCAAATAAATACAATGTCAGAAGAAAAATACTTTGCTGATTTGCAATGACACTCGAATGCTAATTTAAAATGACTAATCTGGTTACCATTCTTCCGCTATGAAAATACAGAACTGTGCTTTCATATAGTCCCCAGAAAAGACACAGGAACAAATGAAAATGTCTAATGCTGTTACAAATCTTATATAGAATTTGAATCAGGAAAAAAAAAATCTTTCAGAGTTTGGAAGAGTTTAGATTTTAGCATTCCATTTGCTATCATTCTGAAAGTGCAACTTAGTTTTTCATGTATTGCTGTTTCTTGCTCAGTTTTACTCAAGTAAATTAATTCCTACAGTAGGCAGGCCTAAAATCATCAGTGCTTTGTTGTAAGTCTTTGGCACTGTCAAACACTCCCTTCAGACGACAATCCATTTACTAAGCTCTTTCTCTTAAATACAATCTCTTGAAACTAGCATACCAGCAGGAGAATAAAAAAAGGTTACAATACTTCCAGGGTATGCAGTAGTGGGGAGAACATAGTTCTATTAAAAATAGCATGGAGCAGACTTGTAGAGTCAGATGACAGATTTTATCTTAGATTTCACCGCCCTCTTGTGGAGCAAGGCATAAAGAAAGCAAAACTGCTACTGCAGTTTAATTTTTAGATAAACATTCAATTGATCCAATTCCTCACTTCATTATTTTAGACAAAACACCACAATAAAATCAAAAAAGAATGTTTTACAGATTTGCACTTCATTATATTGTTAATTAACAAGAATTTTACTGTATTAACAGTAAACAAACCCCATTTGCCCTACCATAAACAGCAGTGTGGATATGCACTCTATCTCCGGTAATCATGCACTTTAGAAAGCAGGTTTCCAAGTATACTTTCATTTCCAGTTATGTTTCAGCTCACAAGAAGAGCAAAAAGAAATTGCTACACATGGCACTTCAAGTGTATGTATATTCAGCAACAAAAGCTAAGTGACAGGATCTATAACAGTGGATACTGAGGAATTGAAAGCAGGACATTTCTGCATACTCCACCATCATGAACATATTTTGTAAAATATGAAGTGGGAAAACAAAACAAAACAAACAAACAAAACAAAAACAAGAACAGAAGAATACAACTCTGGAATACACTTTTCATGGCCTCAATAATCACATTGGGCAAACAACGACATCTCTGAAGAAGGGAACATTGTTCAGCACTTGTTAAGACAGAAAACAAAGCATGGAAAAAACTAAATCTCCAGCTTGGATGAATAATAGATTTCATGCAGACAATACCACATTTTTATATGTATTAGTTTTATTCATGTGTAGAAAGCAACACAGGCTCTCTGAATTAGAGTTTGTATGCACCCTCTACACAGTTAATTCATACATACAAGACATTATTCTCCATAGTTGAGAGAAAATGAACCAACACGGTACCTGAGAGAGAATATGCCAGTGAACTAATAAATTTGGAGATTAAGTAGAGATATACTATAGCTCTAATTAAAAATAAGGGAACAAAATAATCAGGTTTAACTGAAAAATCTTTCCTGAACATCTCTCTACCATAATTAATTCAGCAATTTGAACAGAATCTTTAACAGTAGCAAAGTAACATCACTTCAAGTCTAACATTTTATCACTAAGCACCAGCTAGAATCACAAGGGAAGGCTTAAACCTCAGAGTACTCTTACTGTGTGCCACTTAGCCATTAAAAAAAAAAAAAAAAGTCTTCTTTCTCTTGCATTACGTGACATGAAGCATTAGGTCTGACCTTCATCTATAATTATGCCTTATCTTAAATAACTGCAAAAGATAATACTTCAGAAATTACACAGTTACTACCACTGAGAAGTGTGATTTTGTACTTACGAAGATGACCTCTCCAACTGTAAAGATATAACAAAATGAAATTTTTAAATTTCACTAGGTACCTCTTTCTAAGGATCTAACAATCTGCATGACATCGTCCACATCAATTCAACAATTGCAGTACTTTGTTCACTATTCCTAAAATAATATTTTTCCTTTGCAAGTTTTTGTACTTGTTTCTCCATTTTAGAATATTGTTGTGTTGTGCCTGAAATAAGGAGATATGGAACCAATCCACCTGTCAGCTGAAATGACATGAACATACCTTCCAGCAGTGGTTTCATATACAGCCCAGTTTATACAGCCCTTATACTGCAGAACATGTTGAATCTTTTGCTGTTTGAATGGAGGGGCTAGGCAGACCATCACAAAACATAATTCACCTAGATATCAAAATACCTTATCTTCTGCATGTGGGCACATGACTGTTTCTGACTAACCTTCAATACATAATAGTCATTTTTGAAGTTGATATTAAAAAAAAAAAGTTGCTAAAATACTAATGTTTATAAAGTTTAACAACCATCCCCACACGCCTGAAAACATGGAAGGCACGTAAGATGAAGGGATGTAAATTCTAATCCTTCCAATTTTCTGTCAATTTCTAATCTCCTGTGTGGCAATAGACCTGCATGGCAGCCAGTGCAAAATTTGTTTTCTTTGTCTTCTGCCTTTGTCTTCTGCATCTGTTCCTGGCGGGTGTTGCAGACAGGGGAGAGGATAACTTTCTAAAGATGACAGCAATCCCTGCAGCATTCTGCTACTCAGTTTCTATTAACCTCAGTACATGCTGGAAGAGATAAAAGTAACTCTGAAGCAGTAGCATATTTTTTGATTACATCAAAGCAAGCCTTTCCAAATCTTCTGCACTCACAAAGAAAAAGAAAAGCTCTGAAGTGATAATCTTTACCTTTGCATTGTAAACCTTGTCTCAAAAGACCCCAGAGCAACGAACCACAGTGGTCACAGAAGGTGGGCACTTTGTAATTGTGAATGCTGAACTTGTGAGGCATGTTGACACTGAAACGCTGGGATCCCACTTGCTAGAAAAGAAAAGCACAACATATTTAATTCTAATTAATCTTTTTATATTCAGTGTACACTGAGGCCTTTTCTGTTTTGAAACTACACAGAATTCAAACAAGATGAAACAGGCCTGTACTCAAATGATGATGATCTTTGTATTAGGTACACTACAGATTTCTTCTCACTATTTTATCTGAGAGAGAAAAAAGGGAAGGGCTGCTGTTGTCCAGAAAGCAAAGACTGAAGTCTACTTCCTAGTGCTTCTGGAAACAACAAATACACAGCTATCAGAAAAGATCTCTTAATGTGGAAAGCAAGGAAGTCACTCCCAATTGTTTCAGGAGGCATAACTAATATAGGACTAAGAAAGAGAAATATATCACAATCCATTTACCATTTCATATCCCACTGTTCTTTAGATAATGAAAATGACAACAATAAATTGTGTTGAGGGATTCCAAAGTATGATTGCTTACTTATTAAAGGATGTCACTGATAAGTTTTTTTATTCTTATTTCAGTATTTTTCCTTCCGTTTCCTATTACTGCTGGCTTCTCTCCAGTGATCTAGTACCCATTCTAAACAATGACAGTATTGTATCAGTAAAGCATACAAATCTCCACCAGTCCGGAGCCTGGGAAAATAAATTCACACAAGATTTCGTATCTTCCTGTGGGTGCTATCCAAAAACAGCACCAGATAAAACACAGGCCTTTGTCACAATCCTACACAAGAGATCAGGTTTCAAGCATAAAATATTGATTGTGAACCAGACATTTAAGCGCACTTCCCATATGAAAAATGGCAGTGAACTGCCCAGGAAGAATGAGAAGAGTTAGTGTTCCAATCAAATTCAAACAACAGATGCACTGGTGACTTAAAACCACATAACTCTAATTTAAAACTGTGCCTTTTGTGACATATAAGTGCAGATTTTTAACAGAAACTAAAATGTACTTTTTCTGCATGGCCAATGAACTGGGATCATCCACAGGCTGCCTTACCTGAGCCTGTGGTGAAAGATAGCTGCTCATCATGCAAAACAGGATAGTGAGCAGTCACTAGTTTTTTTTGTTGTTGAATCACAAGCAAAGAAAACACTTCTGTGCAAGACAAAGCATTTGTTGGCTGTTGTTGAGGGCTATAAGTTAAAACAAATGAATAAATAAATAAAATCAAGCAATAAAACATACAATCTAGCCCCTTCTCCATCCCAGCCAAGAAAGGATGCACCAAAGCTGAGGAGTCAAAGGAAGCTCTGAACACAACAGCAGTCAGACCACTCCCTGGTGTACAACTATCCACAGAAATCGTTAGTTTACTAAGCAAGCCTAAAAGGGGCACCTTAGATGAGACAGACCTTTCAGCCAAATGAAGGTATGGCTTTGCTCCTTGTTCTGAACTAGAGCTGAACCTGCTATTTATTGGCAGATATATCTACTTTCTTGACAGGACAGTTCTGAACACAGCTCATTTCATTATTTAAATTAATGAAAACAGAAAGCACATATTTTGTTAATACACTTTGAATAAGGGGAAAACCTTGCTAAAGGTAGGGAGTACTTATGCTGAAAAACCTGTTAGCCCTGTGTTGCCTGATCTTACTACTGCTGTCTTATATAATATCCAGGGGCCTGCTTCAGTACATGGGTGGCTTCTGTTCTACATTTTGGTGGGTTGGATGCAGTCTTTTTTTGAAAATTTGTGAACAACTGGGCAGTCTTTTATGTTGACATAACATACCCAAGCGTGGATATCTGCCTATCCTATCTACTGCTAGTAACTCAGCCATACAAAATGCAGTTAAGGGATAAAGGGTCTGAGCCCACTTCTTCTGAATTAAAACGGCAAAACTTGCATTAACCCAGAAACAGAGAATGTTCGAAGTGGAAAGAAAAGGAAAGAGCGTACTAAGCATGTAGATGTTATAAAAAGTTTACTAATCAAAAATACATTGCTTTATAACAAATTAATAGTAAGTTACACTATTATGATATTCTGTCGTTCCAAAGTAAAAACTACATTGCAACAGGACCAGAAGGCCACAAAGAAATCTGTAACTTTTATTGATTAAATACAGGAGATGACACTAATTTAAACAGACGAAAGACAGCTTTGTCTAGAATTTATTTGATAATCATTTACCTCATCATGGGTTTCCTGTTTTTTTAAGCCAGCACACTTCGTTATTATAAGTTCATGGCATCTCTTGTGGACTACACAAGTGCAAACTGTAACCAAAAAAAAAAAAAACATATAAAAAAAGAACTTTCATGAAGATTGATTCAGAGGCTAGGATCTGAAATACAAGTGCTGCAAGTGACTGACTTGCTGAATCCTATTAAATAAGCCCAGCTTACAAAGTCAGAAGATAATGGACTTTCAAGACGAATTAATTTTAAGGAAACTAAAGCATATCTGCCAAAATCTCAGTATGTAAAACTATTAATTATCTTTTAAAATACTAACTACATTTTTTCCTAAGTTTTACATAATATTTGATTTATTTGATAAAGTCCATTATTTCCATGTTATAAGAGTCAGAAAAGTAAAAACAATTCTTTTCTGAAGAGATTCCAGTTGAAAAACAGATATAAAGGTAATGCACCATAAAATTCAAAGAACCAAAACACAAAGTTGAATTTTCTTTCTGTATTTTATCAGTAGAAGTTTTTCAAGGGGCAAAAATGCTTTGTCAATATTCATACTGATTACTTTAGCAATGAATAACATTCGCAGATATGAAAGATTAAAAATTACAGGGACTATGATACCGTAGAATTCAAAGGCATTAATTCAAGAAAAAAATTACACTGAGGTGAAAGAATGAATTTCATTTCCCTCTAGCTTTGGTCATTGCTGAGAAAGAAAAAAAAATCAGAATTCTGTGAATCTCTGCTCTATATTAATACAAAGTTTCTTATTATATTGTGTAAAACCATTATTTGCATTTATTCATTTACAATGAAATTCCATCAAGCATTTTGTAACTGAAAAATTATCACTAACTTGATTATTTCTACTTGTCACATGAGAATTAGGTAGAAAAACATCATCCCAAGAGGTGTATGCATAGAAAAATTAAGAGTATAAGAAATCGAGATCAAAAATTGACTTCAAAATGAAGCATTTCTGCAGTCTTTGCTATAACCTTCCTTTAATTATGACCTCTATAATTATCTCATCTATTTTAATTACAGTCTTTGCAATTATCTGGCATCTTTAAATAATGAATCTTAAGCAGAATAAAGACTTAAGCAGAATAAAGACAATGTTAAAACGCATGAGATGAAAAGCAAAGAAGCCAACAACCCCAGATATGCCACCCTATTCGGATGTGCAGAGAGAGAGAGCAAGGATCTGCTGCTCAGAGATGTTAACTGTGCTGCTACTTCATATATGCTGCCTAAGACCAACGGTCTTGAAAATCTTACTGTGACTTACAATAAAAAAATGAATCTTTTGGTGAGACCAACATATTCTGCGCAGCATCTGCTAAATCCTTTCATTGTATATATAAAATGCTTGATTTAAACATTATTTTTATATTATATCATAACATATATATTCAAACTGCTCCCTCATAGACTTTCTCTTACCTTGACATTGGTATCCCTGTTTTCCTATTACACCCCTGAAAAAAAAAAATGTTTTAGAAAATGTAGAATATATATTTCTAAAAACGAAAAACATTTTCCCCTCTTTTTACTAGACATACACAAGTTTAAAAGAATCGCTTTTTATAACCAGTAATCTGATAAGTGCATTTCTGGACTGAGATCAGTTCAAGCAGGTACCCCATTTAAGTTGCTAAGAAGTAACAGGTAAGAAGATAGGCTGTGAATGGATTCAGAAGTGAAGATGTTTACTATTAAAAAAAATAGGCAAAGCCAAAGGACACAGGGGGAAGCAAAGAGCAGGTCAAAGCAGGTCTATAAATTAGCAAAAGATTGCATTTGTCAATATCATTGGCTGAAATGGTCTTAGCTAACCTAAGGCCTAAACTGCAGACTGCAGAGGAATGTGGTTCAATTCATGTAGAATGTCATTACACTGCTTCACAGTAAGGAAGAGTGATTCATTACACACTTTTATAAAATACTAATTGTGGATCACATCAGATCTTATATGCATTAATGGGCAAATCAGCATCTCTAGGTATCTTTGGAAAACACTAATAGAGTTGTTGAAAAATAACTGAAAATTGAATGCTTCCATCTTTTTTCCTCTATCTGAAAACTGTGAGTACTCAGCTTAAACGTAAACAATTTCAGAAAGGTAGTTCTTCACACACACTGTAATAACAAAGACTCTGTACACTAAGTGCTCAAAAATTGGGAACACTAGTAGTCTAATGTTCCCAACTTCCATTATATCCAGCAAGATGTATAGGAGCTTGGCATTTCCTAGGAGAAAGATGGTTGTACTCAAGTACCTAAAAAGAGTTCGGTCATCTTGGCAAAATGTAAAGGTCCAGTATTAGGTCTAAATCCACACTTAGGCATCTAGAGAACACTCGAGTTGTCTGTCTACCTAGAATTCATGGTGTGTACTAGACAACTCGGAAAACTTTACAACTCACAGGAAAAAAATTTGAAAACCAAGAAATTTTAACAATTGTCATTTTTTTACTATTGCTAGTTTAATATAAAAATGAAAAGAAATAGAATTACTACTCCATTTATGCTTCAGCAAAACAGGATCACAGAATCACAGAATCATAGAATCATCTGAGTTGGAAGGGACCTTTAAACTCCATCCAGCCCAACTCCCCTGCAGTGAGCAGGGACAGCTACAGCTGGATCAGGTTGCTCAGAGCCCTGTCCAGCCTGACCCTGAAGGTCTCCAGGGACGGGGCATCCACTGCCTCTCTAGGCAACCTGTGCCAGTGCTTCACCACCCTTAGTGTAAAAAACTTTTTCCTTATATCTAATCTAAATCTCCCCTCTGTTTGAAACCATTTCCCCTAGTCCTATCACAAGTGACCCTGCTAAAGAGTCTGTTCCCTTCTTTTTGTAGCCCCCCTTAAGATATTGAAATGATGTGTTAATTCTTGAATTCAAAGTTGCAAAGAAAACCAAATCAAAGATGCTTCATACCATATAAAGTCTCTGCAGTGTGAACAATATGTTGGTTGTCTAAGATAGGTGGCCATAAACTTGTGTCCATTAACCTGATGTACTCTGCGTCGCACAGCGCCCTGCCGCTTTCTGGGGCGCATCCGTTCCCGAAATACACGTTCTTCATTGTCTTTTGGTGCTGAAACAGAAGGAAAAAACAATAGTACTAGCTGTATCAGACAGAAATACAGAAAAACTCAACTGCAATAAATAAGGTTATATCCTCTAGAAATAAAAATAATCCACTCTATCTAGCAGTGCAAGTTAACTTCTCTAAGCTGTGGGTATTTTTTTTTCTCTTTTTAGCAGAAAGTACTAAAGGGAAAGGGTTTTCATTGTCATGTATAGGAACTTCTACTAGTTCTAAAGCTTTGCTTGTAAATTCGTGCTAAGCAGGGAAATAAGCCTTCTGTACTTTATCACTATCGAGCACATCAACAAGCATTTCAACAGCAATTACAGTTAGGTCCTCCAAACAGCTCAGACTTCCATGTCATTTGATCTTCATGGACAACAAATAAAAAATATATTAAAAAAACATCCACCAACAAAAAAGCCCCAAGTTCCCTCCCCCTCAGAAAATGCAGACACTATTGCAGGGAAGCTGAATAAAAGTACATATTATCAAAAGATTATCAAATAAACCAAAAATTCCACCCAGAAGATGTAGATTACTTTGTAGAATTTTCAGCACATTTTCAGCAAAACATTCAAGGGAAGTAAATTGTTTGTCTTAACAAATTCCTGTTAAATTGTATATGAGATTTAGTGGTAAAGAAAGTAAAAAATGAAGTGAATATATCTCAGAATGAAAACCTTTGGAAAAGTCTTCCAGAATACACTGTGTCTTTTTCCTAAGACACTGTTTTGAAAAGTAGCACTAGCACCTACATACTATTCTGTATGCATTAAACACATGTTCAGGATAAATTAGAAATAAATAGTGCACAGTCATCAATGAAAGACAAAATTTTACAAGCATTCCTTGAACCACTTGTACCTCTTGAAAACAGAATATCAGATCTGGAGAGTCACAGCTTCATTCATCCACTTCATCTATGCACTCACTACTTCAAGGAATATAGAATCCTAGAATCTTTTATGTTGGAAAAGACCTCTAAGATCATCTATTCCAACTGTCAAGCCAACACCAATGTGCCCACTAAACCATGTCCCCAGGTGCCACATCCACACGTTTCTTGAACACCTCCAGGGAAGGAGACTCCACCACCTCCCTGGGCAGCCTGTTCCAATGCCTGACCATGCTCTCAGAGAAGAATTTTTTTCTAACATCCATCCTGAACCTCCCCTGGTGCAGGTTGAGGCCGTTACCTCTGGTCCTATCACTGTTACCTGGGAGAAGAGGCCGACCCCCACCTCACTACAGCCTCCTTTCAGGCAGTTGCAGAGAGCAATAAGGTCTCCCCTGAGCTCCTCTTCCCCAGACTGAACAGCCCCAGTTCCCCCAGCCGCTCCCCATAAGCCTTGTGCTCCAGGCCCTTCACCAGCTTCGTTGCCCTTCCAGGGACACGCTCCAGGGCCTCGATGTCCTTCTTGTAGTGAGGGGCCCAAAACTGAACACAGTACTTGAGGTGCAGAAACACTTGAACACTTGAAATGCATTAATACTTGTTATTCTCCAAATTCCAGCTACCCTGAATCATTATGATGGCATAAAGATGACAACTTTGATTAGTTGTATGCTTCCCTTTACATGAATGTGTTTACCTCCAAGTAACAACAAAATATTTAACAATACTGCAATTGAAATAAATCATTCAAGAACAACCCAGATCTATAGTAATCTCATTATTTTACAAAAACTTAACTATCTCTATTTTTGAGGGATTATTCCCTCAAAAATGATCTTAAGTCAAGCTCATGGGCTGACAAAAACACAGAGCAGAGAATCAGAAATCAAGATCTCTCACTGTACAGCAAGGGCAAAACCCAAGACACTAACAAATTAATTTACACCCTAAAAAGACCATGCCACTTACACATTAACATCGTACAAAACCTCCCTACCCAGAGTGAGGTTTCACCCAACCAAATCCATCTGTGGGATGGCCAGAATATAATGGCTTTTATTATTCTGAGTTCTCAGTAAACAAACATTGGCTCACACACACAGTTACCCCTGCTACTTATGTCAAAGAGCAATGAAAATAATGGCTCTAATTCTTGTTTCAGAAAGAAATATGAAGTAACAAATAATTATGAATTATTTTTATGCATTAAGTAAAATTCCAACTTCTAATAAATAACACAGCTCCTTGGGGGGAAAAAATAAAAAAAAAAAGAAAAAAACTTTCACAGAGTAAACATAGCAGCTAGTTGGAAATCCTACCAAACATGGAAACTTCATTTTTAAAATATTTTTAAATTACTATTATAAGAAATAATTCTATATATAACGCAGAACAATTCTTTTGGTTATCACCTAGATTTTAGAATTTGCTGAAGCATGCAGTCTGGCTGTGAGAAAGCTAAAATATCACTCCCCTAGAAAGGTTTCATAGAAAGTTATCTCTATCTTATAAGAAGAACAAGATGTTCTGACAGTGCACAGTTCACGGTTGATATGATAATCAGCCTATAATGCCACTTTTCTCCTTTTTGCCTTTGTCTCAAGTGTAACTCTTAACAGATGAAGCACATGTAATTTTACAGAGCAGATGAAAATCCTTTTGACTAGATCAACAGAATATCATGACATGACACCAGGGTTGTGTTTTTTGTTTGTTTGTTGTTTTTTTTTTTTTTTACTCAGTTGTCTCAAGACATCCACTCAGAAAGTGAGACCCAAACTTCTCTCATTTTTCACAAGCAGGAAAGATTAGTACGTCAGAAAACAGTGAGTAGTTGGGAAAAAATTGAAACATTTTGGTGAGAGAGCCAACTAGCATTTTCAAGGCTTATTTTGGGAAACACTGGCATCACAAACAAAACTGGCCTTTTAAAACTATTTTTAAAGGAAAATGTCTTACACTGGTATATAATAATTCTAGAAAATGCTGTTAAGATATAGCACAGCACCCAACTGTGACATTTATATTCTTAGCAGAGGAGTTAAAGTTAAAATAAAGGGATTTTTTCATAGTCACTCTGTAAGCAAGTTCCAACATAAACAAAAATTTCTTCTCACAGCATTTCTACTAAATAGTCACAGAGGGTTATCATTTCCTCAGCAAAAGCTGTTTCTTTATGTAAAACACATTGTGCTCTCTGTTTTGATTTGGAGCCCTTCAACTCTCTGTATTATTCAGTTTATCCTATTTAAGATTCCATTTTCAAAAGAAGAAGTAAGAAAGGCTCATGATCATTTCAGAGGGTTCATGGATAATGCTGTCAATACAGCATATTGACTTTGGGCTTTATACGATGGTACTTGAGAACTGCCAAATTTAGGATTAATTTTGCCTTAAACGTACCCAATAATGTCTTTACTTCTTTTCATTGCAGCCAGGAGTAACTCTCAGTTATTTGGAAAACAATAGCACAGAGCTGCTTTCATACACTCATACGTACGCACACAAGCATATTGCCGACAACTTCAAAGTTCACAATCCTGAGAAGACCTGCAGACTTGACTCCAAGCAGTTAGAGAACATTATAAAAGTTGACAGAAGTAGCTGGAATGCAAAATTCCATGAAATTCATAAATACTTGCAGAAATTGCAAAAAGGATGATCAAATGAACAGGTTGAAACTTCATTTAACACTATTAATCACATAGCATCTGTTTAAGCACATTTTATAAGTCTTAACTTAAAAGATAAGAAAGTAACACAGAGTATTCCATAACCCTCAAAGGGGAAAGACTGGAGGAGAAAGACCCAAACACTAAACAATAAAGGCTGAGACGTTAGCTCTCTGTTTACAACATGGTCTGAGCATAAATAAGAATGGTTTAGTGTGGGGCATCAACTGCAACAGACAGAACTACCACGTGAAGCACAGTGTGCCACTTCAGTTCCGTGTCCTGTAGGTTTCAAGTACTTACAGCACTCTGGAAACAAACAAGAACATGGAAAAAATATTGCAGAAAAATGAGAGACAGATGACATCACAGAGGAGCTTCCCAGCTTTCACTGTTGTTGTGAATAAGAACTTCTACAAGAGAGTGCACAGAGCACCTCCCGTCACATGGAGGGGGGTTACACCGAACAGTGTCAGTGTTTGGGGAAGAAAAACAAATCAGAACTTCCAGTCTCTCAAAGCCAAACTACAGGCCATGGATAACAGTAACTGTAACAGGAACTGGTGTCAGCTAACACACAACCCCGCACAACAGAGCACCGTCACTTCCACAGTGCTTCTGGCACAAAGCGCTTTTCACAGTGTGTATCTCCCGCGTGTACCCCCATTCCTGCCGTCTGAAACTACAACCAGCAGTCCAGAAAAACAGCTGGTTTCACATCAACCTTTAATCATTACAATAGAGCATAAATGAACAATGAATGCAGAGGAACAATGATCCCACAGATGTTTTATTGCTGAAGATTAAAATTAAGAGCTTTTGTACCATAATAGTTAAACCCTGATCACTTCAATCAGCATGTATATAGGGATAAGGAGCTTTTGGTTTAGCGCTACATAATGTCTCAAACGAACTTCATAAACATCCTGTTAGAGTAAGACTGTAGTACTATTGATATTTCACAGACAAGAAAGGATATTGAGGCATGAGTGGTAATCTGCCTGGAGGCACCCTGGAAAGGGAGAAGCGACAGGAACAATATCCAGGACCCCTTAGGTTTCACGACTGAGTGTAACCAGCTCATTGTGCATCAAAATTAGGTCTCAAAGGATTATTGATGAACACTATTTTGGGCCTCTACAGTAGAAATATATATGCTGCCATCAAGATTTCTCCAGGCAAACTGGTACAGGATTTTGCCTTTAATATTCAAAGGAAAATAAAAACTAACCCCCTACATTTACATTTCCCTCTCGCTTCTTTTAGAAGCCTTGCTTAGTCGTAGTACATGAAATAACAGATCTCATAATTTTGAGATAAAAATAGCAAGGTAAATGCAATATAAATACGATTTTATAAAGTTTTTACCAATGAACATGGATTGGACAGTTTATCACAGGTATAGAGAGAACATGCAATTTTTCTGAGCCTTTCTAAAAGTATACAATCTCCATTCTATTTCTTTAGCAAATAATAAACACAAAGGTTTTGCTTATCATATTTTGAATCTGTTTTCTTTATCAAAGCTTTATGAAAGGAAATTTTGTGTTTAGTAGGAGAATAATCAGATCCTTAGGTACCTCTACATTGTTAAAGAAAACAAGGATGATGGCTGTTACTAAAAAAATGGATGAGTTTTAGAAAAGATATGTGTCTTGACAAGTCCTGTCTATTAACATCAGCTAGCTACTGAATACATTGAAGAATAAATTTCATTTGGAAGTATACCAAGTGTAAATATGCTGGGTAGCTTTCTAGCATAGGCTCAGACTCAATTTATTTGCATTCAAAACCACGAACACCTTTGGACACTTAAATTCTGTCTAAAAGAGAGTTTCTGCCTATACATATTTGAAGACTTCCCCTGACACACAAACAGATAAAAACAGATTGAGGTGTGAAAGGCACATTTTGTTTCAGGATCTGTTTTACTTTCCTTTTATAAAAATGCTTCAAAAGTATCCACAATTGCCTCATATTGGATAATTATTTACTCATGGGACAAATCTTTTCTATCTACATTATTATTATTATTTTCCTGAATGCATTCATTAGCTTACTCAAAGCTGAAGGGACAACAGTAACTCCCCCCATCCTTTCAAATGGAAACACTTTCACATTTGATTCACTTAATAAAGGAGAACATAAAGTTGAGAATTACTAAAAAGTCTCATAGTTACCAAAGGTGCTATAACAATTTCAGCTTGTGGAGAAGTTTTCTTCAGTTTTCAGAAATCTCCCAGCCTTGTTGGCTTGTGGCAATGTGGAGTTAGTGCTCAAACCCAGGGGCATGGAGCCTGCAGGGACGCTGCTGCTGCAACCACAGCCTGCCCTGCTCTGCTGAAGGAGAGGCTGGGTGCCAGTGGGAATTAGCTCCTATGCTTGCTTAAGCTGAGACTTTACCTAAGAAAGGACGTGAGATGAGGCCTCACATCCCCCTGCACTCCTACAATGCCTGCCCAGTTGGTGATAACTTGTACAAGCTTAAGGTATGAACAACATGGAGGCACACATGGCCTTCAGAGGAACGCACAGCATGTTTTAATAGACCTGAGATTTAATGAACAGACTTCTGATTTATAGCAACTGCTGGCAGGACAGCTGGTAGGAGGTGGATATAGATGTCGGGTGCTACATCTATGTTTTAGACCCCTCCTAATTCAGGGGAGGGGAAGTCCTTTGAGAGTCACACAGATTCCTGCCTTCATCTGAGAGGCGACAGTAGAAATCCCTAAATATAAAAGTAAGCAAATCAGAGATAGATTCCTCCTGCTTCCTCCCAGTAGTATGTAACTTTCACGATTTAAAAAAATACAGTATTCATGAAGGAAAGAATTTGTAAATACAGTTTACTCTTTGTTTGGCAACAACAACAACAAAAAGTTATATTGCTGGTAACTTAGGAAAGTTATTGCTACATGATGTTTTCTGAAAAGTTCATTTCATATCTCAGTGTTTAAGACAAAAATTTAACTCCCAAGACATTTTCCACAAAACAGGAATTAAGGGTGTTTTCAGTTTTAAAGGAGCTAATGTCACAGAAAATGGGACAAAAGAAGTCAAAGCTAGCTAAGGTTATTTCATTCTTGCACTGTTATCTTTCAGGAGCAACAAACAGCCTCACCCTAAACACAAAGCCGTTATGTCAGTGAATCTGCAACTGAAATCAGAGAGGTGGAAATGTATTCTACACATGGTAAATACGGAAGTTGTTATTAAGGAGAGAAGCCTTACTCCACCAAATGTAATAGGTCTACTTGTGTTAATAAGTAGCAATGTAAAATAACACTTAAAGTGTAGAACAGTTTTTGTGGCATAACTTGGCCTGATAAACTTACAGGAAAGAACATGAATTTAGTTTGCGACAATGAAATTCATATCATGTTGATACAGACATCAGCAATGAGCAGTATTACTAGCCTGGTGTTAGTATTGATAATGTTAAGTCCTGATAGGCAAACAAAGTGCAGTTTCTCTTATTAAATCAACTATTTATTAATGCTGAAACAATTAGATGATCTTATGAATGAACAAACTGCACGTCTAATACATTATATTATTATTATAACTATAATCAGGCCAAAAGCCATCCTTAGGACCAGATTTCCCTATCTTTATTGCTGCAATATGCTTTCATCATGCTCCTCGGGGCAAGGCCAACTGCTTGTGATGGTAAATAGACTGCTGACACAATGACTGCCCTTTGGCTGGCTTCAAAGAAAGAAGGAAAACGTGACAAAACATCACTGTCAGGGCTGCTGTGGAAGACAATCTTTCCGAGCGGTGTACCCACAAATGCTTATTTTCATAGAGCCCCAGGCTTTGGAAGTATCTGCAGGGCCAACACCTGAGCCACTGGCCTTTGTCAGCTCCTGGAAAGGAAACGGTGTTGTGATGCTAAGAAGGAAAACAAGCATTGTGAGAATTTCAGGACAAAGACCTTTTCCCAGAGGTAACTATTAAACCAGACAGATCCTGAATGACAGTATTTTAAGCATGTGTTTGTGATAGCTTAGAATAGTTCAGGAGTCTTTTTCTAACAGTTGCAAAGAGCTTTCCAAACAGAACCTTGTATGACTGGGATTTTAGGTCTTTCAGAAGATCACTGTTTCTTAGATATCTTTGCAAACCCAGCTTTGTTCCTTCACCATAGAATAATAAAAATGCGTTTGGCAGGCACCTAGGAGATGTCCTAGCCCAGCCTCCTGCACCAAGGCAGGGTGTTGTGCACTTCAGGCATCCTCAGGCAGCGTCTTTCTGATTGCTCTTGAAAATCTTGAGTGGGGGAAATTCCACAACACAAGAAAGTATCTTGTTTCACTACTCTAGTAGGCAGGCTCTTTTGCTAAATCATTTTGGGATAAAGTTATGCTGGAAGAGTGAATGGCAACCTGAGAAAGGAAGTTTCTTCCAGCACAAACTACTGAAGAATCTCTGAATCAGGTGACCATTATGCTGTACCCACTGAATGCAAAAGACGAGAGGCTAGGGATGGACACAGGCACAGCAAGATGTCACAGAGAAGAGCACTGCACCAAGTATGCACACTCCCCAAGCCACAGCAAGATAGCAGCTGCTTTGAACTAAATAGGTCCCTGTGGACACTTCAGTCACATGACAGCTGCAGAACAGCCGTGACAGACGAAGGTGAAAAGGGGAATGAAAACCACTTCCTTTCTTTCAGCTACTAAATCTCACAGTCATCTTGTTGATACCGTTTCCAGATCCCATTCCTGATAGCAACATGTTTTCAACTGAATTTTTAAATGCACATTAAAAAAAAAAAAAAAAAAGAAACAAAGAAAAGGTCACTTGTGCTATAATCTCCATATTAAAACTTACAATTCCGTATACACACATTAAGGACAAACGCCTCTACTGTGGACAGCTTATTCAAGTCAGAGGAGCTGGCAGTCAAAACAGCTTAATAATGGTTACACTTCCCCTCCCCACCAAAGCTCCAGCCTACGATAACTGTTGCACATATTCAGGTGTCAGAGTGCTTCACAGCTGAAATGAAATCTCCTCGCCCACAATTTGGAAAGACTCCATCCAGAGGTGCCACCACTGCAGACACAAATATGTAAACTTCAGAAGGTTTATTTCAGAAAAGTGATCATCTGAATTTTTTTTCCTACACTTGCTTCTCAATAAGATATTAACTCCTCTCTTGTATCCTCCATGGGACAGAGGGAATCCACTGCAGAGCTGATCATAGTCCAAAAGAATCTCACACAGTGCCTATGTAACAACTGAGAAAGCCAGAGAAGATTGCTTAGGGCTCCTTCCTTTATCCTAACAGGAAGGACTCTTGTCTTTAGTCTGACTAATTTTGGTATAAATTTAAACCCACCAAACCCTGGATACTTTGCTCAAAAAGTGCTCAGGAAGGCCAGAGGGAGTTTCAAGAGCAGGCACAACAACCGTGGTATATTAATATTTTATTTACAGATTATCTCCTTATATATTCACACAATTGCAATGTTCCTCTTTTGATATTTTCCAGTAAAGGGACTGTAAAAACTGAGGGCTTATTTCCCTTCAACAGTCTTAAAGAAGCAAGAACAAAGTATCCGTAACTTCTTGCAGGCAAATCCTCTAATGCTACATGTTCAGATAAACAGTATAGCATTTGACCCCAAGCAGTAAGATGAGTTACTAGAAAACAGCAAATAAGCCAATCATCTTCATAACTGCTCTTTATCAAATGGGTTCAGGATGCCTCATACCTGTTTATCTTACTGTAACTGCTCAGTTGCTTCTTCTGCTTAACCCAATAATTTACGATAGTAATAAAAATTCAAATTGTTAAGGATTGGGAAAGAAATCTTTCAACAGTAAAATAAGGCAACAAATTATTTCTATTTTAGAATAAGTGTTCTTTGAAGTAAGCTGAAACTGAAGGTTGTCCACAGAAATAGTATCTAGCCACTGTTAAATTATGTCTTGTTCTTATGTCATGTTCTTGTTTATTTTTAGAGTTAGAAGATGTGCCATAACATCTTGATACAGGTTAGGAACAATTATCTGGTTACCACTGATGTCTGAACTCCTCTGAGCCACCTCTTCAACCAGCCAAAAAAACAGTCTGGTAAAATTCTAGATAGTCTGAAGGAATGGCTGGGGATCAGCACGTTACTGAAACGTGCTCTGATGAAAGTCCCATCATAGAAACCCAAGGTGCTGAGTCTGCACCAAGGAAACCCTGACAGCCACTCCGTGGATGACAGCCAGTAACCTTCACAGAAAGATCAAGGTTTCTTATATAACTAAGATACAAGCGTATTTCTTCTTTCATCTCACCCCTCATATCTTTTATAGATAGTTCTGCATGCTAAAAACATGTGGTCCTAACAAATACCTTTGCTCTGCAGTGAAGCCTGCAGAGCACTTGACGGGTAAAAAGAGTGGATCCTCATTTCAACCAGTTTTTTCCTATCTCGCAGGGAGGGTGCTGGAGTCTATATGCAACCAACCTTTGCACTTTCCATCCCTCACAACTTTATTGTTGAACTGAATAAAACAAGTGAAAGATATTAGCGTCACTCACCACCTTAGAAAGGATTGCTCTCCAAGACAGCTTCCACTAGTAAACATCTGTCACAACTTTTCCCTTTTGAGACTGATACCTGACCCATAAGACACTTCTGCCAGTGTTCCAATGTGTTGCACTCTTTTTGAGTGCATCTTTTACTAAAGGTCTTACTCTGACACCTCTGACATTTTTCTCAAGCAATCTCATGTGGTCCATTTCTTAAGCAGGCAACTCTTTAAATCATTCATAATAGACAAAAAAAAAAAAAAAAAAAAAAAAAAAAAAAAAAAGCAAAAAAACTCCCCCCCCCTTTTCCTTTTCTTTTTTTTTTTTTTTTTTCCCAAACGTGGGAGGAATTTGTCTTATTCTGATAACTCCCCTCACCCCCACTCCACCATACAACAAAAGCTTAATTAGGAAAGTCTCTGACTCATGAGCAGTGCTATTAAAGCAACTCTCCCACCTATGTCTCTCAACATTAAATATATTATTACTAATTTCCATTCAGTGAACAATAATAGATATATTATGTAAATCCTGAAGTACTCATATGATTTATTATCACTATGCTACTTCAAATTCCCAATTTAGCCAAGCATTTCTGGATATGGCTACATGAAAGAGCATATTCAATGTGCCACGGATTTCAATGGGACTCGTCCAATATTTGAAGCACTACTTACCTGCCCTGCTAGATGTTAAGTCTAAGCATCTACTGCACTGTAAAAATGGAAACATGTGATAAGCAGTATGTTCTTTTTCCTTGCCAGGCTTATGGACACAACCACACGAGGCAACTACAAATGGTGAGTTCGCATACACGCAGTACTGCATGTATGTGTTATATGGGTTTTTATAGGGGTGTGTAGGTTATAAGGGCAGGACAGGGGACACAGACTACACAACTGCCCTTTCAACCTATCATTTGCAGAACAAGTATTTCTCAATAACAACATTAAAAAAAGAGAAGTTCTAAGTCTTCTTATTTGTTTTTGGATTTCAAGATATAGGTTATTTTACTGTCCGAACAATATCTAATGATAAAATATAAAAAGAAAGAAATGAAAGAAGCCAGAGAGTTGTGGTGAATGGGATGGAGTCTAGTTGGAGGCCTGTATCTAGTGGGGTTCCCCAGGGTTCAGTACTGGGACCGGTGCTGTTCAATATATTCATCAACGACTTGGATGAGGGGATAGAGTGCACCCTCAGCAAGTTTGCTGATGATACAAAACTGGCAGGAGCGGCTGACACGCCAGAAGGGTGCGCTGCCATCCAGCGAGACCTAGCCAGGCTGGAGAGTTGGGCAGGGAGAAATTTAATGAAATTTAACAAGGGCAAGTGTAGAGTCTTGCATCTGGGCAGGAATAACCCCAGGAAGCAGTATAAGTTGGGTACTGACCTGTTGGAGAGCAGCGTAGGGGAAAGGGACCTGGGGGTCCTGGTGGACAGCAAGATGGCCATGAGCCGCACTGTGCCCTCGTGGCCAAGAAGGCCAATGGCATCCTGGGGTGTATTAGAAGGGGTGTGGTTAGTAGGTCGAGAGAGGTTCTCCTCCCCCTCTACTCTGCCCTGGTGAGACCGCATCTGGAGTATTGTGTCCAGTTCTGGGCCCCTCAGTTCAAGAAGGACAGGGAACTGCTGGAGAGGGTCCAGCGCAGAGCCACCAAGATGATTAAGGGAGTGGAGCATCTCCCTTATGAGGAAAGGCTGAGGGAGCTGGGTCTCTTCAGCTTGGAGAAGAGGAGACTGAGGGGTGACCTCATTAATGTTTATAAATATGTAAAGGGTGGGTGTCAGGAGGATGGAGCCAGGCTCTTCGCTGTGACATCCAGTGACAGGACAAGGGGCAATGGGTGCAAGCTGGAACGTAGGAGGTTCCGCTTAAATATGAGGAGAAATTTCTTCACAGTGAGGGTGACAGAGCACTGGAACAGGCTGCCCAGAGAGGTTGTGGGGTCTCCTTCTCTGGAGACATTCACAACCCGCGTGGATGCGTTCCTGTGCGATCTGCTCTAGGTGTTCCTGCTTCGGCAGGGGGATTGGACTAGATGATCTTTCGAGGTCCCTTCCAATCTCTAACATTCTGTGATTCTGTGATAAAAAAATGAGTAATAAGGTGAGACAACAGTTTTAACTCATTCTACTTTTGTAGAACTAATTTGGGGCCTACTATGCACTTGCTAACTGTTAAAAAGCTCTAATTTCTAATATTAGACTACTTCTTGTAAGAATACTGTTGATTTTTCCTCTTGCAGGTCCTCAAGCAACAGAATAGAAAAAAGATCTCTGTCCTGATTCCTACGACTCCCAGCAAAGTTTTGCAGTATTTGACATTTTACAAAGTGTGCTAGATGAAATATGAATACATCTGTAGACTGAAAAGCAAAAAAAAAAAAAAAAAAAAAAAAAAAAAAAAAGAGCTCTAGTGGTCTAGTGGTGGAGCTCCCAATTTTATCATGAAAAATCTTACTTTTCTCTGTGCACTAGATATTATTTCAAATAACTGTGGGGCTGGTCAAACTGTGTCTTACCATATCACCAACACACAGTAGTAGAAGACAAAACTAGATTTTAAATGAGTTACAAAAACTTATTTGTTCCTAACTTTAGCTATCTTCTTGATATTCCAAACCCTACCTCCAGTGTTCAAATACTTATTTAGTCCCTTTCCTCCGGCCTTTGGAAATACAGATGTATCAGGGCCTTTCATGTTTTTAGTGATTCAGCAAGCATGTGGTCCAAGCTTTCATATAAAATGAAAAGTGCTTCTGGCTTATGAAAAGATTCTTAAATGGATGCTTGATTTCCAGCTGAGTCAGAATTTCAGAAAAGTTTTAAAGTATCAGCTGCTTGACGTAATCTAACAGGACATGAGGCATTTTTCTTGACCTATGGCAGATTATCTCTCTAATAAAAAATATATTCATATAGAAAAAGAACTGGCAAACGGCCTCCGAAGAGGCAACAGATGTGTGGATTGAGATATGTTTTGTTTTTCATAGATCTGTAAAATTGATGCAATATTCAAGAATGCTTAACTNAATGGAAGACAGTTTTAATCCTATCACTTTGGAGAACGAAACTCAGAGAAAAATAGGACATGAAAGAAAAGGGAGGAAGGAATGAAAGCAAACCTAGGTCCGATGGAAGAGAACACATCTTACTGCTCATTGTGGGAGAAACTGTGAGCAGCGCAGCACACATGAATCAATGGCTCAAACTCCAGGGCTAATCTGAATTGAGGATTATTGTCAATCTGCAAACTAATTTTTTTTTTTTTTATATTTGTCTGCTGTAAGGGAAAGTTAACTCTCCCTATTATAGAAAACTCAAACATCAGAACTAGCAGATAGAAACATATTTAGAATTAGCTACAGAAAAGCACTCAAGATATTTTTTCCACAGCGATCTACACACCTACCTTGCACAGCTCTGAGAATGAATATTCTCACGCCTAAAGAAAATAGGTTAGACTCACTAAGGTTTTCCCAAAGATACTGATTCAATCAAGTTTACTGAAACAACTCCAGAAATTAGAAAGTGGTTTACACCTGCTATTGTTTTCTTCCAATACGTGATCATAGAAACACAGAACGGCTTGGGTTGGAAGGGACCTCAGAGATCATCTAGTTCCAACGCCCCTGCCGTGGACAGGGCTGCCAGCCACTAGCTCACCAGATCAAACTGCCCAGGAACCCATCCAGCCTGGCCCTGAACACAGCCAGGGATGGGGCATCCACAGCTTCTCTGGGCAGCCTGTGCCAGCGCCTCAGCACTCTCTCAGGGAAGAATTTCTTCCTGATGTCCAACCTAAACCTCCCCTCTTCCAGGGGAATGTTCCTCAATTTATTCACAATCACATTAATGCAAACTCAAAATATGTTTATGCAGGCAAGAATAGGTACAGAAATACAGCTTAACAAATTAAGACAGGTACCTATTGTATTGTTTTGCAATACCCTAAATGAACTGATTTTTCTACTTCAGCATTAATTACTTTCTAAGACTAAAAGCAGTTCAGTACTAACAAATCCTCACAGCACCCACTGAAGGCTGACTTTCAAAATATATGGCAGGACTCTATACAAGGATTAATTAATGTGTGTGGGAGAAATTTGTTTCCAACATTTCTTAGAACTGTACATCTTCCAAGAAAAATATTTGTTAAACTCTGGATGGTGCATCTCTATACTGTAGCTAGAAGAGAAAATGGAACACAGAAAAAAAAATACTGAAATCTTTGGTTTTTTTCTTTAGCAAAAGATCAAATGAAATGCTACTTTAAGCTGCTAACAGCTTTCTCCTGATTTAGTTCAGAAACCAAATCAGACAATGAAAATGGAAACAAAACAATTCTTTGAATTATTGCTGATTGAATGTTTCCCTCATTCCCTTAGCTATCCCTAAGACAACAAAGAAGTTCTGCTGCCACCAACAGCACAACTTCATCTGGAAACTTGCGCACAGTGCAAGTTAGAACTGTGAGGATAAACACTGCTTTAACAATTGTAAAAGATTAACCTCTAAAATGCTCAATTTATTACTTTGTTTATCAACAGGTCAAGAGATGGCAGACACTTTAAAACAGCTTTCCTTAAGAAATTCAAGTCACGGCCTATGATCTCAAACACTTTCTGTCCTCTGGTTTCCCAAGCACCTCAGCTCATATGCAGACTTTCCATAATTCATTTTAACTTAGCCTTATCAGGTTGCTGAATAAGGATGTGAAAGTCAGCTGGCTGTAAGTTAAAGGAATATATTCAGTGCCTCCTTACTGCTGCTGTCACTGATTTAGCTGTTCCCATGGTAAACCTGAACACTTCCCCAGGAAGCTGTATCACCTATCAATTCACAAGTTGGGAAGTGTGGTGTATGGAGATTTGATTTAACAGATCCCAGAACTGTCTGCCTGAAGGATGTGGCAGTTGAAAGCTGCAGCTGAAGGCTGGATTACCCTTTTTTTTTTTTTCCTCCTCCTTTTTTAAACTTGGAAAATCTCAAGAAAACTATGACATACGGCAGCATTTCCAAGTTGGTTTCTAGGAGATTTTGACTTCCCACTTACTTTCTCTGAGTGTGAATTACCTAAGAAGGTGGCAGAAGTTCCTAGAAAAAATCCTCTGAACAGCAGTTGTCTTTAGAAAAAGGACTTCAAGAGAGAAACACCCACTTGTTTTCTTAATAATTTTGACAGCTCTATAGTTAGAGCCTTTGACTTGACTATCCATGACACATTACAGCACTTATGAATGTTTTTTACAATCATTTCAATTTAGAAAAAAATTAAGCTTCTTCATTAATAAATAGACAAAAATCTCCCAAAAGAAAAGATTATCACATGGAGTAAAGATATTATCATCAGAAATTGCATAGATAAGAGCTAATGTCTCCTATGAAACCTTTTCCTATAGTAAATATCTATCAAAATCAAGTATGTTCTTAGAGATGGAAAAGAATTCTCTGAACTTTTCTCCAATAAAGCATTACCTTTTCCATTAGCGTACCAGTAGCTGAATAAAAACAAGTAAACATTTTGAGAAATAGAAATCAAGATGTAAAAAAAAAATTATTTTCAAAGTAATTTAGATTAAATAAAGCCTTTTTATAGCCTGCCTTTTTTATTCCACAACCTAAAAGTAGTAGCCAAAAGATTTTAATAACAACAACAACAAAAAATTATGAAAAATTGTATTTAACAAGCATAAAAGAAAGTCAAGGGAACAGAAACAGAGCATTTCTAAGTTTTGTTGCTCCAAAAATCTCTTGAAGTAAAAGTGACTCTTCGCTATTCACCCTGGAGTTATTATAAAGCTCACAGTAACACAGACCTTAATTTTGGTCTACCTGGCACACTCCTGAAAATCCAGTATCATGCAGTGGATCCAAACTAGTAATTTCTAAATCGTGATTTTGTGCTCCATTTTTAGGACACCACAAAAAACCTAATTTAGAAAGTATGGGGTTTATAATATTCAGTGCAACTATCTGAACTCATTTACAAGTGTCTTAAATCCTACATCCCAAACTGGAGGT
The DNA here is from genome assembly GCA_013399715.1 of Alectura lathami. NCBI lineage: Eukaryota > Metazoa > Chordata > Aves > Galliformes > Megapodiidae > Alectura > Alectura lathami. The sequence goes on along the minus strand of VXAV01010005.1, from coordinate 58,037 downwards.
ATTCAGAATAGCTGCCCATATTCAGGAACTGGGGTCAACTTGCCTATATTGCAGAATCAGTTTACTTATTTTCCTACATACAAGGATATCGCCTTAATGCACACAATACCCCTCATTTCATGATGGAAAAAAAAAAATCATAAAAATGGGACAAGAAAATTAAGAGGTAGCTAAGCAATTTTCTACCAGCCCACACAGATCACTAGGGGGAATAAAGCAGCCCTCTGAGCAAGCATTAGCACTATTATTAGCAGCATCTAAACTTACTTGAAATACTTATTGCAGTATCTATTCCAGCAGGCAATACAAAATGCACTTGTCCCTTAGAAAGAAACAAAATCATTTGAATATGATTCTCCCTCTGCTTTGTAGCAATCTTTGCAAGACACATGGAAAACAGGATAGTGGAAAAAGTGGATTGGAGTTGATCTAGGAAAGCATAGAAAGCTGCGACACAAAGTAAATGCAGCAAGGCCCCAGCCTGATGTTTGTCCCGTGGAACACACAGACGTAAGCAAGCCATTCTGTCCACTAGAAAAAGCAAAGGAGCTGTGGCTCTACCGCTGCACGAGAAGTACTTTCTGAATCACGCCTTCTGGAACTTGGAACCACCACCACCAACTAACATGGGCATTTACAAGTTTTGCAGCTATTCGGGTGATCACAAGATGAAAGGCTTCAGACCAGCCTAAAACTACAGCTCTACTCTGAACCATAGCTTTCCCTCCTTCTTTCCATCCTCACGGATGTGCAACTTCATGCTGCCACTTCACAGCAGCGCCCATCTGGACGTCCACGCAATACTTACTAACACCTACTGAAATACTGCTGGAAAGTTACCCTTCTTCACATGACATGGTATCACTGGTCCTAAGGTGTGAACTATTTCAGCCTACAGGTCATCTCTTTGAGGAGTCCCACATCCAAAACAGCTGTTCTCCACTTTGAGACTGGATATGTGCTAAATGCACAAATCACTCTCCCTGGTGAGGGACCAGTTCTGATGAGTTCTCAAGAGTTTTGAATTATATTGCAGCAAACTCACATAAAAAGAATTGCATGTGTGTGTAAAATAAATATTCTCAAAATAGCAGTTCTTTGGAATATGTTTTTAAGGTGCTTTATAGTTTCCCCATAACAAAACTAAAGCAAAAATCTCTCAGTAATTGGAAGATTTCCTTTAAAGTTAAAATAGAAATTTTCCTCATATGAAATAAGAAATAGCAAGTTCTATTAAACAAGGCTAAACATTACTCAGGTTTTTGTTGTTGTTGTTGTTTTTTAAATGTAATGGTCTTATGGTGCCATCCTGAAGAATGGCATTTCTCCCATGACCTATTTTTTCCTTCTAACACCATAAAACATTGACTGTCCCTTTCCCTCCACCCCCTGGATTTCAGAAGAACAATAGCTGGAGCTGACATGGCTGTTTTTGTCTACTGTATGACATCTCACAAGGATTTTTTTATATATCCTCTATGCAGTAGTCACAGTGACTATGACAGCTCAAACTTTTGGAATATGGTTCAGGAATGAATCTTTGACAGGTAAAATGACAAACAAGATACTTAAATGAAATAAAACATTTTATACTATAGTAATGTTATTTTTAATTTTGGAATAACATACTTGTAAGGCTGATAATGTCAAAGCAAACACGTACTAATGAAGAATAAACCAGGACTTTCCCTTAATAAATCCATACATAAAAGCCAATTGACTTAATGAGGAATTATCTCATGCCTATATTAATATTCATATACCCCAAACACATGAAAAACATATGTAGAGTATACAGCCTTGCCCTCGGGTCCAACACGCCATCCCAACCAGCCTATCTAGGTACATGATCTCAACAGCAGCCAGAGCGTGACAGCAGCAGCCACAACCTATCTGAAGCAGCATTTCAGCGGTGCATTCCAGAGGGCTTCCCAAGAGGCACGGAGACATTCAGTGACTTGCCCGAGCAAGAAGGCCCATGGCAAGGGTTCCTCCCATGCTGTCTCCACGCTCTGCCCTGTGGACTTTCTTCCCATCATTTCTAAGCGTCCTGAGACTGACAGGTGCTTACACCCAACATCAGGGAATTGCTTCCTTGTGCCCTCCTGCCTGATCACTAAATAAGAACATTTGTTTGCCTGTGCTTTTTTTCCCCAGAGTGTGAAAAAATACAAGGGGCATTAACCCATGCTCAGTAGCTTGAAGCTTACATCTCTGGGCAGTAATTTAACTCCACACCATAAGTTAGAGCTGTTTTTAAAGATCGCTCTACCTCCCAGCTGGGCAGAAACTGGTAAGCAAAAACCAGCTGCAGATTAAAGAAAATGGACATCTGTGTCCAAAAGCGATATGTAAAACAGAACTAAACATAACTACCTAGAGCTTTTATCTATACAATATTCCATAGTTGTATTTTCCAAAGGAAAACTAACACCACTAAGTTGTGAGCTAAATAAAATATAACGGGATCCACATAACATCACTTTGTTGCTGTTTTTTTTTCTTTTAAAAAAAAAAAAAACGTAATACAACTGTGCATGCAGTAGATATACCACACAATCAATCAGTCACCTTAACAAGTTTGTAAATCACCATCTCTCTGGTTAACTGACTTAATCCTGTATCCTATTTCCCTGTCTTTTGTGATTCAGACTGAATACGCAACAAGTGCAGCTGTTCTTTGAGCTTGGAAGCAAAATGATACAAAATCTATAAAATAAATCTCTCCTAAATACTAAATACTTAGAAACTATAACAATTCTTTTTTTTTTTCCCTATAAAATGCTATTTTATTTGAAGATCTTCATCAACCAGAAGCATGATTCCACTCTCACACATGATGTTCACTAGCCACAGGTGATTCAGGCTGGAGGTCTCCAGTCCCAGCCCTGCCCCAAACAGTTCTGCACACAGCAGCCTGCTTGGGCCTTGTCCAGTCAAATCTCAAATACCTCCACACTTTCCAACCCCACTCCAACAATGACCCCATTTAGCCTCTATTGGCTCACTTAATTTTAGCTACAGAGACTATCAGTGACAAAGCCAGTACTACACCCCCAGACAGCTGAGTATAGACTGCTTGATCTAATGACAAGGCTAGAACATTTCCTCCTGAATTCAGTCACTGTCATGGAATCTGGAGTACAATTGTCTACGTGCAAGATACAGCTCCTCAGCTTGCACACAGTATCTTCTTATCCTATAACGGAAAGGTCCTTTAGAAAAATACCACTGAAAAAGCAAAAGCTAAGGTGAAACCAATAAAAGCAGCAGGTGGTACTGCATAATTAAAGTGCTTAACAGAATAAAATGAGTTAATGCAGGAGACCAAGAAAATTTACTACTGCTTCAAGCTAGGACTGATTCCCAAAACCTTTTGTCATCACTTGAGGATGACCACTACAATCTTCTTAGTACCTGCTTTCTCTTCATGTCAGCATGACTACATTATCCTGAAGTCTAAATAAAAAGTACAGAGAAGTCATTAAAGCAAATAAAACCTTTTAATACAAGTTAAAATTTAACTAACATTACCTTGGCCATGATTGCCCCATTGCTTCCCTCCTTTAAGAAAACAGCATGTGCTCTTCGCATAACAGCTGCCAAGATTTTTTATGTATCATTTACAATGAAGTGGGTAAGCACTAAAGATAGATCAATCAACTTTTTAAACTTAGTATGAATGATTTATTGTGAAAAGAGATATTTTTCACAAAACACAGGATCTCAGGATATTCTGTTTTATTTTTGGTTATCATATCTTTCTAACAGATCACAATTCATTCACTAGTCTTCAAGGTAGATCAGTGTACACAAATACTTTTAAGCATGGTGCCCACACATTCTAAAGCACACTTGCTGCAGTAAGATTAGACCTCTGATGAAGTCTTGGCATTTCTGCACATGCAGCTGTACAACGAGCTCTGGAGAGCCCTGCAGTTTAAACTGGACTAGAGTTCTGCAGAAACCATGCTGCAAACCAGCACATAGTATGGAGACTTCTCAAGACTGGACTAAATTTATGTTCCTATAAGGAGTCTTCAGCAGAGGGATGTGGATATGTTACGCACTGAAAAAAAGTTTTAGAAAAAACGGGCTAAACATTTACATGCCTGTTACGTGGCACATTTTTATGGGCACATATGGTACATTCACAGCCAAATCTGATAAAGAATAGAAAGACACAACTCTCATGTGACCTCCTCTCCTTGTGAAAATTATAATCATATCTAACCAATGGAACCTGGAGGACTGCAGAGAAGAGCAAATTTAACAGCACACAAGTTCTCTCTTACAAACTTTATTAACATAAATTCTGTTCTGTAAGTGCGTTATCCATTTCATTATCAGTTAGATATTCTGTCCAACGCCAGCAGAACTTTTGGGCCTTTTGTATAGAACTGTCATCAAAGACCCAAGAGGCAGCTACATGTACAATTATTGTTCTGCCTTCCCTGTTGCAGAAAATCTACCCCTGTTAGTGCTTGTAGTTTCTCAAGACAACTTCAGTTTAGTGACTTACCACTAACTGGCACCCTGCTTCGAATTGTTGCTAAATTACTAAGAATTGGAAGTAACATTTAGAAATTTTAAGTAAGGTACTTCCAAGAAAGGGGAATTCCTAGGAAACTCAGCCTCTCCAAACACTAAAGCAGTATGTTAATATCTAATATAATGGAAGATGAAAAAGCCAGTCAGTTATTAAAGAATACTACAAGAGCTATAAAAATCCTAGGCATTTGAAAATAAAAGGATTCATAATCAAGGCAAACCAACCTTTGAATGTGGCAGTTCAAACTGTATCCTTCAGCTATCTTCCAGGCTTCAAGCTCCACAAACCTTTCAGTTAAAAGTGCAAACCCCACATATACCATATGAGCTACAAAACTTCCCACAGGACTATAAGCAACGATACAATATATAATTAGAAATTTCAGGACTTTGCCTTGAGAGAGTAAGCAGTCACCATGGCAAACTTATCACATCTGTAAGTTGTACAAGGAATTATTTAAGTAACTCAGAAATTTTATCCTCACATTAACAGACACTCACATTAACTCAGTTATTCTTGGTATATAAAGCTAACAAGAGTATTTTCCCAGAAAAGCCACTCAAGCTAACATTCAGTTATCTAAAAGTCAATTAGCACAGTATTTTCTTAAAATAACAAGATTTCAATTATTTAGTTTTCCCATCTAGTTATAAAAAAGACGCTAAATTGCCTTCATCAAGGAATGTTAAAAGTTACATAGAGAGACTATCTGCAAGAATTAAAACGGGAATATTATA
>VXAV01010005.1:39113-52698 GCA_013399715.1 Alectura lathami | reverse complement strand
GTTTGCTACCCATGGTTACATTTAAGATACTGTGCCAGACACAGGGACACAGGACGATATAAGCTTTTACTAGCTGCAGTGCTGTGCTGTCGTTTGCATAGTTGGTTTACTTTGCCGAGTGAAGCGAACATGGAGTTTGCTGCTAAAATTGGAACTCCAGGAAGAAGAAGTCTACTACCCTACTGGAAAAGCTCATACCCACAACAATTAAGGAGCATACTTCTTGTTTCAGGTGACCGCAGTATCTTTTCTGTTTAGCAGAACTCATTAAAGATACCTTAAAGACTTGCTCCTTCGCAGCTCTATGACCTAGTTTAAACAACATGTAAAAAGCTTACAGTTTTGGCTCTTTAAATCAAGGTTCATTGGCAACTACAAATTTTGCTGAATTGTTTTGGCTGTGGTGCCCTTCCTTATCTGCCCAAGCCTTACTCAGCGGTATGGAATTTGCTTCCAGTGCACACTAAAAGTGCTAGCACTTTGCAAAAACCATTATTTCTTTAGCGAAACATCTTTTGTTGTATTTTACAGCATGATTTTGAAGCCTTTTCAATGCAGCCATAAAAAGTCCATCAGCACAGAAGAAATATACTTAAATGCATCCAAGGAAACCTCCAGAGAGGTGTGTGAGTCTATCACAAGCTGACCCAAAAACCACCACAAGACAGAGCTGCTGATTAGCACATAACTATAGGACCTAGGTCTTCCAAGCACAAAGGAATGAGCACTGAGAATCAAACACTAAGCCTGCTTGTCTATACAGACTGACTTACCGATGGTTTCAAAATCTGCAAAATCAATTAAAAGAAACAGGTTTCGTTACTGACCGTATTCTAACTAACTTAACAACATAAGGCAGATGACTGAGATTCAGAGTCAACGCTCAGTGGAGTTAATAAAAAAGAGCTAAGCAATTTAATTATACCTTTCAAACCTGCCTGCACACATACACACCATACTTCAACATTCAAACTTAGTTTCATCCCTTCCACTAAAAATATCTTTTATTACAGAGGAGTAAAAGCAAAAAGCTTATTCAGAACAAAAATTATAATTTCAGACAATGCATGGTGGGAAATGACATGTACCTTGCTATATTAATGAGTATTTCAGTAGCAGCACGGCTTACGTAATAATCATGGGGTTTATGGCAGCTGGTTATTTTGACAAGAAGTCTGAAGGAGCCGTATGAAAATAGCACAGAAAGAAGGAAAGAAAAGCAAGAGGTCTGACATGCCAGATACCCTTTTACAAAGCCTGCAAAGCCTGTCCTTTGTTACTTTCCTTGCTAGTGATATCTAAGGTTCAGTTTTGAGTTCTGTGAATAGATAAAAACGGAATTGGCAGCAAAAAGACTTAAGGAATACATCTGCAAATATGTTTCTGCAAATGAAATGGAAATTGTTAAATAGGGAGAGGGCCTTATTTATTTTTTAAGCAAAGACTAACTTCTTGATAAATTATAATAAATAGGGGGAAAAAAAACAACAAAAAAGTTTTCTAACAGCCATTCAACAGAGGATTTGGAAACTAATTTGACATTTGATTTCAAAATGTAGGGACTGATCCTCTTCTAAAGCATCAAAGAGCTTTATTGCTTCTTTTCAACAGGGGAACAGGCTAACCCATGAATACATAATTTACAGTAAACCCTAGCAGTTGAAGACAGACAATTTTACTGATTGATTTTTTTTCTTCTAAATGTGTATCTTGAAGCTTAATCTTTATAAACCAAAGAACATAAGTTAAAGTCTGACCATGTAAGAGAAAGCAATTGTGATAATTTATAGCCAGTTTTTACAAAAGCACAGCAGTACATCTGTCTTAAAATGGTTGTAGGTTCTGAACAAGATAACCACATGGTGGCAGAAGAACCCATCTCTTGCTCAGAATCCGTACTACTCTCAGAAAAACAAGCAACACAATGGGCTTGTACTGCACAGTAAAAGGTTTGTGGCTACTAATGCTGATGAAGAATGCTTTGGTTCATTGCAACTCAAACCTTGAGGCTGATAAAGGTAAATATTTTCCCCTAGCATTCTAGCTACTGTAGATTGAATTGTGACTTCACAGAGGAAAAGTTCTTACTACCGGAAAATTTACAGTAAGATCAGAATATTTTATATCTAGTTGTCAATGAAGTTTCAGAAAAAAAAAAAAAAATTTTACAATCCCACGTTCAGTTTAAAAACCTGAAAGAACTCCCGTTTGACAACACAGTTCAAGGAAGAGCATTTACTGGAAATTTTCTATCCCCACTCATAAACCTTTTCTGGCTTTCAGAACAGATCACTAGCTAGATTTACGAACAGAGGCTCCTGATAACAGCCTAGTTTACTCTTCTCTCCTTTATCCCATGCTAGAGCAAGACTCTCCAGACCTCAGTGCAGCTGCCTGGGCAGAAGCTGGGCAGAAGCCAGGCAGAGCCAGGGCCTCACGGTCCCCAGCCAGAGGAGCAGCAGCCAAGCCCACTGGGCCAGATCCTGCACAGCCCCTGCGCAGCAGCAGCCCCGCTTGGCTGCTCAAACATCAGTCATAACGCCAGCAACCCAGCGCTTGCATCTGCACAGCAACAGGAACCATCTCCTCCCTGTCCCTTGTGCATGAGCCCACAGCCCAAACTGGAAAACAATTAACCTGCTAACCCACAAGGCTGCATTCTGAGTGGGCCTGAGAGCTTCCCCAGCTCACTGAGCTCAAGTGAAACCAGGCTGAAAGCGCACTGAAGCAAAGCTCCAGAGAATACCTGCTGCAAAATACACCAGGCTATTGTTATTATTATTATTTCTGAACTAAAACAAATTATTCTGTTTGGCAACCAAAAGCAAGGAGCCACCTAAGAGACCTTGCCAGCTTTTTACAGAGTCCATTAAATACAGTTGCTACTATTTATAACTTAAAATAATTACACATATTGCTTATACCTCTCAACAGTGATTTTTCATTTCCGCATTTACTAACAAAACTGAAAATGCCCTCAGCTGGCTTGCAGCAAAATAAAAGAACAAATGATGACAGATGTAGATCCCATCATGGCTGATATTGATGAGTTCTTGTCATATTCATAGATACCAAATGAATTTGTAGCAAGATGATAAGCTTTAGCATAGGAAAACAAGATAGCGTAGCGTAAGAGTGCACTTTCACAGTGACAGAGAAGGGCATTTGCACTGGCATTTTATCTCCAAAGACACCTTTCTGAAGCACATCTGATGAGCATCCCCATCCAGCACGTTCTGTTTTGCCCCACAGAGCGCTCTCAGAGAGCACAAACTGGGCTCCCTTTCAATAAACCCAAGACAAGAGATAGGCTCCAGAAAGTTTTAGTGGGCTCCCTCTGCTAACAGGGACCTGGCTCCAGCCCTAAGCCTCCATCCAGTCCAGGCACAGTGCAGGCATGCCACCTTATAAGCCCTATCCCACTGCGCCGGACTGTATGCTTGTGCAGGCATGGCAGCTTTCGGATATCCTTCTGGGAGTTGGAAAAACCAGCAGCATTGTTGCTTTTTCATATTACCTTAATGCTTTCTCTCTTCTGTATATTTCATTGTGACTGCCATAGCACAGCTTATAACAATATAGGACACTGAAGTCAATTAAAACAGAAAAACCTTGTGCAAAATACTACTAAATACTTGTACAAAAAAAAAAAAAAAAAAAAATTAACCTATTTCAGCTCATGGAAAATCCATACTAGGTTACTGGTTTCAGCAAGATCAGTGAAAAAATAAGCATAAAACAACAAGAAAATCACTGTAAATAATGCTGGCAATTTAATTTTCCTTTCCTTCAAGAAGTCACAACTGCTATACAATACTCAGAAAAAAAGGCACAACGATGGGACTCAGCAGAAAATACTTTCTGAGAGTATATTTACATCTTCAGTGTCCAAGTGACGGAACGTTCACATCAGCAAACAGCACTGCAGCTAGGTTCTAGCACACACCATTAAACAGAATGTTAATCTTTTTCTTCCTGTGATTTTCTTTCAAAAGAAATAAAATATGATGAGAGAAACATGCAACAGCTAAAACAAATTAAACATGAATAAAATAAAAGGAATACAGAGACATTCATATTGAACAGGTTTTCAGCTCTGCTCAGCGGAGCTATGGTAGAACACATTAATTACTGAATTCCCACTGCACGCGATTATTTTCTGTTTGATTAGGACAAAAGTTTGAATTTGCATAAGGTTATTTAAAAGAAAATTCTTGGGCTTAGAAGTTTGAACTAGAAACCCTTTGGCAATTTTTTTCTCTTACTAGGTTATACAAAGAACCCTAAGACTGCAGCTCCTCTTCAGCTTATTTCCCTGACAGGGTTTATTAACTCATGCACTGCTATTTGCTGTGTTGCACCCAGGACTGAGAGGCATTGCACCACATCTGTGCATGTGCATTCAGAGAATACTTCTGGCTGGAAAAGACCTTACAAGGTCATCTGGCTGGGAGCCCATTCAAAGCAGTCAAACATCAGTCAGAGCCCACAGCACTCCTCTGCGAAGGCGCTCCCTGCTCCTCACTTGCAGCCTTAAGACATACATTTGAATAATTCATAAGATCTCAGGTTCTCTAGCCACAGTACTATAATAACAGTAGTACATCATTTGCAAATTGTGAAATATTTTACCAATGCTTATACACCCCTTGGAAATCTTGAAACTAATATAAAAGCATAAAGTATACGAGCAGAGGAAAACATAAAGCTTAAATCTGAAAAAGGTACTTGAAGAAGCATCTAGATATTCAAGTGTATTCTCTAACTAAACAAGAAGAAAGGAAAAAGGAAAAAGAGGAATGAAAAAGGAAAAAGAGGAATGAAAAAGAAAAAGAGGAATGAAAAAGAAAAAAGAAAAAGAAAAAGAAAAAGAGGAATGAAAAAGAAAAAAGAAAAAGAAAAAGAAAAAGAGGAATGAAAAAGAAAAAAAAAAGAAAAAGAAAAAGAAAAAGAAAAAAGAAAAAAGAAAAAAGAAAAAAGAAAAAAAGAAAAAAGAAAAGAATAAAAAGAAAAAGAAAAAAAGGAATAAAAAGAAAAGATAGCTAAGATCCAAATTCCATGAAATCACATGGCTCAAGAGCTGGCTGCTGAACAGCAGCAATCCCAGTAATGCTAATACTGGTAACAGAGGGCTATTTCCTATCCAAATTACAAGAAAAAATAAATCACCCAGATTCTTGTTACAAAGTCATGCTACACTGTTTGAAGTCCACTCTTTGGAGAGAAGTGGCGACTCTCTCTCCATGACAGCCTTCCTGGAGTGCCACCTCCAGCTCTTAGGGGGCTCCGTGTTGCTGAGGGCACCAACATGCCAAAAATCAGCGCAAGTTGGTTGAGGGAGAGTTCATTCTTGTCAGATTACAGAGCATGTTTAAATACAGGCTTTCAGCTTCCCAGAACAATTCAATATTAAACTGTATGCTAATTTTTATTCCTATTAGTTATGCCTTCAAACAGGAACTATGAGGCTGTATACTCAAGACTCTCCAAAAGATGCTGCCCATATGCCCTCACAAAAATGAGGTGCTTCCTATGCCCAGCATCAAGGAGAGTGACATCATCGCATTATTTAGAGATACAATTACAGGTACATAGCTCTGAACTACCAAACACCCTCACATTTGCACAGCCTCTTTCATGTCAACCTCTCACAGGCTGCTAACATCTGTCACCCTAATGCCCCACTGCTCTTTCCTCCTTCAGCATTGTCCTGGAAAAGCAAGGCTGCCACTGGGGAATAAAAGGAGGTGATGTCAGAGCTAATGATTGGGGTGGCCCTTGCTAAAAAGCAGCACTTCCCAGCTTTGCTTTTCTTATCCTGCAGAGAGCAGGACTGTTGCTTTTTCAGACCAGCTCCACGTATTTTTGCTTTCATTCACCCTTCCTACAGCAGAAAAAGCCTGGCTTGTCACCCTTGGGATGGCAACATTTATTTCTGCCCATGCTTATGCAAAGATTTGAGCTAAATCTCACAAAGCGAGACATACCAGCACTTGCTTCTGATGTTGAAAAACCTGATGTTGCCCTCTAGGCATGCAGTGAGGGCTCAGGCATTGCAACCTAAACCCCACACAAAAGCAGGACCCTGGCTATATATGCGCACAAAATTTATATCCAGCAAGATCTGGCTGGACTTGCATCAGGGTGTGGATTTTAAATGTACTTACAGAAACAAGTGAGGAGTCCTCTCCAACAAGGAACTTCTCAGAGCAGTCAGCCTTATGGAACAGCCCCTTCCTGGCACCAGTGCCCAGTGTTAATGCTGCTGGTTAACAGCAGTATGTGAGAGCTGCCCCAGTCTACCCGAGATGATGCTTTCTTTATTTCAGCAGTCTTGAAAGCTGCAACTGGGGCCTTCTTGCTGCAGGTAATTTGCGAAATTCAGTAACAAACTTAAGGGACAACGTATCCTGCAAACTTCAGATCAATTCATTTTAACAGACAAAGAACTGACTGTCATAGAAAATAATTTTGCTCCATCTTATTTCCTCACTGCATTCTGAATCTTAGGGACAGATCCAATCCTTGGCACAAATTTGGAAAAAATTATGCAAAGTAGCAGTTCCCAGAAATCCTTTTTTTTTTTTTTCTCCCGTGGATTTAAACAACTCAAAATAAAAGGAGAGCTGGAATTGCCTCACAGAGTGAGCAATAAATGTCTGCTTAAAGGGACATAGAGAAGGAAAAATTCTGCAGGTTGGAGAATGATTTATAACCATTCAGTAGACTGCACTGTTAATCACCATTCAGGACTTAACCTTCCTTACCCAAGTGTTAGAAACAGCTTCTGTGTCCGTACTAGGGAACAAGCACGGCTTGTGTGCTTAGGCGAGCTCATTCTGTTTCCCGTCTTCCATCCCCTTTCGAATTTCCCAGTCCCCCTGCCACATCGCATTCCACACGTCTATCCCAAGACACACGCCAGAAAGAGATGAGAGAGTGCCAGCACTTGGAGCGCTAAGATAAAAGCGCCGTGCTCCACCAGCGCGCTCTGCATGAGGGGCTTCTGCCCCTCTGCATTTGTGGCCAGTTCCCCCCTTCTGAGCCACTGATCAGCCGTTCCGCTTTTTGTCCCTTCGTTCACTCCCAACTTTACTTTTTTTTTTTTTTTTTTTTTTTTTTTTAACACCACTTCTGGTGCAAAGAACAGCATCCCAAATGCGGCCCAGATTCTGAGGACCTAAATGCTATTTAAATCCCAAGGCCATGGGGCCCCAATTGCCAAGGCACCTCTGAAAGCAGGAAGGCCAAGGGGCTTGGATGAAATTAGGCTGTTTGACTCCAGTGTCAGCCCTTCCCTTGTTCAAAATCATGCTGCATTTCCAATATGTTCCAGGCAATATTTATGATGCAAAACTGAACTGCTCCGTTTACTGTGCTCTCTGAGTATTAGACTGTAAATTGTTAGGGGAAACCAATAATGGAAAAGTTTGTTAAAACATCCTGCAGAAATCTCTCCAAACAACTTACCTAACACGATCACCTTTGTGTTTTGTTTTTTTTTTTTTTTTCCCCATTTGCTATCACAGAATGCTGCTGAAGGACAGTAATTTTCTTTGTTTCAAAACAGAGACATTACATTTAGCAGTTTTCACCTTTTTACACGTATTACATACCAATGCCAGGACATCAATACCGAGTACAACATAAGACTCCAGAGAGAACAAAAGGACTGGAACCAGGCTGCTCCATCTCCCTCGCTCGCAAGCACAGTGACAGAATCATCAGGAACCAAAATGATCACCTCTGAGATGTAGGTCTGGGATGTTTTCTTTGTTTTTGAAAGTGACTCATTCTGATGATTCTTTAAAGCCTTATTTTTAAATATGAGACCATCTAGACAGAAAGAGTAAACTGCAGACACTCTGTCAACTCTGTCACAAAAGCCTAGCTTATTTTTTAAAGAATTCCTGGAAAAGCGAAGGGCCACTGTACTTCCAGAGCAGGAACTGTCCCTGTGATTTCTGAATGTTCCCAAGTTGAGTTTTTGGATCAAAGTAGACAGAACCGGTGCTGTCACAAAATCCTTTTGAAACATAGTAGCAAGGCAGCATTAACCTAATTTCTGAATTAAGTCCTCAAGAAGCACTATCCAAATTTCTGATTTTTTCTTAATTTTTTTCCTTGGTCTATGTTCAACTGTCAGTGTTTGAATGTGGCATTTCTACTTCCAACCTTGATCTCATTCGGTCCTTTTCTGCTTGACATTTTTGTGGTTTCAGTTAAACTCAAAATTACAATTGTTCCAACGCAGCTTCAATTTAAATCACCCTGCTCATGCAAAAGCATCTCTTCTACCAGTGTTTCCAGAACAGGTTAGTGAAAATACTGCCCCAGGGACTTCAACAGAGGTATGCATTTTTTTTCTTATGCCTTTTTAAAGGAAGTGACTTATTTTCACAGGCATTCTGTGAGGGGTGATGGTGTCTCCTGAAAAATCATAATGCCAACCATAATGGCACCTGTCTTTATGGACTAAGTGAGCCTACTAGGGACAAAGCCATAGAGGCTAACCAGAGTGGGTGACTCCAGCTATTCATGTACTTAACTGCTCAACCAATGAATTTTTATTTATTTATTTTAAATGTCTAGCCTGAGAACAGAGATGCTGGAAAAGCCACAGATTTTCCAGAATGAGTTTGCTTAGGTTCCAGCAATAGTAACAGCACTTGCAGCTGCTCCTTGTCTTGTCTGTGAGTTGAGTGAGGAACTCATATTTGTAAATGCTCATATAATACTTTGAAATAGCTTTCAAATCACTAACGATACACTACATACAACTTGTGAACTCGCTTTGTATCATGACAAAGAACAGAGGTCAACCCTAGCCAGCAAACACACAGAGCAGCCTACATCATATGCTTTAATTATTCATCCACACACCACTGACCTAATGCACTGGTTCTGCAAAGTAACATATAGACATCTTGTGTCTCTGCAGGACTGATTAATGTGCACACAGCCCTGCATTACTATTACTAGACTATCTTGGTTCACAACAGTTCACTGAAAGCTCATTCAGAAATCTTTCAGAGCTATCCTGTCACTGGCTGTTCAACATGTAGCACACTGAACTCACAATAGCAAGTGCAGTGATGGCAGATCAGGCTGACACAGAGAGGCTTTGAAACCACTTTCTCCTGAAAGCCCAGGGTGGAGAGAACTGGTGAGAAGGAACAGTCTCACCGAGCCACCGAGTGGCAGAGGTGGGGGCCGCTGGCAGCCAAAGCCTTGGGACATTTCTCTATGTGTAGCCCTGGGATTCACCTATTGCTTCTTGAAAGTATCCAAATACATAAAACCATGATCAAAGCAAGATTACTTTAAACCAAGTTAATGTAAAAGTTTAATTAACCATCAGATCTCTTGACAGATCCTGAATGTAATTATAGTACCAAGTAAATCCTTGTTGCTGCAGATGTAGTCACTAAAACCTTGGACAAGTTCATCTAAAGAACGTTGCTGTGAAAATGTCTTCACTGAGGCACATGTTTATGTGATGCTTCTACTACTTTGGAGGAGTTTTGTATAGAAATTAAGCAGTGTCATGAAAACAAAAAAAATACATCACTTAAATTGTATTATTCATACAAAAGACATGTTCTTCATGTGTGGGCTGCTCTCTTTGAACAGCCTCCCACATTTCTGTCCTAAAACCATACACTTATCTCAAGAAAAATAGATGTGTGTTTCTTTCACCAAATCTGTTTGTATTACTGTGAGTAAAACCATCTTTTATAAATTGCTGCATTATTTACTTAACCAATGGAAGTATATCTTTGTTATGAAAACCATTCTTATTCCATTTTTGAGCTTGTCAAATCATAGCTTATCAATAAATTTACTCTCAGTTTAATCAGCAGCATCTATGGGCATTACAGCGTCATAAGTAATTCCATTAGAAGCACCAAAAAGAAGTTCACACAAATGCAATTTACTAACTCATTTATGCGGCCAAGGTTACCCAAGTCCAGGTAAAAAGAAGTGAACTGCTCTATCATAAGCCATTAATCTCAGATTACTGTTAAATCACAGGCGGGTCTCTAGCCCTTATTTCTAGTTTGTAATCAACTGTTACTTGCACCGCTGTGATCTTTCATGGAGGGACGTTTGTTAAGCGATCAGGAAGCGCTAACACTGAAGTGCAATTTGGGAACTCCAAATGAGGATCCACCTTTCACAAATTTCCTCATATCCTGCTGTCAGACAACTCACCCCTGTTGGAGCTGACTCTGAGCCCTTTCTTGCTGCCCAGTGCTATGCAGCCCTTCCAGCAAGAGGAGTGACAGCCCCAGGGCACCTCAAATGCATCGGAGTGTGGAGAGCTCTCTCGTGCTGCCTTGGGTGGGAAAGGAAATGGCGGAGTCCTTTGCTTGTGATTTCTCTGGCAGACAGGAGCCAGCAGAGACAGGAAACCAAAAAACTGGTTTTTCTTCCCCTGTTCCATGGCGCCCATCTCCAAGGGTGCTTGCAGGGTGAGTGCTGGAACTGCCGTTCCCTGATATCCTCTGTGAGGTGAGGATCAGACACCTCAGTCGAGTATGTTGGAGACTATCAATGGTACCTAGATCTTGGTGAAAGACACCTAAATATCTTGGCATCAGATTGCCTATCAGACCTGCACTCTGGCACAGCATCATCTGCTTCTGACTGTTAACCAGAGCTCTTACAAACTCCTCACTCCTTCTAGAAAAGGAGGTTTTGCCTCTTCCGGAGGTAAAATGTAGAAGAATTTTCAGGGTTCAGTATTTATTTAGCCATTCTATTTCATGCACAAATGTGATAAAATTAGATATAGATCTATAGCTAACATTTGGATGCATCACAGGCAATAAAGGTGGTGTATATATATAACCATATACGTATACACACATATACCCACAAGTACTCATACACAGAGTGCCAGCAGGCCAGAAATACCTCTTAACTTTTCCCTCCCTCTGTCTTCCCTCCCCCTTCTCAAGTCCTCTAGAACTATGTAAAGGAAGCATTAGTACAGTCCTGCAAATGCAAAAAAAAAAAAAAAAAAAAAAACAGNAAAAAAAAAAAAAAAAAAAAAAAAAAAACCACAAGCCTAAACCAGTACACCTGCATTGTGATTATATTTAGCACATGCAGTACCAAAATTCTCAAGCCATGACCATCAAGGTGCTCACATCATAACAAGACATTCTTGATATGAATATTTTTCAGCATATAAACCTTTCTGCACACTCTGTAAGGACTGCATGCCTAGGACATTAACTCCGCTATGTATTATGATTATGCTGCTAATTAATTTCATTTAAAGAGGCAAGATCATAAGAGAAATACACAAAACAAGAACACCACCAGAGAAACAATTCTACTATTTGATAGTATTTAGTTCCACCTTTTCATCTTTTTCATCAGAATATCAAGAATGCTCCAAGTCAAAGCCGATGTTAATAAAAAGGAAGAATCAGACTGTTTTTCAGACAAGTATGACAAGAATTTGAAATGCAGAATGGATTGGACAAGGCTAGTCCCAGATAATCTGGAAATATTCGGCAGTTAGTGTATTCCAAACTGTGCCTAAGAATGATTTTAAAGGAAGGTATTTAAGCTGTCACGGACTGAACAGTTTAAATATCCCAGGCACTTCTTGACGCACCCAAATTTGTATCTCTTTAGAGGAAGAAACAAGGTAAGTGAAAAACAGTGTTACCAGCTGCAAACTACTAACTGAAAGGTAAATCTAATTTCAGTCTAGATTATCCTGTTTTATTTATTTATTTTCTTCTTTAAAAGCAGGCTGCTTTTGGAGATAGAAATGTCCACATGTACTTGGGCTTAATTCTAGTTATTTATGTTCTGGCCATCTGGTCTATTTAACTAAATCTAGCAAAAGCTGTTTGTCTCAAGACCACACACTGAGAAAAGACATAATTACAACAAGTAAGCTGGAATTCTCACTTTGCAAATTGCAGAGAGGAAAGTTTTTCTACTAGTAGCAGTAGGAAACAATGGGAACTATCTGCACAAGGCTCCTCCATAGTTTTAGATAAGTTTTGTTTTCTCTCCATGTCAGCCAGAAGCATATCTCTCTCAGGTATCTCCCTCTGCTCTGAGATAATGCTCTGCTCATGATCATTTGTCATCAGCACCAAGACCTCAGATATCTTTTTTTTTTTTTTTTTTTTTTTTTTTACAGTAAAGCAGTGGATGATGGCATGATGGCATTCTCTCAGCATTTTCAGGTAGATATGAAAATTGAAAGAGCAAAAACTTTGCAGCCTTTTTCTATCATGATGCTTTTGCCTTAGACTCTGGGATTTGGCCAGATTGTTCATTTAGTTTGAACAATTTTTGCAAAACCAAGTTCATGACTATGATAAATTGCATTCTTTATTTGTATGTTAATGAGCAGATCACAACTGGAGGAGGCTAAAGGCAGCAATGTAGTGAGAATAATGTTTATTGAAGTTAGCAAAAAAGCTGGACACAGCTTCCCCCTCCCCACCACCCCCCCCCCCAACAAAAAAAAAAAAAAAAACACATAACCAACCCCAAACCTNAAAAAAAAAAAAGACTTACCCTACTTCAATCCTACATAAACTCACACATTTAACTTTTCAGAAAGCTCACAGAAATAAAGAATTTCAAATGTTTTTCTCAATGGCTAAACATGTTATAACCTGGCCTTTCCACTTATTATATTGCACACCATAAAACCACCACAGACTATAATTCCAAACCACAAGAAAACAACCACTGAGCACACATACTGGTGTCATCATCGCCCTAGCTTCCTCTGAACATTAGCTGAGGTGACACCCCCAGCACAGATACCTATGGGCTTCTGAATGCTACACAGAAGAAAACAGTTTCAAATGTCGCCCAGAACACACAGAGACGATGGAGCCAATGCACTGTGTCTGCTTATTATTAACCAGGAATTTAAATTTCTTTCAAAGTCTGGCATATTTACTAATGCCTCTCTTGAAATACAGGCTTTAAATAAAGGTTGACAGAAAGCTCTAAAGAGAAATAGTTTTGCCTGATTTCGACAAATATTATTGCTGAAATTATCTCACTTGATGCTTAAACATTTAATTAACAATTGTAGAGTTCATCAGACTGCAGAGATCAGCAGCTCTGCCATGTGCACAGATTTGACATGGGAGATGACGACATTGCAAAAAGTCCTGAGAAATACTGAAACTGTACCAATTTTTTATTTCATTTTTTATCTTTTTACAGAAGTTGAGCCTCATTCACAGCTGCAGACCTACTATATGACCCCAACCCTAGGGATTTAAATTAAGCAGCCAAGCAATTCACAGATCTAACACCTTTAAAAACATTATTTAAGGATTTAATGCAGAAATAGATTTTTGCTGCTCAAGTGATAGTAGTAGTCTGCTTTAGAACCAACTTGGTGCCAATACTTTTTGCTTTCAAATTTCTGTTTTCATTAACTATGGGCACAGTGAGGTCCAGGCTTCTTAGAAAGGCCCCCCACTTTATGGAACAAGCCAAAGTAACAGCTGGTATAAATTCAGTGCTACACCAGGTGTGGGGTGATCTCAAAACATTCAGACATTTCTCCACCTCTATATGATAA
>VXAV01010005.1:13943-30040 GCA_013399715.1 Alectura lathami | reverse complement strand
AGGTTTTTTTCCTAAAATTTATATTGCTTTTTAAATTTTTTCTTTTTCCCCCTCTATTTACCCCTGAAGAAAACCAAAAGGGAAAAAAAAAAAAAAAAAAAGATTATGAAGAAAGAATGATTTTATGACAAAGGTTTAAAAGAAGTTGAAGTGTATTTTTTCACCAAATCTATCTGCTATATTTAAAGATGGGAAGAGCTCTTCTGCTTTTATATAATCATTTCCAAAGGCACTTGATTTCTTTTTCTTCAGTTAGAGAAACTGCATACCTACATTTGAATCCAAGAGTATCCGAGTTTGAGAGGCAGCATAACAGACCTTTCTACACTTTATATGATCTCCTGGTTTCTCAAAACCACTACTCTTTCCAAGCATCTGAAACAGTAAGTAAGCTGAGCCCAGAAGTCTTACAGTATTTTCTGTTCACAGCTCCTCAGTTACAAAACCCAGCAGCAAAACTCACCTACACCTGGAAACACACAAATGCTGCCTTGAGCCAACTAGACACGAATGCACATAGATGCTAGCACCTGTGTGTATGCCATGAAGCACATGAGACCAGTGAATGGGTGCTTTGATACTGAAATCAAGTAGGCTTTGTTCAAGGTATCTTACACTTTTCTCTTGTTCAGAACAAGGGCCGCTTTGCTCCTGGATTAAAATCTCAGTCTAGGAGCTGCACATCTTTCAGTTTTTGAATTACACACAAGTATTTCTTTGCCTTGATCTTTTCTGAAATCCTCCAACAGAAGAATCCTCAGAGCATGGGCTGGGGCCTTACAGAAAAACAAAACACCAAATTAAACCATGGGGGGCTGCATAATGCCCTGCTCTCTGCCAGCAGAGGCCTGGGCTGTTGTTGTGATCATGCCCCCTTTGTACGCTGGACTGACATCAGGTGGAGGGGGTTTGTAACCAGCACAAATTGATACCTCCTCCCTGAGTCTTTCCCATATGCACATACACATCAGTGACTCATGCAAGTAATGTTGCAAGGAAGTGATATATGTGTTGAAGGGTTCCAGAGTTTTTATTTAAATTGCATTTCTTTTAAAAGAAGTTCTTTTGAAGAACACAAGAAGTGATGGAAATTAAAGGCAGTGCAACTAATAGGATTTAAACAAACAAAGTGACAAATAAGCATACAATTCAGCTTTTCCCACTTTGGCAATGAATTGGTAACCAAATTCATCCTTTACCCTATTACTTGCAAAAACATTTGCACACATTGAAGCAGCCACCAGAGGGCTCCCATATTTTGTCTATTAAGGATAAAATGCATTGAGATTAACAAAACAATTAAGATTGCAAATTTTGCCTTATAAGTTTAAAAAACAGAATTGAAAGACTGAAAATAACATACCATTGCAATGATCCTAATAAGGCACTTGGTAGCTGCAAGGATTATTTATGATAAAAATCCTCAGCTATTGAAGGTTGCTTTAATGTCTGTGTTCATACATGTAGCACTAAACAAAAGGGGTCAGAGACTGTGTGCAACCTGTATGAACTTCAGGGAAATGAAAACCCTAATTACTGCCTATGTCACCTGCCACAATCTCCACAGGGAATATCTGAAAGTTCCTTATAAAAGAAGTCAGGAAAAAAAAAAAAAGAAAAAAAAAAAAAAAAAAAAAAAAAAAAAAAAAGAAAAAAAGAGAACAGCCAAGAAACCCTAGCAGTGCCAAGAAAAACTTCACAGAGGCGCCAAGAAGGTTCTAAAATTTATCTTGTGAGCCAGCCCTCACATCAGCAGAAGGAACATTACCTTTTCAAGAATAAGGTTAAAAAAAAAAAAAAAAAAGAAAAACTAAAACCAAAATGCATCTGGGCAAAGCAGCAAAATTGCACACACATATACTCGCATACAGCACTAAAGTAGGTACAATTCACTGCATTCCAGTTAAGTGAGCTGCTTGGGGGCTACGATGATGGAAATCCACGCGAGAGGTCTGAATGCTGGGAATGGAGATAACCCAGTGTGATAGGAAAGCCCACACTGTTCAGACATCAGGTGCCAAAGGTGCGCTCACTGAACACCACGTGCTGTGCCATACGAAGAGGGCTGGGGCATGCCAGAGCCCTGTCAGCTGAACGGATCCCAACTGACACTTTGGGTTACAGAGATCTGAGCCTTCAGCAGCAGTTTGGCTCCTTTCCTGTTTCATTTCTTTGCGACATGTAAGACAACCATCTGAGATGCAGCACAGAAGTTACATGCTCTGCAACTTGCTGGAGAGTGCAAAAAGCTGTACGCAGCATTCTGGAGCAAGTTAGTGCTAAGAGCATAAAAATAGCTGAGGGAGGATAAAATACCTTTAGAGTCATATGTTTATGGTTCACTGTTTGGGACTAATGAAGGCTATAATTCAAATTAAAATGGATCCTTTATAATTTAAAACAATTGTTAATAAAACCGTAATAAGATCATGAGAAGATGGAAGGAATTGCTCATAAAGGGACTTTCAACCAAAGTTTGCACTCCCAGCTTTGTGTGAAAAATTACTTTATGTAAACAAAGGCAGAATGGAAACAATTTTTGAGAGCGAGAAGCCACTTTTGGAGTTTTAGATGCAGGAATTCATAAAGATATAGAAAAATAAAGCACACTTTATTAAGCTACACACAAGATTTAGAAGCAAATTCTACCCAATTAAGGAGAAGCTGGTATTTTTAATGGCATGGAAAAACACTTGAATGCAAGAACTAAGGGATATTAAATGCAACTCAGTACAGTGATATCAACTCAGTAACCTACAGCTTGTAGAGTGTGCAAAAAAATGGATGAAAAATATTCTAGCCTCTGTATGTTTATATTCCCCATAACCCTAGCAATCAACAAAAAAAAAAAAAAAAAAAAAAAAAAAAAAAAAAAAAAACAGAAAAATGTAAGTCATGAGTGTATTTATGAGGTCTTAGCTTCAAACTATACAAATATGCTTACAAATACAAATCATGACTGCAATGCTGGACAGCAAAATATCCTAATGGTGCTACCAGGCACCAGGCACAAGAGGGAAGTAATTCCCAGTGGAAAAAAGGTGTGTATTAGTTTTAAGAAGTGAATGCAATAGCAATTGTCCCATACCTTCATGAATTAGCATCAGTAATGAAACTGCCATAAGCGGTATTGAGATTTCATGTAGGGCTTTGAGACAGAGGAAGGAATCAGTGCTGCAGACTTTTAGAGTTGGTAACATTTGCAACATTGCAGCATCATTTGGAGGAATTAGAAGAGCCCTCTAACATTCTTCTACAATAAATAATCATAACACACACCCAACAAAAAACCAAACCACCACAGTCAAACATCTCTTTCTAAAACAAACAAACAAAAGTTTTTGGTTAAGTGTTCAGTAAATCTAGCCAAGGCCTCACATTTTAGCTGTGATATTTAACAAACAAACAAAAAAAGGTATTTTTTTTTTTGCAAATTCCTTTGCAATTTCAAACTGTTATCTTCAAAATGACCTGCCTAATTTTCTCTGAATGTCCCTAGTAGCTCCCTGCTGGCTTGAGACTTGCGCATGACAATTTTCAGTCACATTAGTCTCACATCAGCGCTGCTAGAGTAAGGGTCAAAATAGGTCAGATACTGGAAAACTAGTCACAGCTATTGCTTTTTTTCCTCTGCTTTTCCATAAACAGCAAAGAAAATTGGCAATAAGCCAAATATTTATTTATAGACAACATTTATTTTTAGGCATTTATTTTTGTCGCTGGAGAACAATTGCAGCTAAATGTACTTATTACTATCTGGAAATCTATTTTTGAAGTATCCTCTGTCAATGCAAATTTCTTTGCTACTCTGTACAACTGTATATACCCCTTTAAGTACACACTGTATCTAATACAAAGGTTTCCACAACATGTGTTTTACTTCCCTAAGGAAAGGACAAAATCCTGAGGTCTTTTGCAAAAAACCTAATTGCTCCGCATAGCATTTTTCACAAGTAAATGACGGAGTAAGGAGTCTCAGGTCTTTGCACCATTACTTGGGCAGATTGCTCACTGCCAGCAAGCCTTCTTACAAATCCGCTGCACACCAGCCCCAACCTGTGCTCCAAATGTAGGCCCATTTCTTTCCAGTGCTGAAGAAGAAAGGTTGTGGCTTCCCTACTGTTTGTGGTTTCACAGCCAAAACAACATGAAAGGAAAATCTTGCACAGTATTTTCGCAAGACAAAGCTTTTCTACTGAATTCACACTTAAAATTTCATGCTCCTGTCAGAGATCATAGAATCACAAAGGTTGGAGAAGACCTCTAAGACCATCGAGTCCAACCGCCAACCTAACGCCACTACGCCTACTAAATCAAGTCCCTGAGTGCCACATCTACACATTTCTTGAACACTTCCAGGGAAGGAGACTCCACCACCTCCCTGGACAGCCTATTCCAATGCCTGATTCTTCGCTTACTCCATAAACAACTTGTTTTCCTCATGTTTTCTGCACCTTTCCCCTTGCCCTCTCATCTGATTTGTTCCACGCTTAGGACAAGACCTGAACTGACCGCAGTCCTCACAGGCTGGCCAGACATTTATAGACACCCTCAGGTCAGCCTTTGCAAGGTAAGAAACTTCTGTTTACCCCATTTTCCTGACTGATAACTGAGGTGGAGGTTACACAATTACATAAGAGGACGACAAGCGCTCATGCTTGTGAACTCTTTAATTTCAGCGCCATGTATTTCAGCCAGCTCTTACATTTCAGCTACCAGCAGAGATTTTCAGAACTTTCTATGCTGTTCACAGGGTTTAGAGGGATCTAGTTCCTGCACTGAACAGCAGCCTAAAGGGGCGCAGAACAGCGTGCATATGCACAAAGCAGCTTAACAGGCATGACTCCTCACAAAACCCCAGCAGAAAAGAGGGAATAATCAGGACAAAAATCAGAGAAATAAATGATGATAATCCAGAGATCAGCAGTTAAAAACACTGAGTATGCAAGATGCCAGCCTGCCATCCCAGCCCTCTCAGGTTCTGAGTGCTGCTGCAGTAGATGGGAAATGCCCTGTTATCAGGCTTCTCATCTTTTTGTTCAGCATCTGATATTACTTTCTATTAAAAAGGCATCATAATTCCTCATCTTTCAAGCCACTGATTTTGCAGTATTTCAACCAACACAGTGGCACCAACGTCTTTAGAAATGATGCACAGGCAGAACGCAATGCAAGCCTTGCACATTTTCCCCCCTGCAAATGCCATAATGGCTTTTCCATTATTGATGATAACTTCAAATGTTCCTAAATGCGTTAAGGTGGTTACTGGACCCAATTCTACCTAGACCATTAGCTGTTTCTCTGATCATATCAAAATGCATCTCAATTCCCCACCTACCTCCCTGCTACAATTGCTTCATCAATATTCATAAGATCCGAGAGCTTGATATTGATTACTGCATCTAATGGGCTCATTATGCAAAGTCATCGTGACCTCTGAAGCAATTCTGCTTTTGCGACTTATCTAGATGCCTGCTCACAGCACTTTGAAACATCAGTGCTGAGGCAGGAGCGAGCAGAGCGGCACAAAACGCACGGCAGCTGACGAGGCTCTGTTTGAATGGACTTTTTCTGTGCCTGGCTGAGCTGTCACGCAACACTGAAAGCTGTCACATTATCTGGAACTTAACAGGAGCTCTTGTTATCACACAGCAGAAAGGAGTAGTTAATATTAACTGATCACTATTAACATTCATTATGGAAAATCAATCTGATCATGCTATAACCTCCTGCTGCAGCCAGCTGGGTTATTCTGCTATTTACATAATATCGAGCTCCTGCTAACCAAAATTGTGGCGGTTATATAACATCTTCCAATGCCATGGCGATTCTGCAAACAAAAAATCTATTCCAGTTATCAGCAATAAGGTACAAAGTAAACACCCTTTGCAAACAGTTTCTCATAACTAATGTTTTATGCTTAGTATGTCCAAAATTAATAGTGGCAAGTATTCCTTTTTGGAAAGATAAGAATAAAAACAGCACAACTACAGTGTGAGTTCACCTTCTGGTCTCAAAATTAACCATTTCTGAAAGAATGATATTTAATGAGAAATCACTTTTAAAAATAAATAAACAAAAACCTCTCTCATTTTCATATGTTAAGGAATCTAAAGAATGAAAGCTACAGTTAGACAAACTCCGGAGCAGAAATTAGGAATACTGCATTAAACTAAAGCAATAACCCACAAGGCTGAATGACCTGGAAAAAAAAGCGACTATATAATCAACTGGATTCTTTAAAAAATAAAAAAATAAAAAATAAAAAAATCTTTAACTCAGAAACTATCAGAAACTATTAATTTAGTAAAATATCATTGGTACATCTGCAGCTGTTCCATTACAGTTAACTATGAAATGATTATTGGTATGTTTTCTACTAACTACATATGACTAGATCAAGATAGAAAAGAATTAGAACACATGCATTTTCCAGCCTCACCTTCCTTTAGCTTTTTTTTGCAGATCTGTAATAATATGTCATGGTTAAGAATATATGTCATAGTTAAGATTACTGTCAATTTTGTTCTCTTCTGCACTCTGAAATAATGCTTTTCAGTCAAAAATTAAAGTTCTCCGTATTTCAACATTAAACCCAAATCTATTTTGAAGGCTCCCAAAATCAATCTATAGATTTTTGTTTTACATATTATATCTACACATTTACACAAAAATTGGAACATTCTATTCTTTAATCTGAACATGGTTGAAGACTTTCAGAATATAAACTGCACACTGGTTTTCAACTTGTCCAAGTGCGTCAAAGCATAACAGATTTTGATTACCTTGCTTCAATCTTTACTGTAAACTCATCTAATCCAAATTTAAACTTTGTGTATTTCAAATCTTTTAGAGATGCATTTCCCACATACACAAGTATTTGAAATTTTGAATGTTTTGAAAAGGTAACACATTTCTGTTAAACTGAATTCAATTCAAATGAAAAGACTGAAAAAAAGGAGTCAGCCACAGTCAGAAGCAAGAGATTATTCTGAGTACACACAGTAAGTGCATCTATAGCTAAATTCCTGGGATTAAAAACATAACTTGTGCAGCATTCACATCTTTAGAGGGAAGATACAGGAGAACATGGCATCTTTTATTCAGGCTTGACTTTTGCTATGTCAGAGAGTCTTAAGCATAGGTAGGATAAGATTAAAGCTATATTTGGCCTGTTTCATGGAACCCTACAGCTAGCTGCCTCACAGTTAGGTGAAACACACCTAACAATGATACAAACTAAAATATAGTTTGTCATAATCTCTACATTATTTTCATTCCTCACATGAAAAGTATATCTATATTATGCTACAGAATCTTAAAATGTGGCTCCAGAAAGTGTTTGCCTAGTTAGAGTAACCATGCCATTCACATTTGAGAACTGTGTAATACCTTAAATTTAATTTTCATTCAAAAATTTGTATTTTCAGAGCAATTATGCAATGTGACCTAAAAGGACAATATTTTTCACCAGACAAGGAACTAAAATTAAATATTCAAAGCACATACTTTCACTCCGTTTCACAGCTGAAATACTTGCCAATTAGCAACTCTGTCAGCAAAAGGTTAACATAGCAAAAATTTTAAAGGTAGAATAATTAAGAAGCAAGTACAACAAACCTAATTTTTCTGACTTGAAAACTCTTAAGCCTTCAGTTAGTATTTCAGTGTGTTTGAAGAGAGTGCATTTACACATATGAACTGGTACCTCTGATTTATATAACTGCAAAAATTAATTTCCCACAAGTAACTAATGTAGATGTGGCTGCTATTTATCACATTGAAACCACTTTCAGTACTTAAATATAAGAGCACTGATGTATATGAATGACCGAATTCTGATATCCTCACCACAGCTTGGTTCCCTGTACCACAGACAGGTATAAAGAACCTACTAGGATATAGGGTGCCCAGGTAAACCTCCAGTATGTGCTGCAGCAGGGACCACAGGGACCGTGTGAATTAACGATACGCAGAGAGTGGGTGGGACCTTGCTCTAGCAGCCAGTCCAAGGGAGGGTGCAGCAGAGCATGACCACACAGCCCAGCTATGCACTGCCTCCCAGACTGGGTGGGCCTGGCACACTGTGCCCAGCTGAGGGTATGGGACCACTCGTTCCAAAGGGATGCAGACCTTACCCTCAAAAATTAAACTTCACTGCATGCCAACAGGCAAGTACAGTTTATTACTTTATTTTTCAATAAGTTCCTTAGGTTACTTTTGCTAAGTCCTAATTATTAGTCACATTTGAATTCAAGGCACTAAATTTACACCATAAATGTGGGCTAAAAATCTACGCCGCTGCCATGCTTAATTCTAAATATAAACCTACAGTGTGTCTGCTTCTGACACTGCCGTGCCCTTGGGCAGAAAGGCTCCCAGCTTCGGGGAAGCTGAAATGTTAAATTCTGCAGCCATATAAATGAAGTTGCCTGACTTGATTTTGCACCTGCTAAAAGGCTGTCAGCCTCTCAGACCTCCTACACTTACATGGAGATCATCTCTTTCAGACACTCCGTCAATACCAGAAGAATAAAACAAGGACATATATACACCCTACAAATAGCACTAATAAAAATTAAGAGAAATTTAATGTACTCCCAATTACAGTCAAAATGGTTACTCCATTTTGCCTCTGTCTCTGACCACAGCAGCTGTGGAAGATGTTTAACAATTTGGTGACCATTGATTATTGATTAACCTGCAACTCCACTGCTCGCTTTTTCCCATTGTGGGAAGTCACAGTTCAGATGTAAGTAGCAATGGCAACTGCTGAGAAACTGAAGTCCTGTCTCACAAAACCCAAACAGCCTGCAACATTACATCTGCATTTAGGCCCTCGCAGAAGTGCTAAACACCTGTAAAATCAAGTTAAGTGTGTTCAGTCCTAAAATCATGCATACAAAAGCACCACAGCAATAAGCTGCTGAGGTCAAAATTGAGCTGCAAGGGTCAGCATAAAACCAAACAGAAACTGCAGAAAACTTTCCAGAGGCAGCAACAGACTTTGAAAAATACCTACATGGTCATGATGTTTCATCTGCCTACAACCATCACAAAGGACTGACTGTCAGAATACAACAATCAAAAACCAGAATGTAAACCTGTGTGACACAATATAAATTTACCCTGTTACCTTCAGTATCAATCACAATGATGGACTGGGTATCTGTACCTTATGCAACAGGTTAATTTATAGAGTTTATGGGAGAACTTCAAAACAGGGGGTGCAACGTTCCCTGTCAGAGCATTACGCAGAAATATGTGTTCTCAGTTCAGAGAAGCACAAACTCCCCAAGGCTGTGAAGCCCGTCAAATCACAGGAGTGCTCAACAGGGGCACAAGCTCAGCTTCAGGCAACAGGTTGAAGCATCTAACCACCACATCCATCCTTGACAGCAACTGATAAATCAACCGCTACACAGCGTACAGCAAGACCAAAAGGCACTGGATGGTTTACAAATACTCTGTGCTTTTAAATTACATTTGTTTTGACAAACTTGTGGTCAAAGAACATTTTTTCAACAGAAAAAAAAAAAAAAAAAACTTGAAAGGCAGCAGGTAAAATGAGTGAAGAGGTTGATGACAGAGAAAAGTGCTTCCATAAGCCCTGGAATCACCAAATCCTGCTTTCCTACCAGTCTGCACTGCAAAATCAATGAACTCCTAACTACTTCTGAATTCCCCGTGAAGGGCACACGCAGGTTCTCCTTTTTCTACCATGCTGTTTATTTTTACAGAGATTGTAGGAGCATAATTATCTTTGACACTTTTACTCCGACAGTTCTTCTGCTCTGTCACATCTGAAGTCAGTCAGGTTTGCAGCAGGAACAGTTTTCCTTTCTTAGGAAGGAGGGGCACAGACAGAAATGGAACTGCTTTGAAGCTCTGTCCACGGGGAGAGCATACTGGGGCATGGAGGAAAAACACGTGCTACAAATCTTGAGAGTCAGAAGGCCTGAACAAGACAGACTTTTGAAGAGGATTTCGTTTCAATCCATCCTTCCAGATTTGAAAAAATTATTAGGATGACCATGTAGTGCTAGTACTTTAGAATGGTATGTACCTGAGCATCAAATGATTTCCTTCACAAGTTCCTGTAATAAATCTCCTGAAAAAAAATAAAACTTTTTGTTCTAAAGTTAATTTGTCAAACTCCAAAATTGAGTGGAACCACTATTTACAACAAACTCAGTCAAAAAAGTCTCATGCTAATTTAGGTGATTTAGTTGAGTCTTCTTTACTATTATTTATTTTGATTTTGGGAACCAAAAACACTTTGAGAAAAAATGTCTGGGTGAGGATGGGAAATAAGGTTTTTGACAGAACTGCATATTTTCAGAAGCTTCTATGCAAGATATTTTTTGTCACAAGTCCTCTTAGAACAACAAAAAAAAAAATTTCCTGTCCTGTTCTGGCACCTTGCCTTTCAGTGGCCAATAATAACAGCCCAGTAAAAAGAGAGAGCAACACACAGGATCCAACTGTTTCCTCCAGATGCACCTGCAGATGTCCCTTTGCCTTATGTAAGAAAAAGTACTTCTGTCTTGAATCTCCTCTTTGGAGGATGATAATTTGAAAGAAATGCATTTAATTCTATCAGCTGGTTCTCTGATTTTTTCAGTATCTCTATCCCTTTCTACAGGTTATTCTAAAAGTAGGAGTGCTCTGGATAGAAATAAAGACAAGAAAGTATACATTGTGTATGAAATCTAAGGTAAACCTAGCTAAATTTGAAACTGAAGTGAAAAGAGAAATACAAATGAGAAAACTATTTAGCCTAAACATGTAAAGAATCTGCATGTGCTGTTATGTGGATGGAAAACGCTTACACCTTTTCCATTTATGCTTCCCCTTTTACTACTCCTAAATTCCACTGTCACTGAGAATTTTTTTTGGTAACACTGAGCATTTTTTTAGATAACACTGACAGTGTCTCCGGGTAGCACAGGATGCCTTACAACAAGCTGATAATAATTTTATTGAGTTTCATCACAGCAATCTTTGCTGAAGATGCATGAGCGAAGGCAGCAATCAAGCTACACTGAGAAGTTCTTGCACTGGGCTTACACAAGTGGTCTGGAAGAGAGCGAAGCAGAAGCGTGCAGACTTCGGGCTGCATAACCGCTCAGTTTGGGCACCTCCCATACCTGATGCCTGATTTGCAGAATACTGGGAAGCAACAGGAACAGAAACATGAATGGTTTGTTTAAAGTAAAACATCCTCCAACATGAAACTCCACCGGCCTGTAATCCTCAGCAAGTATTTGAGCACTCCCAGTGCTACCGCGTAGGAAGAGCACTCAGACAAACATGAGCGGGCATACAGCACCAGCAAATTATCACACTACAGAGGATGAGTATCTTTCAAAAACACAAAAAGAATGTGAAACATTCTTAAAATTATGACAGACTCTGAAATCAGACCTGCTGCATTCCTATTCACTTCAACAGGTTTAGATGGGCATCACAGACAAACAGAGCCTCTGGAAGTAGGTACAAAATAATATTATTGATATAATTCTGTAGTTTCTGAAAGTACATACATACAAAAACCGTACAATTCCACAGCTTTGTGGCCTGTCTTATATCTACTCTGTATCATCTACCAATTCTGCTATGTCTCATTTCTACTTTTTTTTTTTTTCTTCTGAAAGCCACGGGGTGTGGGGGGGTGCTGAAATCAACAAATACGTACGTGTATTTGCCTACATCTAGGTATACTTACTCAGTAAAACATTTACTTGTGCAATATCGTTTCTCAATAAACAGCTTCTTACAGTATGATCCTAACTATAAAGTTACTAAGGCAGAGATCCGCATGTTAACCAAGTAACAAAAACTACTTTAAAATTCCATGGGCATCAGTTACAACTTTTAATATTACCATTTGCAATTAGAAAAATTAATCATAGCTTTTAAAGAAGACCCTTAGCCCCAATGCACCCTTCAAACAGACACTGGTTTACAACAGCCATTTGTAGACTTTATTAGCACCTTCTTACGCAAACTGAACTAATTTAACAAGCCATGAAATAGATTGCATTAACATTGATGTGAACGAGATATAATATCACCTTTTGACTACTTGGCAAATTAATATGTTTCATATAGCACGTAGGAGCTCAAGGTTTATAATTTTTATGCCTTCCTTTTCTTATTTACATCCAACTTAATTCATAAGCAGTAATTTAAGCAGTAATAATAAAGACACTTAAAAATATCTGTTTTTAATATAAGATGTACTTTCCTTATGTAATTTTCTACAAAGTCATTCTAGACAGATACAAGCAAACCAAAAATGATCTTGGCTGCATTTGCTATCATTGCTGTTCCTTAAAGAATGTATTTCATAATGTAAGACAGCGACAAGGTTATCTCCAGATATCAATTATAACCAATCAAAAAATCTCTTCTCTTTCTAGAATTATATTGAGTTGGCTAAAACCTCATGTCGTTGTCTGTGGGATCTTTTAATTTCTCCCCAAGAAGCCAGTGTATTTATTAGGCTCCCATCAAGCACTGTGTGCATTTCCTCAGCCACACCCAAGAGGAGACAATGTCAGCTGGTGAAGTTCAGTGCTACACTCACTCCATTTCCTTCTTGTAACTCACAATGAAGAGTGTTCTGAGCTGCAAAAATACAGCCTGATATGCAGAATCCCAAGGCACATAAGTTTTACCAATTGTTAGTTTAATTGGTAAGTGCTAAGCAAAAAATATTTTGGAATTAAGTATACTGCATGCCTAAAGGTAAGACACAATGAAATTACTTTTCAAGGAATTAAGTAAGCATCCAAAACCAACTCTGCATTGCTAACTTTCTCAAGTTTCTCAGAAATCAGGAAACAGTGGATAGAACTGCCTGCTTGCTCTGTATCCGCAAAATGATTTATGGAAACTGAAATCCAGTAACAAAATAATACAGTGAGCAGTATGCAGTTTTCTCTAGCAATACAGACAGTGTTCAGAAGAAGTTAGATCTAAAGGTCGAACGCTTTGTTCCTCAACAGCTCGATTCTGTTCCAGGCTTAATGTATCAGCAAGGGTGTTGTTTATAACAAAGGGGATTGTTTTGTTTGGTTTTGGTGTATCCACAAGGAATTGGAGCTAGACCACCAACTAATTCCACAAAGGCCACCCAAGTATTCCCCCAATATCAAAAGCAGAAAGAGATTGTTTTTTTTCCTTTCCTTTTAAACCATATGACTTTCCTTTTTTATTGTAGCGATTGTAATTTAACAGCAAGACAAACCAAGGATGCATGATTTTTCCTGTGCATCTGAACAGGAGTGGTGCATAAAAGCAAGGGCAGTTTCAAGACAGGAGCCCTGATGGAATCCATGCACTGCAGGCAGCGTTGACATCACGGCACAGTTCCCCCTGGAGAATCAGTTTTCCATGCCCTCGGCAAATGCTCAGCTGCCTTTTATCAGCACTATTAGTCATTACCATGACAGCAATATAGGATGAAATCAGCATCCGTTACATTGCACAGTTACCTTAAATGCCATCCAACCACCAAAACACAAAGGGCTGGAAAATCACTCAGAGCAATATTGTGCTTTTGCTTGTGCTAGTGCATTTTGGAATTGATGCAAATGCATTAAGACAGTTAATCAATTACAAATCAAAATCCATTCTCTGTACTATTAATGAATGCAAATTTGTTTAGGTGAAAGCATTGTGTTGAATTATTTTGAACTAAACATTAACAATGTATAAATTATGTATAACGATAGCAG
Source organism: Alectura lathami (assembly GCA_013399715.1). NCBI lineage: Eukaryota > Metazoa > Chordata > Aves > Galliformes > Megapodiidae > Alectura > Alectura lathami. Next base: position 16,295 of record VXAV01010005.1, on the reverse strand, counting down.
AACAAACTGCTGCAAGGATTTTCACTTGTAAAAGTCATTCTCCATAACCTAAAGAAACTTTTTGTTGTTTTCTTCTATAAATATATATTATATTCCCATATTGTGTCATGGACAAATCCTAATCGGTAGAAGCCCTTTCAGAAAAGGGGAATTAAAAAAAAAAAAAAGTCAAGCAAGGACCTGAAGAATCGCCCTTCTACCTCCTTAAAAACATACATGCTTTATGACCTTCTGCAGCTTGAAAGGATGTTGTAGCTACTTTCATAATCAACTGCTTTCTTCTCTGAGAGTTTTCAAGTAGTGCAATTTCCACACTGTGCTATCTGAATCTTACATTACAGTGACTAGCATAAGGATAAAAGACTTGGCAAGAGCGAGCTGGTTTGATGGTCTACATGAAATTGGTAACGTGGAACATCTTATTTTAAAATATATATATATATATCACAACTAATTAGCACCCTTTCATTAAGCTCCTGCTTTATCCCTATTTATGTCAGACAGGTGAGACATGAGATAAAGAACCTGCACAATAAAAGACTTGCCACCTGTACATCAGCAATCCCCACCTGCGCTTCGTCAATAAGGATCACAGTGCTGGATCCTTAAAAGAGATTCAGCCATAATTCAATAGCTTCAAAATGAATTACTTTCCCATCAATATTATTGCAAGAATTGACATCCAAAACTTGATTTTCTGCTCAAGGAGGCCACAGATAAAGCATAATGTAGGTTCTAATGTGTCTCTGAAAAGATAAAGCGTTAACAGAAAAACTGAAAAAGCAGCCTACCACTGATCCTATGGGAAAAAAGTCTGAGCGCCAGATCTGTCTCAGCCTTTGTCAACAGCTAACAGGAAAAGGAAGCACAGCAAAACAGAATCTGGACCAATAGCTTTTCCTCTCAACTGACAGAATGATTAGATGTAAATATACACCATCTACGTATGCAATTCAGAAATTCAATTTTAAAGTCACTGCACTTCAGTTACAGATTGTTCAAAAGTTTTCATTTGAGATTATAATAGAGAGCATGTAGCTGATACTCTTCCGTTAGGGATCTAAACCCCAGGTCCAGTGCCTGGCTCCCAGAAAGAAACACTGCCTCAGAGACCTGCCCCCAGCTTGGTGGTCTAAGGCGAAAAATAAAGCCCTTGCTATTAGCCAGAGGCTTTGAAGTACTGAAATGGAAAAAGAATAAAATTGAAATTTCTATTGATATTTCCTTCCAGAAAAGAGCTTTCTTGTTAACAGAAGAAATTAGAAGACTATTGTCAGTTACCATCCAACACAGAAATTATCTGTTAGCATTATGTAGCATTTTTCTTCACAGTGCTTGACTGAGTTTAGGGCTGGCAGCACAGGCATCATGAGAATTGATCTTAGCTCTAACACGTCCCAGTCTCTCTTTGCAACCCTATCTGTCTGATTCAATTTTCCATTTATTTTATCCTTGTCTGTCCTACATAATAACAGAGCAGTGTTCACAGTGGCAGACAGAATTGATGTGTAGGGTAAAGCGATGACTTGCCTGAAGTCACAAATAAGTTTCTGCTGGGACAGCTTCCCAAGTCCCATATTCACTCACCAACTCGCTAGTCTTTAGTCCTCACTCTCCAGAGGAACAACATCACTGCCTCAGTTTCCCCATGTAAACACACATTTTCTAAAGATTTTGTAAAGCTTACTGATGCCACATATATAGTATTCTACGAAGGTAAGAAATGCCACATAAATGCAGCTATTCCTGTACACAGGAAATCTCAGGCTGTTTTCCATATAAAGGATATCAACTATAACAGCAGAAGGAACCAAACCACAGTGTCAAGATCATGGTTTATATAATATATTCTAGGCTTTAAGTTACATTGCCTAATGTTCGGCAGCTTATTTGTACAACCATTTTTTTTCATATCCTACACAATAGATGTTGATAAAATACTGAAAGACCTTCACAAACACTTATGTTTTGCTGCAGAGTCATTTGCCACTTAAATTTTTGCTGGCTTTTCATACTCCTGACTTGCAGAAACTCTTAGCTGTCTTCTGTTTTCCCTTTTGGCTTTTTGTTTAGTTTTCAAGTAGCTTATTTCTGTGCTTTTGTCACGAACAATATAAGAATTACCTCTAGGCCATAAACAGAAACAGGAAGTAAAAGTAAATAACCCAGTCTTAAAAAACAGTGCTAGTATTCAGTACATTATTTAAATACTAAGATGTAGCCATCTCAATTTGAAACAAAGGGAGTGCTTTCTTTGGATGTTTTTCACCAACTGTGGCGGAATACAAGACGGACATAAATTGCTTAGATTGTCTTCATTCAAATGAAGATAAACATGGGGGGGACAGCTAG
>VXAV01010004.1:357170-383125 GCA_013399715.1 Alectura lathami | reverse complement strand
GGCAGCCTGTGCCAGTGCCTCACCTCCCTCTGAGCAAAAAAAAAAATTCTTCCTAATGTGTAATCTGAATCTCCCCTCTTTTGGTTTAAAACCATTCCCCCATGTCCTACCACTGTCTTGCAGTGAGAAGGGGACAGGTTACAGGGTGCAGATAACCCACTCATCTTTTCATTGAGTTACTGTGAAAATTCTGCGCTGGATTAAAACAAACAAACAAACAAACAAACAAACAAAACCCACACCTGTCCCAAATGTCATAGCAGGTGATAGATAAGATGTGATTTTCTTAATATTTGTCTGGCTCCAAAAAATATGGAAGCACTAGCAATTAGAGAGCTGACTTATCATCTCTGATGGCTGCCAGGAAAGAAGAACCTGGAACGTGGTAGCACTTCTCAGAGTGTGCTGGAAAAAGTAAGCCTTCTCACAAAATTTGAAGATCTGAAGAACTTCTTTGAATATTAAGGCTGAGATCCTTAGACTGAAGCTGCTACCGTAGTAGCTGGCTACCCTTGTTGCACTTACACGTATGCACAAAGATCTGTGTATATATGTTGAGAATTCTGAATGTCACCTTATGTCATGGATCTTGAACAGATGTCAGGCTTATTCTGTGTGAAATTTGGATTGAGTTAGGTGGATGCATTTGAAAGGCAGATATATATCTTCAAATAGCTACAAAGAACTGCAATGAAATACAGACCAGAAAGGAGGGAAAGAGAAGCTGACAGGCCATTTTCAGTGTTCCTTCTGGCCTCCAAAGGCCTCTCAGTTTACAAACCCAGAGCTTCCTTTGGTGTTTGACAGCAAATATTCCTTGATCTTGGTGGTGTTTTGTTAAGCAGCTATTTTAGAAGTATAGTATTCCTGGAAAAAGAACGGTCCAATAACTGTAAGAGGTCCTAACATCCTCTTTCCTTGAAACCATGACAGTTCATTTGATACATAGCTGTGGTTACCAGCAGCTATTTTACACTGGTTTTATTGACTGCACTTTGAAATGATTGACTCTGAGTTCAGAGTAAGCCTCTGTGTTCCTCCTTACAGACAGAGAAATTATAAGTCTATGCAAGTAAATTCGGTATTTAAACTCTTTGCTATCTGATGTGTCCCTCAAAAGCCGTATGTCTGTACATGCTTCATAGGAGGTTATGTTGGCTTATCTCAGTAATGGTCTGCCTGAAGGACAGTGTGGGAGCAGAGGGACAGTCGTCTTTGTGAACTGTTAAAAGGCAGTCATATAAAGGATGAGATTTGTCTCTACCTTCCTCTGACCATGCATAACCAAGCCAAACACACAAACAAAGCACTGTATTCTGCCTGAAATAAAAACACTTGCCTGTGGGGAAATAGAGCCTTTAGTGGAAAAATGAGACTCAAGAACAGCAGTCAACTGTATAAAAGCTTTAATCCATCACTCTTCTGGTGTGGTAGGGTGCCAGGTAAGAGAGACAGGTGGGATGTTTGTTGTTTGGAAATGTCATCCCCCCGGTGCTTTGCAATTTCTGCTAAATAAGAAACAGCTTCCCTCCACCCAAAACCCTGGTATTTTGTAATCATATGTTCAGCCAGAAACTTCCAGAACTATTTTTATACTCCTGGCCTTTGAAAAAACAGGCGTTAAACAAAATCTTGGCCTTGGAGGGGTATAGTGGTAAAATTTCTCCTCACCTTATCCTGAAAGGATGTGAGAGGTGGCCACTGTGAGGAGGTCACAGCTTGTCTAAGCAAGCTTCCATAAGCAGTATAGCAAGTGCCAGCCACCCTGCTCTAGCCTAGCTGCTCTGCACTGCTGTTCCTATCCTTGTGTTTTTAAGCTAATATACATGCTTTGTGCCACCATAGCATTATAAAGCCACTGTGTACACCAGTGAATAGGAAATCCACCTCCTGAGCACCTAGACACTCACTTTATTAGGAGGAAGCCCAGCCTCCAGCAGTACTGGTCTTTATGAGGATTCCTTTCGAGGTGGACTGGCTTTCATAGGAAGTGAAGCATTGTTTCCAGGGTCACTTCCATTTATTTCTATGCAAGGGAAGAGGGCATCCAAAGCAACTTTGCCATAATGTGCATATTAAGTCCATGCTCATAGGGAGTCTAGAGAGCTAAAAATGAAAGTTATCCCTCTCTGAATTGACAGAACAGTGCGTGAGGCCTCAGCGTAAATGAAAATCAGGGCATAGCTGGCAAAGTCATGTTTCAATATGTTCCTTCCCAGAAGCCCTTTCTCCATTGGAAGTACCAAAAGAGAGGAACTTGGATGAAAACCAAGAGGGCAAAGGACAGAGAAGAAAAGAAACATTTTATAGATCAATATCCTTGTCAAAGGCAAATATTTTCTCCTGTTTTGTCTGGCACAGACTGTTTTGGAGGGGATATTTTTAGAATATGTTACATGAATTTTTGATTACATTAAGAGATTTATTTTCTGCCAAAACAAAGGCATCATATTTCTCTAACCATAATGTGGCACTTCTTATGGAAAGGGCCAAATCTTGCACATAATCATTGAGGCCATATGCAAATAAAAAGCACCATAGTTTGTGTAAATTCCCGTTTTAGCTATTCTTACAACATTTCTCATCTATATTATTATAACTGTTTTATGAAAGGCTCTCTGAGACTACTCCTTTACACCATAACGAGTCTATTTTCCTTCAGCTCCTGCTGAGGAACTGAAACAAAAATAAACAAAATTTAAATCTTCTTTTACAGTTTAGTTTGAACCCATCCTGTAACCCCTGTAACCCTCATCTTGTTCATTTGTTGCCGTTATCACAGAACCACAGCATGGCTGAGGCTGGAGGCAACTCTGGATCCCTCTGGCCCAGCCCTGTCCCAGCAGGGCCACCCAGAGCAGGGTGCCCAGGCCTCTGTGTAGGAAATTTATGGCCAAACAGGGGAGTGATGGTGGCTGTGGGGTGGGAGGCACAGGGCAGTCCTGTACTTGTGCTGTAAGTGAAAAAATGCTACTGTTTGCTGCAGAAAAGCCCTGCTAATCTCTGCACAGACAGTGCCTGGCTGTGCTCCCCATTTTATCCCTCCCTATTCCTTCTCCTTGTTCTTGTCTCCCCAGCCCCAGCCTTCATTGAATTTCCTTTTTTGCCTTTCCTCTGGAAAAACCATTTGTCTGGCATGTCAAAAGGCTGGTGGGAAGCACATTGTCTCGTGCGTTTGTGCGTGAGGAGGCCAGGCAGGGGCTGCTGCATTATATCAATATTTACTGTATGTAAGTATCGTAACAAGGATATACTGTAATTATGGGATGGTGTGTAATGCTTACTACCAGTCTATTCCAATTCCATCTGCTGTGCTAAAAGGAATTGATACCAGGTCTGTCACTAAAGACGTTTGGATGTCCCTGCTAACTCCTTTCCATAATCATAAGTTGCAAATCTTCCTCCTGTTCTTCTGAGCAGCCTTCTCCTGGCCACTTATGGACATCAAGCAAAAGAGAAATACTTCAGCAGGGAAATTAAATCCAACATTTCTATGTAATGTCAAGCACCCAAAAAATCTGTTGTTGTTGTTGTTTTGTTTTGTTTTCCTGAGCAATAATATGACTAGAAGAGTGTTGTGGTGTTTGTTTCATACTGTAGGTTTTCTCTCTCTTCCTTCCTTTTTACACAAAATCCTGTAAACCAGAAGCCCCCGCCACTTACACTCACTGCCATCTCTGTTTCATCTTTTAGATGTTCTTTCTGCAACTCCACTTCAGAAATACGCCCCACCTCTGCCGCTCTGCTGTCCTGGCTCCATCTGTGTTGCATGCCCTTTTGTGAGCCATGCACGCTGCCCCCAGCCCTTTGTCCTTATCTCAACGGCAGGGCTCAGCAAATTATTTCTCATGTCCTCCTGCTTGGGCTGCCAGCTCTTCCTGTCATTACTGGCCTCCTCTTTCAACAGAACTGAAATAAAGGAGTTCTGACTATTCCACTGATAAAAATCTTTATTTCATGGGTAACAGCAAGAAAACTGCCAGGTACAGTCAAACACTTCCAGGAGAGCGAAAAGAAACCCTGTCTGATTGACTTGAGTGACAGATCTGCTTTATTTGCCAGGCAGATAAAGCAAAATGCTCTGCCAGTGCCATCTGGAAGCAGCTCAACTGCCTGGTGCCAGGCCATTCCCTGCCTTCCTCCCTCTCCCCAGCCCTCCTCTGGGTACGCTTGCGCACAAAACACTCATGGAACAAGGCAGAGGTGATTTTATACAGATAATTGCTATTGTTGTGTTCTGTGAGTGCTTTGTGGCTTGTTTTCCTGGCATCACCTGAAGGCAAAGACAACAAGCCCCTCTTACTGGAATATGCCCTCTGTCCCCTACATGAACATTTTTTTTTTTTGTTGCACTCTCTTTCTGTTTTTCTTGTTTTCCAGCCATGGACAGCAAGTCAAAGAATTTAAGGTATCTGAGAGCATCCTTATGACCTCCCCCTAAGCACAGCCATTCTGCTCATGGACAAGGAATTAATGGACAAAGGTTTCCCTTGTGTGCAGCAGCAGACAGCCGTGTCCTGCTGATGTGAGATTGCAGACCCTTTCCACCATGGTAATAAATCCTTAAGCTCAGCTTGGTGAGGAGAGTACCTGAACATGATAGCAGCAGATGGTGCTGAGATGGTCTGAGAGCTTTGTGACATGCAGGGCATGCCCAGGGTGTTTCCAGTTACTTACTTACTTACCACTTACTTACTTTGTAAATGCTAATGTAAATGCAGTATCAGGTTCCCTTTCACTGCCTCCCCACATCTGCATGCAGACACTCTGACTTCAGCTTGTAATAGATACCAAATTGTCTAAATGGATCTTCACTGAAAATCCACGTTCTCAATTTGGTTTCTCAGGCATCCCTCTCTTTCAGTCACCACCATCAGGAAATGCTGTTTGTCCAAAAGGAAAACAATAAGCAGTAATCTTACAACAGTCCATCACAAGCACTGGCCCTGCGGTTTAACTTTGTCCACTAACCCATGTAGGGCAAAATGGTTCCATTTGAGCCAGTGGTTAAATCCTTCTGTGTTTAATAGAGAATTATATCCTCAATGCAGAATTTTTAGGCTTCCTCTCTATGTAGTTGTGCTGTTTTGCTGACTTATTTCTAAGGACTGTTTTCTTTGTAGTCCTATCTCATTTTAAAAGGCTTTGCTGTAAGTATCAAGACTCATAAGCAATTCCGAGACTGATCCTCTTCAAGGACATATCAAGGTGACCCTGACGACGTAAACTGTCACTGCTGCACCTCAAGGAAGACTGGAGGATGACACTTTGGATGCATCTGTGGCTGCTCCTGGGCTACACCTGCACACAGCCTTGTTTCTATAGTCCTGCATAATGTTACCACCAAAGAGAGAGAGCTTTAAACATCAGATGTACTTCAAGGAAAGAAGTGAGAAACATGAATCTTCGTTTTCCATGGTATCTCAGCTCCGATTCTTTCTTGATCAGGATGGCTCAAGGGGCTCTTTGGAAGATAAAATTTGTTTTTCTAAGCCCAGCTAAAGTCCCATCCAGCCTGATAATAAATGAAAATGGTGTTTGGGCTGACATTCCATACAAAATGAGATTATTAGCATCCATTCCATCCTTGGTTGCCAGGTGCTCACATTACATGGTTACACTGCGTTGGTCTCAGCAGAGTTATTAAAAATAGGCAATCCCCGCTTTCCTTAACAATGATCTACAGGTCAACGCAGTGACATGGGACTGGAGGGATGTGGGGACCAATAAAGCTTTATTTGCAGTTGATTAGTTCTGTCTCCACTTCTTTAGATCTCCCACTGCTGTACAGAAGGGTGGATTCTTTGGCTTCAGACTAACTAAAATTTTGGCTGAGCAATATCTAGTTTTCAGAATTACAAGCCACCCCAATATTTCTCTGGAGTATGAAGCTCATGCAAGCTGAAATATAATTATGCCTCCTCATTTTACCAGCCCTTCCTGAGGAGCACTGGGAGGAAGCGACTCGCATGGAGGTACTAACTCCTCTGTCTCCTTCACAGGATTTGCCTCCATCTCCGTTTTCCATTCTCCACAATGACTTCTCCAGCCTCACAAGATTGGCAAAGGCATTTTCAATAATGCTGTGACTAATAAGCTGAAGGAATTCCCTAGATTTTCTTCCTTGGGGACTCAGTCCTCTGGGACTAGATCCATTCCCCTGGTTGTGCCTAGCTCAGACTTAGGGATGCTCTTAGAAGGTCTCCTCACCCAAACATCACAGACCTGGTAGCCCCATAGTCTGTGGAACACTATCTCTGCGGATGCTGCAGACTTTGGAGTAGTGCAATGAGCATACACCTTTTTTATTATTTTAATTTCTTAGTACTTTGGCACATAAAGTGGCATTTGAACTGCAGAGATTTTTTTTTTAAATTAATCCTTACGAGAGAGACTCTCCTTCTCTAAGGATTAAGTGGCTATTTGTCTCAGTCACAATCTCATTTTATTTCAGTTTTGGAACAGTTTTCTGTTTTAGAGTTAGTGTGCCTGACATGTGTCCTATTTGCAATTCATTTATTATCCTGTGAAAGCTATTCCTCCAGTTTATAATTGTAGTTTCCCTCCCAGTTGCTCACAGACACCTCTTTGTAGTATGCATGTAATAGGTTTTGGCAAAACCCTGAATTTTTTCAAAAGTTCATTCTGTTATTTAGCCTTATTCAAAGACGCTCCAATATTCTAATGCCAGTTCAGCTGTATGAGGTGATGTTGATTAGCAGTGGTAGGTGTAATGTTCATGCTAGTCAATTATTCAGCTCTTCCATTTCTGCGTATTTGGAAAGTGACATGACCTTTCCATCTAGCTGCCTTGCAAAAGGTCTTTTCTTCTCAACACTCCTTCCTTTGGATAGGAAAACAGAATATTCTTACCCATGAGCTCCTCATCAAATGCTATTTCATGGAAATTCTGTGTTCTCATTTAAGGTAGAAAAAGTATCTCTCTCACATACTATTTTCATGGTGTTACATCTATGGTGTTTGTGTACTAATGTAGTTCTCACGATGTTGAGGAGCTCGGTGCTTTCTGCTTACATGCAGCCAACGTGAGATCTCTGAGGTGGGTCTGGGGTGCTGGATTTCCGGTATCTCCATGGCCACAGTTACAAAATTCTCTTATAAAGCCAAGGTTCAAAAATTCAATTACAAATAAGTTTCCAAAGCGACATTAAGAAGTCACCCCTTTTTCATATGTTGAGTATATCCTAACACAGTTGTGTGACTTAAAAAAAAAATTAATATCTTATATATTGAAAAACACTATCTACTCAAAATAATTGGGATTTTTCAGCTAAATTAACCAAAGCAGTGCAATCAGCTAATATTTGGAGGATGGAGAAATTTGTTTCATCCCAAAGCTTGAGTTTGCATTTGCTTAAGTGAATCTCAACCTAAAGCTGCCCTCTGCTTCCCTCTGACCACCTAGGAAATGTAAGCGAGTAGCTCAGCTGTGGATATTCGCAGTGCGGATGTCTGTGGTTGCAGGGCTAAGTCCCAGCTCAACCAGCCAGTGGGGAAATAAGGTCCTTTTGTTATGAAGCTTTAACAGCATGTAACAAGACCCAGGAAGCTTACATGTTTTGTTAAAAAAGTCACAGGATGAGACAGATTGGTACAGACGAGGTTAAAAAAGTTATTCAAGGTCATTTAGCAACTTAATGGCAGGGCTGAAAGCAGAGCAAGGTCAGTGCCTCATTCTCCAAACCAAATCACTTCCTCTAATTATTTGTGAAGTTTCTTTGTGTTGGACAGGGCTGGGAGAAGAGGAAGGCAGCCTGCACTGTGAAGGACTGAACACAACATGCAGGGGATGCAAGAGAGCTGCAGCGAGGTGAATGACTTCATGGTGCTCTTGTGGACCATTATTAGTTTCTCTCTGGGGACACTTTGAAAGGAATAACTTGTTAACATGGACTTGAGAGAGACAGAGATGTAAGCAGAGACACTGGATTTTATGTACAGAAACAACAGAGAAGAGAAACAGGTGCATGTGAGAGGAGCAGCAATCTGGACTATAAAGAAAGGAGTTGAAGGAGAAGATGGTGGTAAAATTAGAAGGGTGTGGTAACATCTGGAGTGTCCAAATGCATATAGCAAAGACAGGGAGGGGGGGAAAATAGGGCAGCAGCTGATACTGTGTTAACAGTAGATAAGATTCTGAAGATCAGGGAAGACTAGAACTCTAAATGGCCTTTGGATTGTCCTCCAAATGTACAGCCCCGGCGGGTTCAGAACCGACCTAGTCTCCTGTGAAAGATCACGAGCCCAACGATCTCTGAAAGGCCTTACAGCTTCAGGCTGGCTGGTGTCTCTGTACGGTCTGACCATGGAAGGCCTTGCTGAATGTTTAGATTGAGTGCAAGATTTATTTTACATAAAATGCAGCATTGCAGGAATATTTCCTTCAGGATATTTGACAAAGACGTACCTGCAAGGGAGTGATCTGTAGATTCCTGCTACACGGAACACAGTTGTGGGGCAGAGAGTATGGAGCGTGAGCCTGTGACATAGTTTTGACAATGAAATGTAGGAATACAAAATAACCACCAATCAAATTTCAAAGATGTCAGTAGGTTTACACCCATATTCCATGATTAGACACACACAGATTCACAGACACTAATTCCTCTCCATGGAGCAGGCACTAGACTTTGTTATGTGACGTCTGAGCCCCTCTGCATCCAGAAACACAGCACTGACTCAGGTTTGACACCAAGGTCTCCGTAAGCAAGTGATACAAATGTGAGCTCACCAAAAAATCCAGTCAGAAGTATCACAGAATCACAGAATGTTAGAGATTGGAAGGGACCTCGAAAGATCATTTAGTCCAATCCCCCTGCCGAAGCAGGAACACCTAGAGCAGACTGCACAGGAATGCATCCAGGCGGGTTTTGAATGTCTCCAGAGAAGGAGACTCCACAACCTCTCTGGGCAGCCTGTTCCAGTGCTCTGTCACCCTCACTGTGAAGAAATTTCTCCTCATATTTAAGCGGAACCTCCTATGTTCCAGCTTGCACCCATTGCCCCTTGTCCTGTCACTGGATGTCACAGTGAAGAGCCTGGCTCCATCCTCCTGACACCCACCCTTTACGTATTTATAAACATTAATTAGGTCACCCCTCAGTCTCCTCTTCTCTAAGCTGAAGAGACCCAGCTCCCTCAGCCTTTCCTCATAAGGGAGATGCTCCACTCCCTTCATCATCTTGGTGGCTCTGCGCTGGACCCTCTCCAGCAGTTCCCTGTCCTTCTTGAACTGAGGGGCCCAGAACTGGACACAATACTCCAGATGCGGTCTCACCAGGGCAGAGTAGAGGGGGAGGAGAACCTCTCTCGACCTACTAACCACACCCCTTCTAATACACCCCAGGATGCCATTGGCCTTCTTGGCCACGAGGGCACAGTGCTGGCTCATGGTCATCCTGCTGTCCACCAGGACTCCCAGGTCCCTTTCCCCTACGCTGCTCTCCAGCGGGTCAGAACCCAACTTATACTGCTTCCTGGGGTTATTCCTGCCCAGATGCAAGACTCTACACTTGCCCTTGTTAAATTTCATTAAGTTTCTCCCTGCCCAACTCTCCAGCCTGTCTAGGTCTCGCTGGATGGCAGCGCACCCTTCTGGCGTGTCAGCCACTCCTGCCAGTTTTGTATCATCAGCAAACTTGCTGAGGGTGCACTCTATCCCCTCATCCAAGCCGCTGATGAATATATTGAACAGCACCGGTCCCAGTACTGAACCCTGGGGAACCCCGCTAGATACAGGCCTCCAAGTAGACTCCATCCCATTCCATCCTCAGAGGTGTTAAACAGGAGGAGAAAGAAAAACTGTTTACAGTAGTGAACTATATCTTCAGATGAGTTCGTAGGCATCAAAATATTTTTCTGTCCTCTTCCTGGCTACACTTTAGTGGTAGAAACTTAATTTTTTCCGCCTGGCATTCTCTTTTGTTAGCTGCAGTCACAATTAGAGGGAAAAAACAATGTTTTTCTATGCATTCCCCAGGAATATGTACAATCTGCATGCATGTAAGTAGTGACATAGTTTTAAGTGTAAAAAGGTAATCTCATTACCTGCAAGGAAGTACAGGACAGATGGGGACAGAAAGAACAGCCTTTCTGCTCGAGGCTTGGCTATGCTGGTGTGCAGAAGAGGAGCAGAGGAGGTCCAACAGTGCAGCATGCATGCATGGAGAGCCCAGCATGAACAGGAGAAAAGGAAAGAAGGCTCCAGACGTTAGAGGAGGAGCTGGGGGAGGTCCAGATGGACAATGGAGAAGGTGATGAAGAAAGCAGGCTTGCTCCTCAAAGGGCTGCAATCAGATCTGAATTTCTTGGAATTAAAGGTAATAAAAGCCTTTCATTGATGATGAATGATGAGGAGCATTCCCCATTAGAGTGCAAATCAACATCTGTTTAACAGTCCCTGTCCATGACATCTTTTCCAAGCACAGCGTCCCAGATGGGCTAGGTGTTGTACACACACACACAGACACTCAGTTTTTGTCCCTAAGGAAGTACAACTTGAACAGAAAAAAGGTGAAGGGAAAAAGGAATCAGATTAAGCATATGTGGGATTAGACAGTAGTAGGTGAAAAATCTCTGCAAGAAGATGACATTAATAGGAAAAGAATGCCTACCAGGGAGGACTATGCTGGCCAAGGATCCTCCAAGCACTGATATCTTGCTTGGATTCCAGTTTTTACTCTACACTGCATGACCTGAAAGTGTAGATGAGACAGGAGAAAGCAGTGCAGACCAAAATCCTGGCTAAGGAATGAACAATCCCAAACTTTGAATCAATTCTGAGCCATAAGTTCTGCCTTAACCCAAAGATTTTTTTTGGGGAAAAAAAAAAAAAAATCTCCCAGGGAGATCTTGGGAGATAACGTTGGACAAGATCTCAAAGTTCTTGATCATACAGCCCATTCCTTTAAGGCAGAATCAGTCGTACCTTGGCCACCTCAAGGATACAGCCTGAGGACATGCTGCCTCGGCTGTTTAAGAAGCCACCCTGTGGTGGAGATTTCACAAATTTTTGAAGAATATTTTTTAGCAAATAATTAATTACCTCAGGAGAAAGTCTCCCTTGATAGCAAGCCTGAAGTTCTCTTGGTGCTGTTGAAGTCATTTACTTCTAGCCCTGTCATCAGTGGACATGAAATGCTGCTTCTCCTTTTCTCCCCTGCAACTACTTTGCAAGCCTGTGCTACTTCATTTTGGTCTTCTTGTGTAAAAGACCAAACAAACCATATTTCTGCACTCTTTTCTACAGCTCTGACTGCTTTTTGTTCTTCTCTGGAAAGCCAGAATTGGTTCAGTTAGCAGAGGTGATTTAGGGAACAGGAAAACAAAGATAATATATTGATACACACTTCAGACCGGTTAAATATTAATAAAAAAGTATATTAATATTTACTTATAAAAACCCCTCCCTATCCACCTTTTCTCCTGCTCAGGCATAGTGTATACATCCACAGAACTCAGCTGCTCCTTCTCCTCTTACTCCAGCAGCTGTAACATTTGTCAGCCCATTTGTGGCAATTACTTTAATTGCTTAAAACCAAAGCACCTGCCAGAGAAGTGGCTTGTTTTACCAAAATCATGGCCTATTGAAACACTTAAAGGAAAACATGTTTCATTTTGTAAGATATGGATCTTCCCTTGAGTCAAGGAGAGAAGATAAAGGAGGAAAGTTTGACATTTTGACTTCAGTCTGGAATGCAGGTAAACGCTTGAAATATAAGCTCCCAGATGAACAGATTTGATGAAGATATTTCAAGCTACTGTTCCTCTTTTCCTTATTTATTCGTAACTGTGAAAGAAAGACAAATAGCCTTATCTTTGCTATTAGAAAAGAAAGATGTAAGCTGGCAGCTTTTGCTGAGAAAGTCTGAGGGACTTTGATGGCTACCATGAAAGCACGTTGATTCCTTTGATCTTTTGTTGACTAACTGTGGGTTTGGGGATGTTACCATGCATGTTTACATAATGTTGCTTAGCTGAAAAGCCTCACCTTGGGTGAAAAGACACAGCTGGTTTTAAAAGCAGGCTAGGTCGGGATAAAAAGAAGTTATACAAGTTATGATGTTTCAAAGGTAACACATGGGTTATATAGCCAGCACTAAAAAAAAAAAAAAAANAACAAACAAACAAAAAAAAATATAACCAACAAAAAAAAAAAAAAAAAAAAAAAATGTACACCACTAGAAAACAGTACAAATAGGCTGGGGTTTGGTGGGTTTCCTTGTAGTTTGAAGCCAACTAGGTATTCATTATAGAGCCAAAAAACATTTTCTTTGACGCTTATTTGTTAAAGAAAAAAGCCAACTCAAATAACATCATCTAAAATGTAGGGTCACCCTCCCCAGGAAAATTTGCTTTTACGCTTCCTTTCTCATTGCACTGTCCCAAGCCCAGCCTTGTCCCATCAGCTAGACTTTTCTAATGCTGACGCGGGGTCTTAAACAATGAGTGCCCTGGAAATCAAGCAGTTAATTGCCAGTAGCCATGACCTGGATGCCTGCACACAACTGGTGTCCAGCCACTCTGTGCCATCACCACATTCAGCTGTGAAGAACAACAGAGTAGCGGGGATGGTGTGCTGGATTCACAGGAAAATCATGTTGCATTATAGCACCCAATTAAGGTGTTAAATCTTAAATAACTTATTTAATAATCTGCATGATATTTGTATTACGAAATAAATAGCCTAGGTGTATTTTTCATGTTAAAAGCAGGTGCTTTTGCTGCTTCAGGGAGGTCAGACTCCAGGCCTGTCCGAGTGGATTCTCCTATCTGATGCATGTGGACTGTAGGCACTTAAGAACTCGGTTCACAGGAATCAGAAACACAACCAAAGGAAAACCTTTAACAGTAGGAAGTTCTAAGGAGAGAGATGGACCTCAAGGCTTGCTCACGGTACTGTCTGTAACTAACTGTAAATAGGCAAAACTCTTAGCTGAGCTGCTACAAGGCTGTCTATACAGTAGGAAACAGCTGGCACAAAAGGACTGGAGGAGCATCTGCAATGGGTTGATGCAAAGTCCTCACATGCACACATTCTGTGGTTCAGGGTTGGTTGGTTTTGTTTTGTTTTGTTTGCTTCAATTAAGTAGAAGCCTTGCCTCCTGGACAGAATGTTCCCAGCAGGCGTGTGGGTTGAAACAACATCCAAAGGATACCCTTTGGGACCCCCTTGGCACTGTCTAGGTTGTGCTAGAGCAGAGGATTTGGCTTTATCTCCCGCCAAAGGAATCTAAGCCAGAACACAAGCTGAGTAAACTCTGAACTCTGCAGTGAAGGGAGGGATTGGAGAGTTGCTTTAGACCTGCACAGCTGCTCCAAACCAAAATCCTAATGCAACACAGCCAAAGTTTCAAGCAAGAGAGAGGCCCATCCACTTATCTTTAAAATAAAGGGTGTTGCTTGAAACCACAGTGGTGAGGGCTCTTGCCAAGGTCTGTGAGTTTGAGTTGTTCCCTGCCTGAGGTGAATCATCTTGATACCACACTGCTTTAGCAGGAGGGTCCGTGATTTTATCTCCATGTTTTGGTCCATGGCTGAAGGCCGGGGGGGATCAGTTCAAGCCATTATAGTTCATATCCACTTCTGCATCACCGTCACTTCTTGGACAGCTGGTGCCAGGGAAGAGCTTGATGGTTTTTAATTATCTACATCCTTTTGCTCTTGAGGATGCAAGCTTTTCTATTGACTGGATTTGAGCTGGTCTTGCTGAAACAATCAAGACAAAATACTCCACTTTTTTTTTTTTTTTTTCCCCCCAAATGTTGGTTTTAAACCACAGCTACTGGTTAAGCAGAATTTTATCATAATTGGTAAAATCTTGTTTTTCAGTGTCTTTGTGCTACATTGAGTATTTTGGTTTGCTTTATTTATTATTGTTGCTCTATTCATAAAAGCAGCAATTAAAATTTACTCTGTTTGTTGTGGGAGAAGTGGGAATTAAGAGATCCTGTGTAGTTTGTCCATGATTCATCCTGCAACCTTGTTATGCAAGTGCTGACAAACTATGCTCATAAGCAGACAGAGAAAAAGAACAATTTTCCGGTTGTGCAGAAGGTAGTTTTTCAACATTATGAAAATGAACGCAGTGTTGTTAGCACAGTGGAGATGGTTCATGTCCAGCTGAAACATCCATTAAACTCCATATAGACGCTGTCTTATTCGTGTTTTTGGGAAAACCATCTGTGAGTTAATCAGAATGAGACATTCACAGTGCCTCCTGCGATTTCAGCTTGATGTGCAGGCTAATGCAGGCCACCCCTTTTCAGAGTGTTTTGCCTAAATTCATCTATTTCATTCTTTTTGTTCACCCTCCAAGGAAGCAGCTCTAAGCTGAGCTCCCTGTAAAGTTTGCGCAGAAGTGCTGTAATTCAGCTTTGGAGGCCGGTGCTGTAGAGCAATTTGCTATTAGAAGGGATGTGTGCACAGTTTGCAGTTTCCCACATTCCCAAGAGAGGAAAAGGTATANTTTTTTCTTTTTTCTCCAAGATAGTTATTATTTTGTTGCGTACACATTCAGAGCAGTAGTTAAGTCAGCGGGCATACATTTCCAGTTCTCAGAGGTCCCAGCAGACATGCCGAAGAGCAAGCACAAGATAAGCACTCAGCAGAAACCATGAAGAGCATTTAGTGGAGCTAGTTACCTGATACAGACATTGTACAATTTAAGAATGAGCAGCAATGTCCAGAACTCCTTAAATAATGAGAGATCAGCTAAAACCAGCTTTGTTAAATACAGAAAATTCCTTAGCTTTACCAGAATTCCATAGATATAATTCTTCAACAGAGTCATAACTGTCTGAAAGACAATTCAGCGTGCCTCGACTTTGCTCTGCCGTTGCTATGCTTGGCTGAAAGTGGAAAATACACCTTACTGTGAGCGAGGATTTTGTTGAATAAACACGTTTATGTGAATGCACTCCCATCTATAACTTGCTCTCACAGTGGAAATGGAATTTCTTTTCATGACACAGTCTTGTTGCCTCAGGGAGAGAGACAGTTTTCAGATTACATTTCATATTTCAGCCTGCAGCAGACTTGGTTTTGAGCGTGAAGGCCCTCGTGGGGGCCATTTTCGTCTCCAAAGCCTGCAGGCTCTATCCTCTGGGCAGCAGCTATTAATTCAGCCTCCAAAATAAGCGAGAAAGGAAGAAATGGGACTAGTGTCTGTGAGCAGAAAATGACAACTGATGGACTGGGAACAGGGGAACTAACTTCTGCCTGCTGCCCTCATTGGATTTCCAGCTTCACCCAAGATGTAATACAGTCTCAGTAACTTCAAAAAATGCATCAGAAAACAACATTTAAATTAATCTCTGTTATGACTTTGGAAATAAAGCCTATTTACAGTAATTCAGCTGTAGTCCCCAGTTTCTTTACAAAGCACAGAGTACGTAAAGACCTTGATAGTAAGTGGTGTTTTTTTTTCCTTTTAGCAGATTCATCCCAAAACACTCCCACTGATACCAGCAGATTTACACTGATGAGCATCTACCATAAAGTCCTGAAGCAAAGCCTGGCTGAACTGATGAGGAAATGCTCCTGATATAAGCTCTGATATAAGGCCTAAGAGAAACATCTAGGGAGATTCTGAGCATTTAAGGTGATATTTACAGTGATCTGCTGCTAGGGGAGCACTAAATCACAGTGATTTGTCTACTGGGGAATTTAAATGGCAATCTGCTACGCTGCTGCCACAACTACAATACCTTTTCTGTTATAATGATTCATGACAGGTCAAGGGAGCATATGCAATGGAAATATTCTTTACTGTATTCTACCATTTGTCAAGTCTTACAAAGATGAAACTTTTATTGGGGTAGTTTTCTCTTTATTCTGATTGATGTCTGCATGCAGAACTGGTGAGAGAGTATCTTTCTATCCAAAAATATCACTGGATGCACTCCTCATCTAAAAATTGAGTATATTTTGCATCGAAATGCTGATCCTGTTTGCCTCCCTCAGCTCCATCAGCTTTGGGGATTTTGCTCAAGAAAGAAATGCAGAAAAGCTTTTTCCAGATCCCAGTGGCCCAACTGCTACCAAATGGGAAGGAAGCAATCAGCCAAGGTTTTTTGTATCTACAAAAAGGGCCAGGTTTAGGCACAAAGAGTGGAAATCTTCCACCCACGGTATATTTCCACACTACTCCTGCTATGCCAATGCCTTTTGAGTTGTTTCAGACCTTTCTGGTGTTTTTCAAAACATTTTTCCACTCCTGAATCATAGTCCCAGGATATACAGCTTTCTGCAGGAGACATGCTGGTTGGCAGGGTCTATAAGTGTTCTGCAGGACAATGCTCTGAACACTCCCAGCTTCCATTTTTCTCAGTAAATAACACCCTAGAGCAAACTGCAATGCAGCATTCTGATTTAGACGAGTACCAAGGTGATGCTCAGCCCTGCAAATGGATTGAAAAGATGCTCCTTCAGCCCAGGAAGTGGGGGCAGTGAGCATTCACTTGGTGCTTGCGTTTCAGCCCGGGTTTATCCTTGCCTTTGAGTGTATCTTCAGAGACGGGGGCAGAGCACCCCAACCAGCTACCACCTTGCTCCCAAATGGCTGTCAGAGCCTTGTCTCCCATGGCACACAGTGCCACACCTAGTGAGCCATGGGTGTTTTACCTGACTCTGTCCCCATCAGTGTGCTTCCAGGCTCTGTGATTTTCATGGCTGTGTCATGGACATCGTTTCTTTTTCCTTTCCAGTTTTCTTTCACCTGCCTCACACTGTCTGTTCTTCCCCAGCTTTATGAAAAACATATGTCAGATATTTCTGAAGTAGGGGAAAAAAAAAAAAAAAAAAAAACCCCCAAGCCCTTGTTAGCAGCCTTGCAGCTGCCAAAGTCAGCCAGAGGATTGTCAGCTCCCTCTCGTGGGTAGAGGAGCCCTAGGCGATGCAGGCTGCTATTTCTGAGGCCAGATCTGATTTATTCTATGGTGGTTCAACTTTTGCCTGACAGCGTCCACAAAGCATGAAAATATATACACAAACAGATCCATGATTGGCGAAGAGAGCAAAGTTCAGCCCTCACGTTTTTTGTAGAAGATCTCCCTGTTTTGGGACAGAGCATCTCTTAGTTTGCTTGCTTTTAAAATTGCTTTCAAGCACGGGCAGTGGAGTAGCACTGCCCTGACTGCTGCAGATTTTGTGGGCATCACCAGTTTTGTGGGGTTCTGTGGTGATAGCAAACCCCAGCCTTTGGGGTTCTTTCACTGGGGTGCTCAGCAGGAGAGGTGGACATGCCCTGTGTCTCCATTGTCAGAACAGGATTCACGGGGATGCAATGAGTTCAGGGATGAGGAGGACGGGAGAATGCCTTAGACCCCCTACTGTGACAGGTAAGAGAAAATTCAAGTTCTTACAGCTCAGAATCTTTGAATCAGAAATTCCAAAATGTTATAACTCCTAAAACATCAGTAGTCCTAAAATAGAGATTTGTAAATTATCGTTTACCATAGACTCTTGGATTTTTCTTCTCCATCAGGTGAGGCAGTCAGTTTAGAGGTTAGATCTAACAAGGTGCTGAGGCCCTCTTGAGCAAATGCTCTTAACAACATGAAGGGAAATTATGAGACACAATAGCTCTGGAGACAGATGAGGAAAAATCTCTTGGGAATTGCTGTTGTATAAGATAGGATTTCAGGGTCCATAGCCCTTCATCTGTACAATATGGATTTATACTCAAAGCCTGCTGTATGTGATGCCAGCTCTTAAGCTAGGCAAGGGACGTGTTGCAAATGCTAATGGCATATTTTTACTGAAGCAAAACTTAGACATAATGTTCCTCTGACAGGTGATCAAAACATCTCAGCAACTATCAAACCCAGTTTCCTACTGTCAGAAGTAATGGCGTTATCTAGACTGGGAGCTATTAACACTGTGTTATTGCACTGCCATTCACAGAGCCCAGGGGAGGAAGTTTTTTTCCTTAAATTGCAATCCGTCAGGCGTGAATGAAGATCTTTATCGTCTGAAAGATAACAGCTGATGTCTTCCCTCCTGCTTTCAGACAGGGAAAGTAATATCCTACATAATGGAACAGGGGAGCCGTAGTAGCTCCAGTGAGAATGAAGAGAAGGGAGTAGATTGTGTTTCAGGTGTAAGTGTTGAGCTATTATGTTTCACAGAGAAACGATGTCCTACCCAGTAAGATAAAGTAGAAAGAGGCTTTTTATACTGCCCCTGGGGACACGGCGGGGCTGTAATTGCATTCCCATTGTCTGGGGGGACCAGGGGATACAGAAGTCACAATCTGTTTTCCTACTTCAACTTATCTACCAGAAGGGGAAAAGGTAGCACTCTGACAGTCAAGACGAGACTTTCTGAATACGGTATTTGTTTTGGCTGGTAGAAGTAGCCCCAGTTAAGAAAATGACCAAGTTATTCAAGATCCACAGGAAAGGGGTGGGCAGGGCATGTCGTTGCATTCAAGGCTGATCTTTGAATCACCAGCGCCTG
This sequence comes from Alectura lathami, assembly GCA_013399715.1. Lineage (NCBI taxonomy): Eukaryota > Metazoa > Chordata > Aves > Galliformes > Megapodiidae > Alectura > Alectura lathami. The sequence goes on along the minus strand of VXAV01010004.1, from coordinate 364,645 downwards.
TAGTGGCTATGGAGTGGCCATTAATAATTTACATTTCTGCAATGCATGAAAATCACACATTTAAGTCTCTGGGGATTCACTGCAAGAGCAGCAGTCAGTGGTAGTGGTACTTTTTGGAGTCCCTATGTATGGGAAGATAGTCCTGTGTCCTTGCTGCTGAATTTATCATTGCCTTATCAGTCACAGGGAAGCTGAAGGTAGAGTAAACTTGGACTGGGACAAGTCAACACCCGGGGCCTTGCTTTCACTAAGGTACAGTTATATACATGGAGTGGCTTAGGACTAACTCAGGTATCCTAAAAATGTCACTGCAGCAGGCTGGAATTCCGAAGGAGCTTACAGCCTTGCTGCTCTGCTTTCTCAGTAGGTTTTGGTGCCTTTCCTGAGCTGTCTGCTGCTGTCACTGCATGTCTGGGGACCACAAGTCAGCAACGTTACAGTGGGCACAGCACAATGGGTGTCAGAGAAGTCTCATGTGATTCACACTGAAATTCACAATTGTAAACAAGAGAAATACAAACAACCTATTTTGATGACCTTTTTCTGCCTTTCTATTCTGAATTTTGCCAGATGTGCAAATTGAAATGGCTTTGGAAGCGCCGCTTGCATGTTCACACTCCAAGATCAAGTTGCATCCACACAAATACTGGTAGACTTCTTAGATTTTTCTTTCTCTACTCCCAGTATCACTACTGAATTCTTGGACTAAATTAGATGTCAAAGGGGCTGTGGTTTTCTTCACAAAGGAAGTGAATTAAGAATGAGAATTTGTTCTGCTCTTCCTCATAATACAATGAAAGCCTGAAATCAAGTTAGTGAATTACTTCAAAACAGAAAGCTTTCTTTTTGCTCTCTGAAACACTTTGTAATTACCTTTTGCTGTAATTTACCTGTAAAATTACCTTTACCTGTAATCTGATATTCTTGTTCACTCACCTACTCGCTTACTAAAATGAGGCACAGTTAAATACCTTTCTGAACAAGAACACAAAAACATGTTTCACTAAAAGTGAGAGTGAATGAGGCCAAGGTCATCCCACAGGGGTGGGAACTACCTTATCCTGCTCTGCAGGCTTTGGTCTTGCAGCACCTTTAATAAAAAACACAGAAAAACTGCTTTGAATGCCAAGTATGACCTGAAGTTGATGTGGGAGAAACGTACAGACAGAAATGTCCTTTGAACAGATATAGAAAACCCTGCTCCATCCTGTATATGAGCTTCTGTCAATGCTACTCCAGGGGGTGATTCTCCATCAAGATATCTTAAGATTATCCAACAAAAGTGGTTTGCATTCAGGATGGTCTCTGCAAGGTGGGTGCTCTCAGACTACCATCTGGTGATGCCTTCAGCCTGCTTGCACATAAATAAATGAGCAAATATGGTGAGGCTGATCACAGGGGGTGCCACATGGTTCAGCTGTTTATTTTTCGTGCCTGTTGTATTGCTCTCACATGCCCTGTAGCNGAAAACAAAAAAAAAAAAAAAAAAAAAAAAAAAACAACCCAAAACACTTTTTACATTTAAAAATCCATCACCTTGACACTTTGGCAGATGGTTTTGGAGGCTGCCTTTTATACCATGCTTCTAAAAACTTGTCAGATGTTGCTTCTTCTGTTTCAACCCTCTCCCCACCCCATTCACTATCATTAACATCATAGCTAAATTGCCAGACGTATAAATGCTATTTTCCATTAAGGTTGCCATGTTACCAAATAAGTACAAGTTAGAAGGAGGAACATGAGTTTAATTCCCAAATACCAGCGAGGCAGATGTTTCTATTACGAGGAATTAGCACTAAGGACTTCTTTTCACTTACTCAAGAAATAACAGTGTTTCTAGCTCTCATCTGTAATTATTATCTGCTTGCTCTGTATATTCTTTGTGCTAAAAGTTTTATGCATTAGGGATTATGTCATTTTTCTGTTTTGGCGCATTGTTTAATAGAGCAAAAAAGCTCACTTGCCAACAACTGCCCACAATTTCTGAAATTAATAAATAAAATTAATTTCTTAAGTAAATTCTGCCCTGTTGGAAAAGAGGCAAAAAATCTTTTGAATCCAAAACATTAGATGATCTCAGGTCTATGTAGCCGGAGGAGTCTTCAGAGCTATCCAGCTGGCAGATGCAGGCATCTGCTCCAGGGGAGCTGAATCCCTCACTGTACTCCTTCGACTGTGCAGATGGCAGCTGTCTGGCCTGTGCAGGAAGCCTGAGCTCTTGATTCACACGCAGATGCCTAATTTAGATGTCGCCTAATTTAGGTGTCTTAATCCATCAGCTGAATCCAATCCTTGTGGAATTATTTGGCTATGTCAGTGAGGGGGCTTTTTCAGAGCAATAAGGTGCTGAGACATCCACGTAGGATGGGTGAAGGAGGCAAGGGACATCCTGGAGACCTGGGCCTTCTGGGGTGGCAGCTGGAGACCAGCTGGGCAGCACTAGAGCATCTCAAGTGACGCAAATGCCAATGTTTTGGCGGTAGAGTGGAGTGCCAGGTGTCTGCCGTCAGTAGGAAAAATTACCCTCCAGAGTTGCCTGTCTCTGTTGCACGTCGCCGGAGTCTAGATGGCCAGCTTAGATTAGACTTCCAGCTTTTAGTCGGTGAAATGAATCTCACTTTATGAAAAATTTAAGTGCTAATGGTCCAGATGTGTAATTTGCATCTGCATTGTAGAGATGCTTAGCAGCCCAGCCACGATAGCTCCAATTTATTGAGGCCTCTACAAATAAAAAGGAATGATCTCGTTATCTCTAAACAAAAGCTCTAATACGTTTTCATATGGACACGCACACTCAAGAGTAATGAGGAACCACTGTCATCTTCATCCTACAGATCCAGAATTGAAACAGAGAGGAGTGAGATGATTTGCCTGGAATAGCATAGAAAAATGAGGAGAACAGCAATAACTTCACCTGGCTTTCCTGTCCTTAGTTCCATGTCTTAATCACAAAAAACATTTTTCTTTTCTTCAGGTAACAGAATTCTTAAAGCAAAATCTTGTCTGAGTAAATGCCTGTTCTCAGCAAACCAGATTCAATTACACAGGTTAGGCTTCGAAAATAGATGTGTAACAAGAGAATTTTTTCTTTATTTGCCTTATATGAAACATGGAAAATACAAAAGTGTGCGTAAGTTACACGTTTTTGAGCCTTGATTTCAACAGAGTGGTTTAGGTTTAGTGAAGAAGAGTCTGACCACACTTCTATGCACAGTGCCACGACAATCCGTGACAGACAGAAGGAGCAGTAACTAACCTCAAAGGATGTGCGCTGAAAGTTTTTTGATGAAAACGACTGCGTGGCTTTATTCTGACAGGATGCAGGGCACGGAGTAACTGCAGCTTTTTGAAAAATATTTGCTCTTTTCAAGGGTCACCTGGCAAAACTCTTGGATTAGTGTCTGCTTATTGCAGCAGATCATAAGGACCTCTTCTCTGAGGTGTTTATGATTTTTTGGGTGCTTTTTGTATGAATGTGTTTGAATTCCTTGTGATATCCCCAGACATCACAACACCCATTACCTTAATCCTACAGGCTCTTCTCTTCCAGAGTCTGAGTAAGGACACTGAAGACCTGTGAGGCTGTATAACTCTATCAAAAGGCACAGACTTCCTATGACATTTTAATAGGTTTTCTTGTACTTTAGTCAGAAGCTGGAAAATTAATAGAGAAACATACCTTGGAAAGAGAAGTGTGATAATGGAAACACTATCTGGTTTATTCTGGATTTTTTTTCCAAGTCTGAAATGGACTGTAACAAACCTTTAACCTAATGTTTTGTGAACTCTGGTGTGAAATCCGAAGTTAACAAAAGTCTATAGTAAAAGACCATTACCTTTGGTCAGTCCAGTTTCTTGTCCCAGGACTCTCAAGGGAATCATTTTCCAGCACTATTTATGGTTCTGCCTGTGATCTAGTATCTGTGTTGCATGTGTGTGTGCGGGCAGCACAAAGATCCCCTGTCCTTTCTTAGTGACAAATTGCATTGCAAACACATTCTTGCTGGGTTGCTTGTTATCACCTCTTTGTCTCTCTTCACTTGATTGCTTTTCTTCTTCCTCCTTTCCACTGCTATTATTTAACAAATCGCAGAGAATTGCCTCATTTCTCTTAAAAGGCAAGTGTGTTGAGAAAGCTTTGCTCTAAGATATAATGTTCTCTAAAGCAAAAAACCCTAACGTGCCCCATTTTAAAATACTGGCACAGACTGCTAAGGGGATCTTTCAATATACCCTGGCATGCAGTAGATGCTTAGCACTCATTTCCTCTTGTGAATCTAAGTATCAAACCCAGATGATGAAAGTTTAATCCTTTGGCACAGGTACTGCACATTGCATCTTTCAACACAATGGAGCCCATTTTCTGTGGAGAAGAGGCAGTGAAAAATGCCTTGCACAGGAATCCCGTACAGGTTCTTGGGTGGAAAACAGGAGAGGTTAGAAAAGGTGTGTGTAATTTCTGCAAATAAAGTTCCATCTCCAAGATACACATCTTGCAGGCCAAGACATTGCTTAGTGAAAGAAGCAGAGTGCCTTAAAGCCATCTGCACAATTTCTTAAAACTTCACTTCCCTGATGGATAACAGATGGAGGAGGAAATTTATAAGGAAAAGATTAGAGCAACCCTGCTTATAAACAGGAGTACTAATCACTCTGCCTTTGCCCTGGAGACCAGATTTAATCTGAGGGTTTAACTTAATGCAACTGTCTTGTTTCTGCTGCCAGCTGAGGAATGTTCAAATACTCTAATGAAAAGAGATACAGCGGGATGATACGAACCTAAACATGGCTTGGCAATCAATGATCCAGCATTTAATCAATGATTACACTCAGCATAACATGGTGAAATGATCGGACTGGGTGATTTGTGCACTCAGCATTTGTCATCTCCGGGTACTTGTCTGTCTGCTCTCCGTTGCAGTTGTGTTGTGTCAGTAGTGCCCTCACTTTGTACCTTCACCTGATGGTTTTACTCAGCACCCTACGAAACTCTGAAACCAAAAGTGAGACTGCACCTCTGAACACATTGGGAACAAGGTTCAGAGTAGTGGATTTGCTGCGGGAGAGGTCTTCAGTGCCTTCTCATCCTTCAGAAAAAATCTCTGCACTGCTGTGTGGGGAGTAGCCTGTTGAAACCAGGGCTCTCTGATCTCGTGTGGTTCCTCTAACAGTAGACTTTGCCGAGAGCCGTGGTGGAACAACAGCAGCCCATGTTCCAGCTTATTGCAGGACGTGTAAGGCTCAGTTAAGCTTTGCATCCTACCACTCGTCCTCTCAACACAAGCTGTTATGTAGCAGATTTTCCACTGTCTGTTTTCTCTTTCCACACCCCATTATTTTGTGCTGTGTTCTGAAGCATTGGGTAAAAGAAAAGGGACAGGCAAGTAGATCTATGATGAGAATTGATTTTTCAATTTGCTTCTTGAAGTGGAAATTAAAAAGAAAAATTGTCCCAGTTTGATCTGAAATGAAAGTGTATTAATTTTCTCATGGCAAAAGAAACAAACACTATTCCTGTTGCACCCCTGCTAAAACAATGTTAACTCCAGGTTAAACAGAACTATTTTCAGGATGGAAAAATTTGTTTTGCTCCTTGGTTCTGGTAGATTTTAAGGTGTACGGTAGCTGCATACCTAAACACAACATCACAGCATAAAAAAATTGAAATAGTCCATCTTGAGAAAAACCATAGTTGTAATATTTTCTCCTTGGCTTTCTTTCTTGTCATGTGTTGGAGAGCTGACTTAGTTTACTACTTCATTGCAGGAGAGGGTTTATAGCACAAATACAGAGAGAGGCATTTACTCATTGAAAGGTGCTGAAGTCTTGTCCTTCTTTTATTATTTTTGATAGTCCATTTTAGTGTGTCCGTGCTCAATTTGTTGGCTTCTGTGAAGTCTGTTCCTAAGTAATTAATTTTCCCTTTCTGTGATATAGGAAACCCATGGCATCTGGGCAGAGGATGCTTAAAATTAGAACTGCAACACAGGCTGACAACACCTGAGTCTGTTGATAAACACTGGTTAATCAAATGCTTGTTAAAACTGCATATTTAAACTTTAAACATTCTGTGATGGATAAGCATGAGGTTCACCTCTGCTGACTTGGTGAATAAATAGAGTTGCAGGCATTGTTTTATAGGTGGGGACAGTTGGTGAAACATACATGTTGACAGACCTGAATCTTTGCTTTCTAGTGATAGTGTTCCTGCACAACTGGTCTAAGTAAAGGGAATTTGTGCAATTTCTGGTCATTCTGTTGATGAATAATTACATATTCTCCTGGTGAGTTTTTTGCTTACTTTATTGAAGAGACAAGGGTTTAGGGATCACCCAGGACTGTGTGTGGATGTGGTCCTTTTCAGCCTCATTTGACTAGCATTAAAAGGAAGAGAAAAAAAAATTCTTTGTGTTGTGAAAATCAGTGTCCAGGTACAAGATACAGCAGAGAAACTGGAATGAGCATGCCCTTTGTCATTCTAGACAACAGTTTTATTATGGGGAAAATCTCGTGAAAAAGTGGTGTTGAGATTCTGCATCTTTTTTTACTCTTAAACAAATAACTCCAAGACCCAAACCTATGGGAATGCAGGTCCAGGTTACTCTATTTCTCATGGAATGACATTTGGAACAAATTAATATTTTAGGCCTATTTCCTAAAGACTGGCAACAACTGAGAAGGGTATCTTTGTGCTTCATTGGGTGTGCTGTTTGCTGATGGCAACAAACTTTTAAACTTCATGTTTGCTTGCTTTTTAAAGGATGGTTTCACAACAAACTGGGATGTCTCTGAAAGCCAAAGGCCAGGGAAAACAGATTAAATCTCCATGTTATAAAGCCACAATATCTAGGTTGGAGGTCTGCATGGATTAGAAGGGGATGTATTCCCTCCTTGGAAACAGGAAGCTGATAATTACACCCTTGAGACCTTTCTCTCTGGAAAAATGATACATTTTTTATAGCTAATTTATTAATAGTAAGTAAATGCATATCCCACTGCTAAGGATCTCAAATATCTCTTTATCAAGTATGTTTCCACACCCAGTGAAGGGAACCTTTGAGGTTTTTCCTTTTTGGAAGAATGGAAACATATGTATAAATATCTGAATAAAATATTGCCCTTCTAGACTTGAAAAAAAAAAAAAGAAAAAGAAAAAGAAAAAAACCAACAAAACCCAAGTATGTCTTTGATAGATGTGTTTACACAGAGCCAGAATGCTAGTAGTTTTGTAAGAGAAATTTTCTTTTTCTGGACTTTTTCTGGCTTGCACATTTTCTCCTTTCATGAAGTGTGTTTCTTTTAGACATCCTGGCCTCATAAAAGTGGCTTATTTAGAACAGACCTGGCCATCTGCGGCTGCTTTGCTATAGGTTAAGCTTAACTTCTTAAGTATTGTCATCCAAAGACAAACGAAGAGGCTACTAATGTGTTTTTGGCCTGTTCAGTGTATTTCCTATCCTGCGAACAATAAAAAA
>VXAV01010004.1:338354-357137 GCA_013399715.1 Alectura lathami | reverse complement strand
AAAAAAAAAAAAAAAAAAAGAAGAGGAAGAAAAGTAAGTAAGAAATAAAAGTGGAATGAGTTGTCTGGAATTCTCCTGCTTCAAGATGAACTAAGTTGAGTCTATGGATGTGTTCAGCTTCGTTTGCCCACTGAAGGGAAGAAAGGGAAGGAGAAGCAGCATATTTTTATGTGTCTGCTGAAAACTAACCCAAAAACTCAGTGTCTGAGTACAGAAGGGGTGAGATTACCATGTGCTGTGGCACATTTAACTGAAGAACTACTTCCCAGCATCCACAGCAGTAATAGATGTTTGGAAGAGAGTGCTGGAACTGTGGTGTCACTCATCTCAGCAACAAGACAAATTCTCCTCAGCGCTGCAACACTCGGAGGGCATGGAAAGGTGCTGGCCACTGGAGCTTAAATGGCAGTTACCTGGGTATTAGCGTAACTTCTGGGGAGCTGGGATTTTTGATGAGAAAATGTTGACTCTCCCTGCTGCTGGTTGCTTTCCATCACCTTGTGTTCTCTGCAGGTTTAACTACAGAGCTTTCAACACAAATGCTCAAGGAGCACCAGTGTGTTTTTTTTTTTTTTCCTATCAGTCACTGCTGGCTGTTGCTAAGGCCCCAAGCAGGGCTGGGGATCCATCGCATCAGCTCATCTCTTCCTCTCCTTCTCTGCAAGGCCATTCTTGTACTGATTTTTCTCAGTGAACAGGCACTATATATCAGATATTATCATCATTTAAAAACACAGATATTGCTCACAAAACATATCCTACAGTTTGGCATCTGATCCATGGAATCAGAGAACACCCAGGGGTCTGTGGGAACAGCTTGCGTTTAGAACCTTTTTGCATATTGTTGCTAAGAAGAAGGGCCTAGGTATGTTTTTTTTCAGGACACAACCCAGCTTTTGTATTCCAGCTTTATACTATGGACTGTTGGCCTTAGAGGAGCCGAAGCCAACTACAATTCAAACTAGTGACGGTGGGAGACTAGAAGTGTGAAGTTGTATATATTTACAAGGCTTCCTGGGTTCAGGCACAGTGTAGAAACTCAAGTGTCAGACTCCAGTTCAGACCTGGTCTGAACTNTTTTCCTGGGACCTCTGTTTTTCTTGCTGCTCTCCCACATTCCCTGGGAGCATTTCCCAGCTGTTCAGAAACAAGGTACCACTTCCTGCTAAACTGACCTTGGTAAAAAATATCTTCTGAGAAAAATGAGTTTCTCAGCTCTGATGAACACCCTCTGTCAAAACTTTTATATTTAGGAAGTAGCAGGATTTTGGAAGGAAAATATCTTTTGATAGCATGTAGTTGCAGTTTAATGTGCTATGCCTGAAATAAAACACTGAGGGAAGATTTCTTTCCGCTGTTTCATTGTGGAGGATGAGCATTTGAGAAAGCTAAAGGCAATACTGAGATTAGGCTGCTGTTGTTTCAGCTCAGCAGCAGACGTTGAAGCTTTGGCTGAAAGCCCACCAACAGGACCAGATGTTTTAGTCTTGCAGTTCCTTGGCAATGGGAAATAATGAAAACTGAGCCTTGTAAGTGAAACGGGACTTTGCTCTTCGGTTTGTTGTGTCATTGTGATTCATATAATCAGAAAATCTGTCTTCTATGGGTCCAGACCAGCAGAGCAGGAGCTCATACGGGAGCTGTTAATGGGGTTTCACAGGGTGCTCTCACATTTTGTTTTCATTTCTCAGGTGTCGTCTTTAGTAGCTCCTGCCTTGAGAGACTTGCAGGAACCCATCTATTTTCCAAAGGCAGGTGCTTTCTGGGAATGCATTTGTCATGATGTGTAAGATTTGACCCTTTCCCTTTTTTGCAAACCTGTCCGCGAGAGCTCATGGAGAACTTGAATCTGAAACCAAGAACAATGCTCAGAGTGCTGCCCTGGGTCTGACATTGTGCATCACTGTGCCACCTGGGCACCTAGATCTTGCTTTGCACATTTTAGCTCAGATTTATGCCATCTGCCTAACCAGAGCCACCTTGCCCTTGCCTTGGGCGTCCTTCCTACACTATGCAGAGACAGATGCTTCCACGAGTGATTTAGATCTTTTGGTGGGGGAACCCCTCTTTTGGAAATGTTCATCTCTTGTTGGCAGTGTAAGGGTGTGCACAGCTCTGAGTGTCTCCACGAGGTCCAATGAATTTAGGGCCAACAGTTCTTGACAAAAGTTCTTATTATTTTATCCCCATTTTTCCCTGCATCTGGTCATAAACAGCTTGCTTCCTCCTGCAGACTGCGCTCTAACACACTGGGTATTTTCATAAAGTGACTAAGAGTCCTCTAAGTTCTATGAGAAGCTGTGTGCAGTAGGCTTAAGTGTCTTTCTCTTCTAATGCAACCAAACATAAAAGCACTTAAAGTGGTTGCAAAGAAAGTTGACTGTGCAAAACAGTCAAAGTAAAATCCCTGCGTTTTTCCCCGGACCAGCGTTTGTAGCTTGCCACGACATATTGAGCCATGTTGAAATCAAAGCTGGAAGGACCCATTATGATCACCTGGTTTGGTATCCCTGTGCTCAGTTTTGCCCAGAGGCTCCTGGATCTCCTGGAGAGATCCATGCTGGGAGCGTCAGCAGTGCCACTTCCAGACCTGCAGTTCCACAAGCCTGAGGCTTTCTGTGGTCACCAGCACTGATGTGCTCCACAAACTCAGAAATTCAACACAAAGACCTCATGCATCCTGGAGCTGTAACAGCAAAAGATGCGGGGCCAGCATGAATGGTAAGATTAAAAAAAACCAGATAGAACAGGAGAGAAAAAATATCTTATTGAGACCATTTTTAGCAGCAATCCAGGGAATTTCCTTTAAAAACATCATTGGAAACAAGATGTAATATATACATTGTTTTCCCACTGAGAAAGACCACTCATCATTTCTTTTTTTCTTTTCTTTTCATTTTTTTTCTTTTGTTATTTTAATGATCCGTATGTATTTTTACATTTACTTCACTGTGTGTTAAAAGAGTTTTAAATACAGCTTACTGCTTAGAAAGTCAAATCATTATAGTTTGTACTATTGGAACAGAATAAAAAATTTCAGCTCTTCACTCCTATTAAACACAGTTGGAAATGTGTATCTACTTAACAGAGTTGAATAATATCCTAAAAATACGCCTCACAATATCCAAAATACTAAAATCTCAAAATAGAGTCAATAAAATGTAATAGATTTGAATGAGGGAAAATGCTGTAAATGAAAACCAGAAATGAAAGCCTGCAGTAACTATATGTGACTATCCACAAAGCCAGGCTCTGGCAAATGTTAACCTGTGTGCTGTAACAGGCTGCCACTTCTGATCCTAAGCTCGGGAGCTTAGATGAGTTATTGGAAGGTATGCTCTGACTGTTAGGGCCGGTTTTATGGTTGATATGAAGAATGGGATTTTTAGCAATCCTTTAGCTCTGTTCCTGTAAAACTTCTGTTGACTTCAGTAGCTGCAGAATTCAGAACCAGGGCTTTTGAAAATCCCACCCAAATGGTTTTGTGCCTGCACCTACTTGGTCACAACTGATATTTTGAAGAAGATGCTGCAGACAAGCAGCCAGTGAGAGCTGGGAGTTCCCCTATTCCACATGAGGCAGGGAGACAGGCTCACACTGAATACAGCAAATATTGCTTTGGGTAAAGGGAAGACAGGATGTAAATTCTTCCATTAACTGTGTTTATAGAAGAGTGTAAATATGCATGATGATTATACTCCTCTTTATGTTTGCTTGCTTTCCTAAACTCATACATGGCTTGAATTTTCTTGTAAGAGATCCCAAAACTCTGAATTTCCATTAGGTGCAATGAGAAATAACGTGGCTGAAGGGGTTTTTGCTCCTGGATGGCTACACAAGGGCCCTTAGCTGGAAGCAATTTGTGGCCACCAGCATGGTAAAAATGAGTCAATAATAGACATGAGCACAGAGGGTGGTAGCAACACTGACCACCTTGTGGGACATTTTGGGAAAGCTGTGAATGAAGGGAAGAGAGGAGAGATTGACTGATCAGCCTTGCTGTTGCACGCTTCAAGGCAAGAAGTTGTTATTCCTCCTCTGCACTTTGGTGTGACTGAGCCATCGTATTTCACCCACTGACCTCTACACACAGCCCAGTGCCTGAAGCAGGCTGCAGCTGAGGGATGCAACAGGACATGGGAACGCACCGCTTCCTTTGGCATTTTGTTTCCTCAGACTCACCCACTCTGTTAGATAATTGTGCCCTGTTTCTCGTTAGGATGTCTTTGCCTTTAATTTTCACTCTTTTTGTTCTATTTTAAAAAATCCTTTATATCTGATACATACTGTCTTTAAAGAAGTACTGTAGTCTCTTTGACACTGAAATCATATCCCCATCCTTGATGTTTTTGAGGACTTCAGGAGTGCCTACCATTTTTCTGTAAGGCATGTTTTCCCAGCTCTCCAACCATCAAGAACCCTGTGTGTATCTCTATGCTCTGAATTTTTTTGAATGTGGTATTGAAAATGTGCCCAAGATGTAGCAGTATACCTCATACAATAGTGTGCTTCTACACACGGAGACATGTACATGCATAAATTTAAAAATAGCAAGCTAAGTCACAATATGTGGTAAGGACATACAGGAAAAAGGTACATCTTTATACCTGTAAAATCTTGCAAGTTACCTCTAGTCATAGAAGACATTTTTTCTTCCACCTAAATCTAGTAGAGCTGGAGAAGAAGGCATTGAGCACTGTTCTTTGTTAAAGAAATGAAAAAATGAAGACTGGAAGACTGTCACACTCTTTTCTTCCAATGGTTTCGATACTTTTACAGCTTGCATCTTTCCACTCTTCTCCCCAAGCAGTTTATTTAAATGATATTTTAAATGATATTTTGGCAGCTTGTGGTATAATCAAATGTTTTATTCGAATGACTGACAAACAGTTGGGAGAAAATGTGCCATTTTCAAATATTTTGCATGCTAATATTTTCCTGAAGAGCTGGGCACCTGCCTGCTGAGTTGTCTCTGATTCCCAGGAGATACGCAGAAAAACAGGAGTCACACTGCTGATCAAGCATCATCTAAATAAAAGAAATAAAATCCTCATTTTTTCTCATCGCATTTCAAAGAAATAATGGAGGCCATAAAACTGTCCTCATCACAGTAAGCTAACCCCATGTGTGGGAACATTATGCTTCTTCTTACACTCAATATGGGTTAGAACATTACTGAAAATTGCAAAGCCATTTACATCCTGTCTGGCAAACAGAATGCTGCATTTTTCTTCTTAATGTAATCTGAAACATTCCAAAACACAGACAACTATAATGGAAACACTGACAAGCCTTTACTCACAGTGTCACTGAGACATCTCTGGTGATTTAACTACAACTACAAGCTATTAAGTATGCTGCTTCTAATAATTTCTCATGGCATGGTATCTCTGTAATGCTGCACATGGGGACAGACTGTCCTGTGTAAAATTTTATCCCTACTAAGTGCATGTCAAGATGAAAGGGATTTCTTCTTTGCACCAAGTTAAGAGTGGTGTAAACTTGAAGGTTTTTCTGGGCAAAGAGAGGAGCTGTGAGATCGGGTGGGGAATGTGACTTTACCTCCATTAAAAGCTTTAATAAGGCAGATATTGGCATACTGCGTCTGTTTATAGTATCTGAATTTTAGTAAAGATGTTATCTAATATGAGAGAGGTCAAGGAAAAAAAAAAAAGATTTTATTGCATCAAAATTTAGTTCATGGCCAAATAAAATAATTTGTAATGAGGGATTTACGAAGCAAGTTCTTAGGTTATCAGAAGACGACTGAATGAAGAGGTCAAGAGATGACTTAATTTCAGCCCATACGTTCTTTCACCCAGAGGAAGCACTGAGACCAATAGACCTCCCGTTCTTATTGACAGGGGCATGATCAAGTTGAAACCAGACACATTTTTATGGAAGAACAATTAAACTTTGGGAAAATTTCCCATGAGAAGTGATGATGGATTCTCCACCTCCTGCCATTCTCTGGAAGTGTCTCATGCCAGTGCTGCCTTGAAATCTGCAGTGAGCAAACGCAGGTTGCTGGGCTCACTTGTGTGTTATACAGACACACTCATACAATGGATGTCCTTGCTCTTGAAACCCACAAATGAAAATCGAACAGCAAGTTTACTTCCTCTCCATAGTTTCAACAGCTCTGACTCATGATGGTGACTCCAATGTGACTCCAATGTGAGTTACCACGAGAAAATCAAACACAGGTTTATGTTCATACTCTTTCTGGGGGGAATTACAGGTGTCTTTGAGCTATTGCAAAGGAGTCTAACATCTTAATATCGCCACCAAACAGCTCTCAAGAGAATTCTTCTGAAGCGCGAGCCTGAAGAAAACATAACACTCCTTCATCAAGCATTTACAGATCAACTTCAACATGGGGCAAAACCTGCCACATTGCATTTGTCAGCTCTGTACTGAACAAGAACAATGCCCCCATCAAGGAATACATCTTAGTTATGGAGGAAAGGACATCTGCAGTGGCAGGAGCAATGAAAGAAATAAATCCACAGTGACCTGTTTATTCAGTAGAAGAACAGTAATTTCTTTCTGTCAGCAAGAGAAACAGAAAATCTTTGTAAGCATACACGTATGCAAGGCAACTGCTTCCAACCAGAGCAGCCTGAGTGCCAATATTTAGAGATGGGACACAGGGCTGCCTTTTATAAGTCTGCTAGTACACCAGTGCAGCTTCAAAAAACCACTGTTATTTTGGCTATGAGATCTAACTAGAAAAATTGGCTTGGCAGTGAATGAGATATTGATCTGAATTCTGCACTTGAAGAGGCAGAAACTATAGCACAAATTGAAAATACCTGTGGAAGTGTCTGCACTTTGCAACTGCCTGTCCTAATTAAAGATTCATAGAACTTTGAGAAGTGTTGGACCAGTGTCACACAAGCAGTTTTCCATGTATCTGCCTGGGATGTTTCGAGACTTTACAATTTGACACAAATGAAGAATGCTGTAAACTAGATCCTTATGCACTTTCCCCTGTCTTCTGGGGGAAAAAAAAAAAAAGGGGGTGGGGGGGGGGTGGAATGCCTGAAGCAGACTTTCAAGTGACAAATGAGGTCCTGTCAAGGGGACTGTAGTATCTCTTTTTCCATGTTCCAGTCTGTGATCAAGGGAAACTTCCTGTCTCTGGAGTAATGCATGGCTTGTAGCACAGGCACACCAGCAAGAGACCACAATATGCAGATGCTAAATGGAATTCTCAAGTTAAGCAGACAAGACAAGCTGTTGGGGAGTGCTGCCTTTGTGTTTTAAGGGTGGGAACTGAGGCAGAGAGCAAGGTGATAGCAAAAGGTTGTGACCACTCTGGCGTGCAATGAAAGGCAGAGCCAGCTGCCTGCAGCTTGGGCCAGATGGACTTGTTGCTTTGGCTCTCTGCGGGCTCAGTCTTCACTGATTCCCAAAGCACTGGGTGTTCATGCTGTTGTGCTGTGTGCTGGGGAGCTCCAGGGAAGGAGAGGAGGCAGGAGAAGGGGTGGATGAACTAGACTGTGCTCGTATGACACTGGCAAAAAAAAATGGACAAGCCTAGGTAGGGACCAGCCGTGCTATCACTGCGGAGAGATTTCCTGGAGCAGTGCTACCTTGGGGATGTTGTCCTGTGGTCTAGACATAGTCTATGTTCGCTTTGATGTGTTGCAGATAAGGGAAAACACTCAGTTAGAGGGCATTAAAACCTCACCCATCTTAAACATCTTGCCATTTGACATATTTTTGTGGAAGCAGGACCCATGCTTTCAAAATTGACAACCAAATATTGTGCACTAAATAGAGTGCACATCCATTTTTTTTCACACCTATCATTTTTGAAGTTGAGGTGAACGCTTGCAGAAATATATTCTTATTACAAATCTGATATGCACTGCAGCATAGCAATAGCAAAAAGCACGCTGTTAGACTGCTTCTTGAAAACGCGGACACGTGTGTGTAACTTGGCTGAAAGATCACCAAGGCATTGATACAATTACCACTATAAATATTTGAAAGGTGTTAACATCAAGGTCTCGATTTTACCCGCAGATGCCAGCACAATGTTTCCATTGATTAGCTGTTCTGTAATATAAGCCTGTGTATGGAAAACGTATATTAAAAAGAGACTTATGTAGATCATGCCAGGACTTCACTTCCCCCGCTTTTGTTGTATCAGTCTGAGCTGACTAAACCCACTGGAAGCTTGCAGATGTTTTTATTACAAGTTAAAGTCAGGAGCTTATTCTGAAAAAGAAAAATATTATGGACTGATTGAAGCTGAAAACAGCATTGTTATTTGGGTCTATAATTTCCTAGATAATATTCTCTTTTGATTACAAGGTCAGCAAGCAGCTTTAACTAACATAGAGCTCATTCATGGTGTTATTGTTCCTTATAGTTGGATCCTGAGCTAGAGGTTTTACCCTGCGCTGAGCTGCTACATTGCACAGGTGTGCTCCAATTTCTTCTCTGAAGAACTCTTACAAATGTCCTTTTTTTAAAATACAAATAAAAATTACTCGTGCATTTAAGCTCAATTTGTTCCAAAAGGCTATGCACCTTTGGAACACACATTTGTCCGAAATTCAGATTTGTCCAAATTTATGGCAGAGGTGGGAGCAGAGCTCAGATCTGAGTCTGCTGTCTTGTGTTCCACCTTGATCAAGACATGCTGCCTAGCTTTATGGTGCAAAAGTCCTGCCAGCCCCATTGACTTCGTGGGGCTAGTTCTGTTCTTGACGTTAGTGAAGTGCCCTATCTAACACCGTATCTAATCGAAACAGGTCGTCATCTGTGTTCTTAACCACTTTCAGCCTGTGATGCTCACACACATCTTGGGAGCTAATAAAAAGCATTTTCCACGGTAAACACTTTACACATGCATAATTAACATAGCTTATATGGTAAAAAAAATCTCAGAGATATTTGCATGGAAGAAATCTTGGCTGAAACTGATCTCAAGATTAATATATTTCTAAAAGCATGGCCAATGACCGTGGGTCAGAAGAAAATCATTAAAATGTTACAAAAGAACTAAAACATTCAATCTGGAGATTTAGAAATGGAGACACTGACTTTTTATTTTTGAAATGTTTTTATTTTATTGTATTTTTTTTTACTTTGCATACTAGTAGCATTTAAAAGTTGCAGTCAAATTCTTTTATTTTTAAACTGAAATATTTCAGTGAACTAAAATATCCATGAGATAATTCCTCCTTCACATAATCTCTTGAAATGTTTGGGGGGTTGCCCTGATCTGGGCGGAAGCATGCCTTGAATTTCCAAGCTCCTTCTGAAAGTAGAAATTCAGAGCTTCCACTTCCATGCACCTGCGTTAAAAAATAACTTAGGAAAGCCCAGAGAGAGGGCCCAAGACAATTTTTCTGTTTTGTTTCCATTTGAATTGAGCCATGTCTGAATCTATTTCAGGTCAAATTCAACAAAACTTCAGAACAATGATTATGAGGCAAACAAAACCAACACCAACAAAAAATTTAAACCAGTTTTTGATTTAAATGCCTTAAAAAAATCCATCAAAAACACAGCAATAATTTTAGTGCTATCAGCCAACAACGATCTGCCCCTAGTGTTATGAAACTGTTGTTTAGGCTGAACTAAACCCAATCAGCCTCTTTAATCTATTCAGCATTGCAATATTGAAATTGCATTCTTAAAATGAAAATATTAAAGGACTGGTTGCTTTGGCTTGCTATTTATTTATTTTTTTTAATTATTTTTTTTTTCTCTTACAGCAGTTAATATACCCATGTGCTCAACAGAACTAGCATCCTGGCTTTATGTGCACAGGAAATATTCCTTATGAGCATTTAATTACGTTACTAATAGTCTAAGGGTTGTTAATATTTACCCTGTAAATGACTGGCTTCCTTTGTTCCTGCGACCTTCATGTGAAAACCGTTTTGATCTCATTGAGAACAACAGCAGTGAGATTTTTTGAATGGTATTGGCAGTGGGACAGAACACAGGTGCCCTTTTATTTAGCCATGTCTCAGGGTGAGTAACAGGGTTACACACAGTGGGTGACCATCTTGGTCCGGTCCGGGAGGAGGCCAGGTGCTGCAGGAACAGCCTAGAAACCCGTGGGCTGCGGTCAGTGACCATGGGGGGATGCAAACTGAGAGCTGCACAGCTGCAGACCTCACACCTGCTCAGAGCAGTCAGCAGTTGGCTTTAAAAGCAGGCTGCTATTTCTCTGTTAGCAAGGAAACCCTTCGCTCAGTTAGCCCCCACGTGGCACCAGATGGTACCACACTACAGAAAGCCCCAGGAAGGTCCCCAGTGATCTCTGTATTTTGCCATTTAGTAGGCAAGCTGCGTTTAGCATCTGCATGCGTGCTGTGTGTTCTTGCAGGTCATTTCATTAGCCTTGGAAGTGCCTGACCTTCCCATAAAGACCAGAGCTCCCTGGTCATTGTGCATGTGTTGTAGGAGAGACCATCACTGTTGGGCACAACTGCAGCCCCTGCGCCCAGCAAAGGTTTCCTCCTAAGGCTGCGAGCCCTCACACCAGTGGGGACCATGATTCCTGCCCCACCATATCACCAGGGACCGTCCTACCCACAGCACTGGGACGCTACACTCTTGGGGCTTTTTTTCAGAGCGACCTTAGGTGATGTCATATGTTCTGCAGATGCTGTATATACGCAGAGATGGGTGAAGGGCTGTTACTAGGTGCTATGCTCAGATTTAGTCCCAAAGATGGTACAAGACCTTTCCTAACCATTGATAAGTGTGCAAATGGGGCACAGGTGACAGAGGAGGATAATATGCCTGACTTGTAAAGGATGAATTCCCTTTCACTTCTGTGCAAAATTAGGATTACCATGTAAATCTCTCTGTTATAACTGGCTGCAGGGGCAGAAATCTCTGACGGGTGTTGTCAGGGTGGTAATGCTGAGATGATGTTGCTTCCAACCACAGCTGAGTGCAAACCCAGGTGTGAAACTAGCATTCCTGTTTTTTGTAAGGAGTTGAATGCAGTAATTTCTTACTAGATTTCTTACAGATTTCTTACTAGATTTTCAAGATTTCTTTCTAAATCTGCAGCAGGAATCTGGAAATTATGCCATTCACCACACAGCATTCACCCAGGCTGTGCCTGTCCTGAGCTCATCAGTAGGCAAACAAGGTTTTGTAAACAGAAACACTTTCAGAGAAGATTATTCTCTTCTTTCCAAACAGGAAAGATTAAATGTGTAGTTAAAATGCTATTTTGAGATAGTATTTTGTTCTCAGTTTAAACTTCACAGCTAAAGGTGGTTTATTTCCTTAATAAGCACAAGGACTGGGCATGCTTGTTCCAAAGAGTGATAAATCTTGGCATTAAATATCATTCCTGGGGAGAAACCCAAACCTTGCTGTACTCCAAAGGAGCATAAATAACAAGGACACTGTAAAATGGTGCAGAAGAAAATACTTACACTGCCTTGGGGGAGAGGGGAAGGTGGCCTCTTAAATCCCTTCCTACTCTCTTTCTGTGGCTCATCCAGACCTGCCTGCAATGGGCTGTTGCACTGCCACACTGTTAGTTTAACTTCTTTGTATCCTGAACAGCCAGTGGGTTGGTAAAAGAAGCTCTTTGTGCCTTTGGTGGGAGAGAATGGTATGAGGGTTGTTCTTGGAAGAGTCCCAGGGCAAGTGTGGGGTGAGGAAGGAGTGAAAAAAATCCCCAGAAAAGGGGAAAAAAAAAAAAAAAAAGAAAAAAAAATGTCTGTTTAACAAAGCCTGACCTTCAGCAGAACTGCCATTTCCTGAAGCTGCACAAAATGTTCTGAGTATCAGTGTTTACAGGCCTGGCAAAGTGGGAAGGAGCCAGATATTGGCACTGCCACAGGGCTGGCTCCTCCACAGCAATCTCAGCATCCCTCGGTCCCAGGGAAAAGCTGCTGGGCAGCCAAGTCAACACGTACCTGGTCCTCTCTTTACCAAGAAGAGCAGTGCAGGCTGAGCAGTGACGCTTGGCTTGGCTTGAAGTGGAAGGAGGAGTCCCACAAAATAACCACTGCCTTTCACATGAGAATCTGAAATGGCAGCACTTCCAGCAGCTGTGTTTTCTTTGAAACGTTTTGTAAACAGGTTAGTTTGCTGCTGAATAAATCTTGCCCTATCTAAATAGTAAGCCTACAGATGAGGTGGAAGGGTGGTGAGTCCTTGGAGAGTTCTTTGGACTTTTCTTCTCCAGTGTGATTCTTGTTCTTTAAGTGCTTCTTGGGTAAATGTGCTGCTGAAGAGAAGAAAACAGGTCAAATTGCTTGGAGTGGGAGATCTGGGGTTATTCCAATAGGAACTGCCAAGTCGGATGGGGACCATCTTTCTGGTAACAGAGTCCAAGTGAGGAACCGTCAGAGAGGAGCCTTATCAGCTCAGAGTAAAATTATTCTCACTGCCTCAGGGAACAATGCATTTATTTGTGTCAGTGATGACTCTACTAATAATGGTAAATTTTGGAAAGGAAAGGTGGGAGTGAATGGCTACATGCCGTATTCCAACAGTCTTTCTTCTGAGTCAACAACAGACAATAGCGGATTTTTATCACTAACAGTCGTCATGGAAAACTTCAAGGAGTGTATTTCGTACTAGATAGAAACAAGTCCTGAAATTTCATAGAAATGGAAAGATTCATGGCTGAAAGTGAACTTGGGTCATAGTTACAAAACAAACATTACCCCCAGAAATACAATGGTGTTGGCAGCCGTGACATCTTGAGGGCAGTTAGGTCTTTCCTCCTACAGACGCTGGGCACAGTAACATGCTAGAACAAGAAACTGAGTGGAACGGCACCAAAAAGATCTCTTTCTTCCTCTGAATGCTTCACAGAAATATGTTGTTTTTTTTTACATAAAACCAGATTATGTTTTGAGTGGTCGGAGGTGCTGAACAGTGAGGTTCCTCCAGAATGTGTCTGTATTCTAGTTCCAGCTCTGACTCAGGAAAATAAAAAGAAAAGAAAAAACAAAGCAACAAATTACTGATTACTTGCAAGACAAAGCAAACAGAATAGCTCAGATGTCTTCCATATTCTGTATTTTTTCTTTGAGTGTGAATCCTACATTTTTCCATGCCTCAAAATAATGGTGAACATCTGCTTGGCTAAGATATCTGGGACACTGCAGAAGGGAGGGAAACATCTTGAGAGGCATCATAATCTACATCAATCGTGTATGTGTTGTTGCTGTGTTGTACTTACACAGTTAATGCCAAACTTCTCACCAAAATCCTCCAGAAACTGAACAGATACACCCTAAAGATGGGAGCCCAGCCAGCTGCTGGGTCTTGGCCTGCACTTACTTCATCCTCACCATGCATTAGAAAGAGTCATGGGTGCACTTACGTCTGACTGTCTCCCCTGGATTTCAGATGAGGGTAATATGGATAACTAAGCAACCCAGCATGGCAAAATGCCATGGAGCTCACCCTCCTGCAGCTGAGACAAAGCCAAGTCAGCATAGACAGATGATAGTAAATTGCCATTGGCACAGATCAGAACACCAAAAAATGGAGCTATCTGTAAATAACAGAGGGGAATTTGCCTGATCCTTACTCTGCCTCTTTCCTCAAATAAGAGATAGTTATCTCCTCAGATATAAACTTAAAGAACTGTTTCTTGAGCAGAAAGATGGTATAGGTATGGATCTTTCGCCTTGTGATTCCATGGGATCTAGACAAAGGAAGCTAGATGAGAGCAAAACTTATTTATTTTGCTGTTTGTTTGTCAAGTATGTTGAATCGTTGGGACTGTGTTAACCCAATGGCATTGGGTCATTCAGTCAGTTTTGTTGGCTCAGCTTTAGTATGTCTGAACATTTCTGCAGCTAATAAGTCATGTCTCAAGTGAATGGTTTGGCCAAAGCTATTAATGGTGAGGAGTGCCTGGGAGAGTCATGGAATCATAGAATGGTTTGGGTTGGAAGGGACCTTAAAGATCATCTAGTTCCAACCCCCTGTCATAGGCAGGGACCCCTCCCACTAGATCAAGTTGCTCAGAGCCCCATCCAGCCTGGCCTTGAACACTGTCAGGGAGGGGGCATCCACAACCTCTCTGGGCAACCTGTGCCAGTGTCTCACCACCCTCACAGCAAAGAATTTCTTCCTAGTATTCGGGGGCCCCAGAACTGGACATAGCACTCCAGGTGGGGTCTCACAAGAGCAGAGTAGAGGGGCAGGATCACCTCCCTCGCCCTGCTCATCACGCTTCTCTTGATGCAGTCCAGGATGCAGTTGGCCTTCTAGGCTGCAAGCACACACTGCTGGCTCATGTTGAGTTTTTCACCAGCTGACACCCCATCCTTCTCCTCAGAGATGCTCTCCAGCCATTCTCCACCCAACCTGTATTTGTGAGAATAACTAAGGGAGGTGGTCAATAACGTAAGAATAAGGGCACTCAGATGGGATGGAGAAGATCTGGGGTGCAGACCTTGCTTTCTTCTTGACTCTACACCTCCTGCCTGGCAGGCTTTGTTGCAGCACAGGTTCAACAGGATCCTATCCGCCAGGCTATTCTGTATCTTGATAGCTCTGGACTAGAGTTAAGAAGTTTGGTGAGAACACTAAATTTCATAAAGTGCTGAGTTTTTTTCCAAGAGATGCTTAGTCTAGTGATTACCCAGAGTTGTCTATATGGATAGGACTCCTGAGTCAGAAGAGATCCTCCAGACTCTCAACTCACAGGGAGAGGCAGGAGTTCAAACATGCTTGTATTTAACAACTTCCATTAACTCTGGGCAGTTCCCTGCTCTGTATGTTGGTTTTCCAGAGTCCTAAATCAAAATGGACCAATGACTGTATTCTGGATTGATCTGTGAAGCCCCAGTTTCCATTAATAGGGTTTCCATTATTCACATTTGAGTTTCAATACCCCTTTAGCCTGCCTGAACTGTGCAAGGCCATTTGACAATACCTGGTCTCCTTTGGTACTCATGCAGGTGTTCTGAGCAGTGCTTTTGGCTCTGCAATGTGCACTACCTTTGCCTAAGCATTACATTTTAACTGATATTTATGCCAGGTATGTTTGAAAGCAACCATCTCAGTATCCTGCCTCCTGGTTTAGATACCCCAGCACTCCTTTGCCATTGTGTGCTAGGGAGAACCAGTGCCAGAGACTGCCAGAGCCCAGGCAAAGCTGGTCAGTCTTTGCCCTGACTGCAGTTTTGGGCTACTGCCACCAGTTAGCCCTGCTGGCTGAGTAGCCAAATCATAAATCACATTTTGGTGTAGCTTTCATCTCCAAAACACATCATAAACATTAATCTTAACATCCTGTTAAGTAGCGGTAAGTTCAATGGTCAAAATTTAATAACTTGCAGACATTGTGTTGTCCAAGACAGCAGTTTCCCACTGTGCAGATCTGAAAATAACCCAGCACATAGATGATGATCCTTATTGCATCAGTGGTACCTTTTAAGGTAGATCCTAACAAATGTCTTGAGACGTGCATAAGTCCAGTGGCAGCATTCAGAATTCTGTCCTGTATGTCCAGAGTATTAAAACCAGGTATTGATTATGTGGAAACTGAACAGGTGAGGAAGTAACAACAAAGGAGTGTATTTTTTAAAAGCAATATGTGTAGACTAGATTTTGCTCATGATTTAAGTAGCAAAATATTCAGATTTCATGCTGTGTGACATGTAGAAAAGCAGTGACTTCTCCATGACTAAAGGAAAGCCATCACAGCAGAAGTCACTCTGTAAGTGTAGCTGAATGCCAGCGTTCAGGCTGGTCATCCTGTGAGGCTGAAGTCTCATTTAAGGCAGATCAGGTCCATGTACAACCATGCTCTGTAGCGAGGGAGAGAACAAACATTTATCTGAAACCAAAATAGGCTTTAATGCAACCTGGACAAATCCATCCCGAACAAAAGCCCACAAAACCGGGGTTTTAACACTTACTGGATTACAACACGTTAGCCAGCTGGATATTGTTCTCATCAAACTAGCTTGCTGCTCTGAGAACATGTCTCTTTGATCCCAGTCCTAGGAATACTGTTGGACCTCTGCTGTACAATGAGCTTGAGGTCAGTAAAACATTTTTCAGTTGTGATGGAAGCATTTAAGCTGGAATTTTTTAAAATCGGGGGCACCATTCCATGGGTAAAAATTGAACTGTACTTGTGACATTTCTCTCTTACCACACTTTAAAGAATAAAACCATGCAGGTTTTTACTTCCATTAAAAACAAATTGCCAGATTTAGAATTTTGCAACTTTGAAGTCCTTCTTTTATTCTGTCCCAAAGGGCTTTAGCTTTCAGACATGGTTATCCTTAAAAATATATTTACAGTGTTGGTTTTGAGACCTTGCAAAGGGTATGGCATTGGTGAAATTCCAGATGAGATGACTTTCTCAAGGGCAACAGACAGGGAACAGCAAAATATCTCCACTTTTCTTCCACCCCCACATTTCTCTTTAGTTTCCAGTGTATTTAATTGGCTGTCAGCTCTTTCTACCTCCTGTACTGAGTTTCATGCTGAACTCTTATATAAGGTTTTCTTAGTATTAGTTTCTATTGAAACTGTTTCCAGAGGATTTACTCATTCCCAACAGCAATCTGAGATGGCAACACCTGTGGCTGCTCCTTTGTAAACATTACCATAATTAACATATTAGAGCAACATTCTTAAATTATGGAAAAGAAAGCCAGGCCCTTATGGATAAAAGTGTCATTCGCAATGGATAAGGGTAGTCAAGTCACTGTGAGATCCACAGGAACCAGAAAGCTGCTTTGCTACATCTGGATACTGGTTGATAGTTTTAGGGAGAAGGACAGGCTGCAGAGGAAGTCTCCCCAGAGCAGCCAGCTGACTTGGTTTTGTATCTTCACATAAAACGGAGAGCTGCAGCATTCTCCAATGTGAGTAATGTGCAAAGCGAGAAAACACAGAGAAACTCCTTCAGGGCTTTCCCCTCCTTGGTCCATCACAGGACAGGACATAGACATGTCTCTCACTGCAGTAGCCCCAGTTTCCATGAAAACAAACAAACAAACAAACAAAAAACACAATTGATCACTGCAAGGACATCCACACAGCAGTCTGCCGTCTCTGGTGCTGCTGTCCTTCACCCCCTCCAGGCAGTATGGAGCCTTCAAATCCTATTCCAGCTCATATGTGTTTGAAGGACAAAGGACCAGGGCTGGAGATGATTGCTGATCATCACCTTGCTTGCTTTTCCCTCCATCTTCAAAAAGAGCATAATCCATCACTCTGTTTTTCTCATAGGTTATCCTGGCCTAGCCCCAACGTTCTTGCTTCTGCTGGAAGTGTGAATACAACTGTCATGGAAATGGCCAACCAAAATTAACTGGAATATACATGCTTGTGAGCCAAGGCATATCCTTCTACATGGCCTGGAAAGTCTCTGGCACCATTGATGACCATAAAGCCAGTGAGAGGAGACAGGAACTGCCATGCACCTCTGCAGTATTCAAAAATGATCAGCTCCAAGAAAGCCTCCTTAGTAGAGACTTAAGTGCTTGTGCCCATTGGAAGGCAACCCGGTAGGAAACTTAAGTGGAAAATTCTTATTAGCACCTTCCTTTCCATTTCAGTTTTCCCGACAGCTCTTAAATCTCTGGTGGAAGCTGTAAACTTTCTTTAGAGTGATTTGCTTAGTAATGGCCAAAACTCTGCCTTTTTGCATACACTGTTATCATTTTCTATGCAGTATTTCTGAAAAATAATACAAATGGTTTCTGATCACACCAACACAGGAGAAGAATCATTTATATATGGATGTAATTTCTCTTTCTTTTTAGATGAAATAAGATCCTAGAGGTATAAAATTTAGAATTATTTTAAATTCCTCCAGGGAACATTTTAGAGGGGAATTACTTTACCTTTTGACAGCTCTAAGTTGTGAGGTGTCCTTACCGTCTTACAGTGTATAAATCTATATTTTTTATTTCAAAACTAAAATTTTCCTTAGGCTGAAACTAACCTCCAATTCAGAGAGCACAATCTCTGCTGCTCAGACATGCCAGATCAAATTTCTTCTAAAAATTCAAAAGCCATGTGTAATCTCCTTCTTTATCAAATTCTCCTTTCTTTTGTTATCACTGTCAGAAAAGCTCTAACAGCTAAGCCACTCAGTCTTTACACTGTTTGACATGTACAAGTTGGCATGTTTGCAACTGTCCTGTTTTCTAGGAAGTCCTTCAAAGTCTTGACTGTTATGTGACTTCATGTAAAGTTTACATCAAAAGTAAATATGCCAGTAAATATGCCTTACCTGATGGGCCAATGATTTTGAGGGGTGGAAAGGTCTTGCTCATGGTGCTTACTCTTGCTTGAATTCTTGTCCTGAGATATTTCAGATTCTAGGGGCCCCACTTAAGTGAAGCTTCAGGTTTTACAAACCTATTGCGATACTAAATATGGAAGCAGAGCTACAGCAAGAGTCAGCTTAAAACTGTGCAGAAGCAATTTAGCAGAGAGAGCTGACGTTATTCAGATTGTACTTTGTATGAAGTACAATCTGTACTTTCCGGCCTTCATTGAAGGTGCAATGTCATTATTACCAATGTTCTTCTCTAACTTGGGTGTCTGCAATACATCTCTTCTACATGCTCAAGACAGTTTTTTGCATGTGCAAAGGTTTGCTGAGCTGCCAGCTTTCACATCTTTGTTCTATTGACAAACATCCTAAAACACCCATGGTCTTTTGAATTGATCCACCACAACTGTGTGCTATCTGGAATGAGATTTTCATGCTTAATTACAGGTTTGAGATACAGAGTAATGCAGAAAATGAGCAGACTAAGAGATCTGAATGCCGAAAAATATACA
>VXAV01010004.1:315387-337301 GCA_013399715.1 Alectura lathami | reverse complement strand
TCATTCAGGATATTGTCATTAGACAAGGAAATGACAAGCCCTTTTGGATTGTTCTTGTAAAACTCTAAGGTTACTGTTCTGTTGATTGGGTGATTATCGAAAGAACAAAAGTCTACATTCCTCACATTCTCTAAGTCTTGATAAGTACAGAAGTACTCTTGGCAACTCTATCAGGTATTTGTGAAAAAATGAAAAAATGGCTGTTTAACTCTGTCCGTTCTAGACAGTCTCAGTGTGGTGAAATATACTCCAGATTGCTGCCTTACAATGCCATTGCCCATTCCGGTCTTTGACCATGTAACTCTCCTGCCAATCTTTTTGATTAGAGAAAAATGGGAAAATGGCAATGCTGATTTTCATTGCTGAGTGCTCAGCTACCATCATCCACCACCCAGAATAAGTAACATTTTAGACTATTGACAACACTCCCTATGAAACAGCAGGAACTGGCTGATGATAAACCCCAACGCATTCTGATTCACAGCTGCCATCCCAAAAAGCATGAGGAAGTGCTTCTGATAAATTACCATCCTTAAATACCTCATGGATGAACACCTGATGGTACCTTTGACACAAGATGGTTGATAAATGACTGGGTAGAAAGACAGCAGGTAAATTCAGACAGTATTTCCTTTTTTGCTCTACAATATTTTCACGCTTTTTCAGAAGAGAAGTCAGGGACTTCCTAACCGTTGGTTTAGAAATGAAAAATACAGATATAGCAAAGTGGTGGATTTAACCTCCAAGCAAGTGTGTGTTAATTTCAATTTCTGAGAGTGAGTTGCATTAAACTGTTTTTGACAGACCCTAATAGGAATTTTGGACATTGTACGTTAATAAATAAGTACTATCTTTGTTATTTTAAGTGCAGTGGTTTTCCTTAGTTGAGAAAGCCTGGCTCTCTCACCTGATTTATATAATGCCATGTTAAAAAAAAAGTAGTAATGATATGTGTGTTATTCATGTACTTGGAAGTCTCAAAGGTTTTTAAATATATCTTGACATGTATGGTCATAAATTTTGTTCAAGGTAGACATTTTGGCAAACTGGATATGGAATTAATGTTCTTGAGACATCCAAACACCATTGATCAAAAATACTTTCAAAATTCTCCAGAACACTGAGCTGATTTCTTTTGAACCTGCCTGTGTGGTCAGTTCACCATCTATCAAGTTGTCTTCGGCTTAGAGACACAGCTCATGTGCCCAGATTGCATTTCAGTGCAAATTCTTCCCATCATGATGGCTTGATTTCATCACTTTGAAATGGAACAGTTAAGTGTGAGTCTCTAATGAAGCAATATAAAGAGTGAAAAATGAGTGACTACAGAGCTAAGCATTCCAAATGTTCTTGTTTATGAGTTTCTCAGCGATGATCTCTTTACACTCAATGTGTGAAATGGAAAGGCTTTTGCAAACATGTTTGCTTTAAGCAGTGAGCAACGCATTTTCTGTGGCATGCATTTGGAAGGATGCTCTTGAGAAGGTTCGGAGAGGCAGAATCAAACTGAGCACCAGACTGAGAGCTGGATTATGGGTTTTGCTGCCCTTTCTGTTCTTAGCTTAGTCCTCTGAACATTTTTTCTATAAATCTCTCATGCCTGTCAATCTTATAGACTGTTTGGCCTCCAAAAGTAATTTTTCCTTACTGTCTGTGTAGTGCTGACAGCTGTTGCAGTCTTCAGGTAAGGCTGTAAATCCAATACATGTCACTGCGTTCTGGTCCATAAAGCTAGGCCAAGTAGCGTCCACGAAGGTGATTTTCCTTTGGAAAAGCAGATTGCAACCAAACATTTCTTTGTCAGAAAGTATTATTCTGGTTGCACCAGCAACAAAACTGAGTCTGCACCCTTGCTTGCAGTTCTGCCCCTTTCCAGGCCAGACCTCTCCCCAAATATCTCCTTGACTTCTCTCCACGTGGGCTTTCCTTATCCACTGCCTTTTTGGTACTTTCCATGGCTGGGTATTTCCAGCTCCTGGAGACCACTGTGCTACTGGTCCTGGTTGTTCATCTCTGTACCACAGAACACTGCCACTGTAATTTAGAGATTTAATTATCTTTAATGGGNACCTTTTTTTTTTTTTTTTTTCTTCTCTTGCCTGATCAACTTTTCAGCATCTAGGAAGGGTCTTTCTATGTGTTTCTGAGGGATCTCTGTTGTCCGTGTAAAATCTGTTGACTGGTCTAGACTGGTTCATTCCTGGAGATAATTCCTTTCTAATGCATCGATTGTAGTCTCTGAAATGATACTTCTGGGTTCTGGTAGAAGAAACCTGAAACAGCAACATCTTTTTCCTGATCTTGTTGCCATCTTCCAAACTTTCTTCAGCTTGGTCTTCCTCATAGTTCTGCCGACACCATGCAAAACACATCTTGTGAAAGTTCTGTTTTTGAATGTGTGGGAAACCTCTTATAAAAGAAAAATACTTTCTCTGCAGAAATAAGCATTTATTTTTTTAGATTTATCTTGTAGAAGGCTTATATAAGATCCACGCTTATGCGTTTCTTTTCCTGAACCATGTATGAGAATTTATGAAGGGCCTGAGTTTATGCTGCACTGTGGGAAGTGCCTGGATACATTTTACTCTCTTTTTGGAGTGTTTTTCTGTTCAAACGAATGGGATGTGCTGTTCTCAGTCCTTCTGGGGAGGTTTGATGAATGAAACCAGAACTGCAATTGAACCTTACTACTCCATGATTGGACTGATGGTGCCAAGGCAAGTGAGGGATTTCTAGATTCACAAAATCTAATAAACCAGAGACGCACTCTAAATTCGGAGTTTAAAAGTCTCAGGGGGCATCTCTAGCATCAGTGTACCTGTATTTCTGAATTTCTTTCAGGGAGCGCACATGCTACTGCTTACAGCATGAGGACAGTGTTAATGTTCGAACAGAAAGGACTTGGAGTAGAATATGATTTACTGAAGGGTAAATAAATTTCCTGAGGAGTGCTTATTACTTTACATGAAGAGAGATCCTGGCAGTGCCAAAATCTGTATAACATTTTCTCCACAATTTTTATGTAAAGTCAAAACCCTGCGTAAGCCCAAAACTCCACAGAAAACTTCATGTCAAAAATGTTTCTAGAGCTGACTCTTCCAGAGATCCTCAGTTTTCTTTTTGTAAGAGAAGATTTCTCCCTCTCACTGGATTTCATAACAAATATCTTCTAAATTGGCTCATGTGTCTTTGTGTTCAGTCTCCTATTGACAGCCTACTTTCTTTCTCAACACAGAACAAGAGTGTAAATAGCACGTTGTGCTCAAAGGGTCTTAAATGCTCGAGTACATCCCAGAGGGGACAGGCTTTTTCCCAGGGTAAGAACCTGTCGCTTTCAATAGCCACAGGTCTTGTTCTTATGCATTTTCCCCTTGTTTCCATTATTTTTCACTTTTAAGACCAAGACAATACACCAAACAGGATGTCCTCCATTCCTAAAGGTGGACAGGAATGCTGTCACATTCCCCAGGACAAGGTTTCTGTGCTTAATGCTGAACTGGTCACTTCTGCTTGTTCAACTCAGCTCCTGAAGTTTCATTTCCCTCTGTCCAGCTTCCAGGGTAAGAGAGAAGACACTGAAGACACATGATGCTATATCTGGCCAGCTGGAAATATATAACAGTACTGGCCATGAAACAAAGAAATTTCATAACAATAACTTCTATCTGGGATGTTTCCCAAATTTCATGTTTTTGCCAACTTTCCTCCTCTCTCCTTCTTTCTTGCCCTCTCTCTCTTTAAAACAAGTTGAGTTTCATTGTTTTTCTGTTAGCTCAGAAATGCCATGAGCCAAATTAGAGTCCCCTTGCTTCAGCCACGCCAGGGACAGAGCAAACCATCAGTGCTCACACACACCACCTTCCCGCATCCTTGTTACAGTGGGCCTCTCTCCTGCAGAGAGACCACTGACCACAGCAACGGGGTCCATGCCCTGGGGCATCCTGCCTGGGCCTTTCTTCTCTGATTTAAGAGGTACATCTGAGTTCACATGTTAGATGTTCATGCTTCGTAAGTGTTTCTCTGAGTCCAAATCCATGAAAACTGAGATAGTGTAAGAATGCTTGGGCTTTCTCCCTGTTACATAAGGTCAACTTCCAGCTCTAACCTGCGATCTGGCTAGCTCAGACTGGTGGCACATCTCAGACAGAAGAAGATGAACAGTCTGAACACGCTGTCCTTGCAGTGGGTGTGTTGTGTATGGCTTTTAAAGTGAGATGCTCAGGGTGATTCCATTTCAACTAGCACATAAAACCCCCAACCAGTCTTGCTGGATGGAAGATTGACTGAGATGTGCATGCCCTCACAAAATGTTTGTCCTGAGCTGACACACACCTTCTTTTCTATTTGGCATTCCCAAATAGGTAATTTGATGTTGCCAAATAGAAATTGGAATAGAGAGAACCACCAGTGCTTCTTCTGAGAAACTCCTCTAGATGATCCAAGACCAGATTTGATTTATTTAGCAAGCTTAGCTCTTTTTCTCTTCATTTTTCTTTTTCTTTTTTCCTTTCCGTTCCTTTCCCCATCCCCAACTCTTTGAGTCCTTTCTTAGGTTGAATTATATTAGTAAATTCTAGTCAAAAAAATACATTTTATGGGAAGATTTGTGACCTATCACACCCCATTGCTCAGTAGTTAGTTGATCCATTATTGAGTGAGACCTGGAAATCCCTGAATAGCTGAGAATCAGAATCTATGATAGGAGAGCAGAGGAAGAAGAATCACCATAGAGTGCTTTTTTAAATTTTTCCCCCTAAATCTCTAATATTGTATATTGTTAAAAATGAGTCTTTTGTTCGTCTTACTGCACTCTTCTGAAGTAATTTTAAATGTGCCAATCTAAATTACACCTGCTTTAGCAGGGTTTTCCAGTTTGCTCAGACACACTTCATGCTGCCCCCAAAAGATCTGGTCATATTTCTGGGAAGCTACAGAAATTTGACTTGGTTCCTTCTTAGAGGACTCCAGCAATTGTTGACATCTTGTTTAAATTATTTTTTGGCCATTACTGAGGTCTGTCAGTACCTCCACTCTTTGTTCGAGTACAGATATCAGCTCAGCCTTCCTTTTCTGGGAAGCCTGATTCCGATGCTGACATCAGCATTTGCCTTCCATGCAGCCAGTGTTCTTGGTGTGCAAGATTGTTTTCACTGGAAGGAGAAGTTGGTGGCAGATATTTCTTGAGTGCAGTCATGTTTATTTATGGAGAATGTTCACAGAGACCTGCAACAATGAACAAGGACTCTGTGTTTTTGCTCACAATGCCAAGTTTCTTCAGTAATTCTACCCCTTCTTGGTGTTTTTATCATGTAGATGCTTTTCCTGTTGTTTTCTACCTGCCATTAGTTGCTTCTGCCTCTTGCACAGACACATACATGGCAACTAAGCCAAGAGAAGTGTTCATGACGTGTGTTCAGTTCCCAGCAAAACCACCAAAGACACCTTTTGATAGACCAGCCATGCCATGTGAATGAGTCATATGAACTTTATCTTATGTTATTAAACAAAAGAGCATTTCTCTGCTCTCCTATTTACCCCAATGAAAGACTGCTACAATGTCCATTGACTTCGGATAGGTCTGGAAATGCCTGTGTATCAAAGACACTGCCATTTGTAGCTATAGATCTTTCAGCAGAAAAATGAGAGAGATTTGGGCTCTCCCACAAGACTTCATCCAGGCCTTTTGGGTGGCTGATAATTTCTAGTGCTTAATGTATATTTTTTACCACTCTGAAGTACTGAGATGGTGGTAATAAATTGTTAGCTAGTCATAATCTATAGATATTTTTGTTTGTGAAGCATGTTTGAGTTCTTCATTGTAATCAAACTACAAACGCAAAGCTAAATTAATAAATCAGAATAATGACAAGCACATTTTACAGATTTCAAGCTGATACATATCTGGTTATTTTTTTTCTCATTTTCTTTGTACTAGAGGAGACACACTGCAGACATTGGAGATGACATCCACTTTCTGAGCCTGGAAGTCTTCCTCCATTGAGGTTGTGGGAAATGAGTGTTACAATGTTGTTTAATCTAGAAGAACTATACCACAGAGTCAGATCTGGGGGACTGACCTTGTATGTCTTTCTCCCTCCACTGTTAGAAGTTGTGCTCTGTTCTGGATGTGTAAGGTAACTATGTACTGGAGGAAGGTGTTACAACAATTTAGCTAGACAACGAGTGAACAACAATGTCATTCAATGCCAGATCGGAAGAGTTTAGAAATCTGAAGTCATCTTCCACCTCAGTGAAAATGTGTGTTTGTGAGGTGAGGACAAGAATAAAAAGAAACAAATTTACAGCTATTTTTCTAATAGCAACAGAAATTCTACTGAAGTTACCACCCTTGTGCTGACCTGAAGGTCTGGACAGCTGAATAGCTATCCTTTGATACCAGACGTTTTGCAGAAGAGATGTAATGTAGTTTCTCCTGAGGTCAGTGCTTGCTCTGGTTGCCCAGCCAAGTTCTTGCTCCTCACCCATCTGTCAGCACCAGCATGAGTATTTCGCTCTGTTCTGTATCTCTGGGGTCAGCCTGACCTGGGCTGTGGCTGTAACAGCAACTCCTGAATATCCCTGCCCGTTGGCCCCAAATAGGTCCTTTGTCATTACAGCAGATATTTCTTCTGCTTTGACCTGGCTGGCCCTTCTCTTCATGAATCTCTTCTCCTGACCCTCGTTCTCTACTTGCTTGGTCTAAACAGACTATTTTTGCTCAGCTAGCGAATGATGGAAGATGATGTTCTGACTCCAGCTCAGAGATAGTTCTAGTTCCACATTTAATATCCTGTTTGAGGCTCTAAATGTCTAACTCTCTCCTGTGAACATTTTAGATCTCCTTCCATTTCTTTTTTCTTTCATATTTTTGGCTTTATGTCTTTTCTCTTTGTCTGGGACATTCTGTTCCACCAAAACATAAACCCTTCCTTTGCTTTCTTTCTTATAGTTGTCTTTTACTTCTTCAAGACCACAAGCACTTACTCATCCATCTGTTCTGGAGATGGCTCTCAAACATCTTTCTTTCTTTCTCCTCCAGAATTTTTGTGAGAAGAAAACTGGCTGTGGTCTGACACTGACATTTTCCCCAGGGGCCAGGACACACATTCCGGTTTCAGTCCTTTTCTTTCATTTTCCTTCAGTGATGTTTCTCGCGCTAACGTGTCCCAAAACACAGACAAGTTTTTTTAATCTGTCTTTCCTAATTGTTCTCAGACAAATTATGCGTCTTAAAACTCACAAGTCATTAGTAATTGAAGGAACTTTTGGCATGTAAAAAATGGTGTTTAAATGCTGAGAGGAATCTGGCAGAACATTACAACTCTACCTTTCCAAGTGTTGCAAGATATTCTTGGCTTATTGCATATTATATAACAGAGCTTTTAAACACGGATTATCTTTAGAAAGAAAGTCAGCGATTGTTGTCAAACTTCAGTGATGTATTAGCTGAGGTTGATGATATGCATTTGCAAAAGGAATTGACCAGAACTGAGAAGTACCTAGCTTGGTTTGGGAATTAGAGTTCTTAAAGATAAATGAATAATATATGTGATCTCATGTATGTCGTTCTCCTGGAATAAATTTTCTGACTTCAGAATAAACAGAAACTTTGTTTACATTTTGACTGTCTGCTTTTCATAGGGCTAACTGAGGACTTCTGCCTCTGCCTGTCAGTACAGCAAAGTAATTGGCCAAAACTGGGGCCACAGCAAGATAGAATATCTTGTTTTCAGTTAGAAGTCGTGTCATACAAGCGATTACTAGTGGATGGAGTCACTGCAGTTCTTTCCTATGACTCTTATTGGCATCAGGAGAAGACCTGTATAGGGAGCATCGACAAAGAAGACTTTTTATGCCTTGACTTGCTTTTGTATTTTAAATAGATGCTACCTCTGAACTCTTAGATTTAAGGTTCCAAAATGAATAAATGAATGTGTCTTGGATGAACTATCTCACACTCCTTGTGGGGATATTTGTACACCACAGATTGACTTCAAAAATTCTTTTAAAACTGGGAGTACTAATACGACTTATCATTGGATGTCCATGATTTTCAGGAGGCATAAATTATAACCAACTTATTTTGTGAATATATAATAATTTGATCTTTTGTGAATATTTAAGATACAGGTTAAACATGAATCCAGCCAAAACTCCCATTTCTGCTGGTGAGAATTTGCCCTTTTTTACAGCTAACTGCTTGCCAAGGAATGTGGTGGATCCTCTGTTGCTTCTAGCCTTTAAATAACAATGAAAATCTTTCCAAGACAGATGCCATGCGTCAACCACATCGTTCTGGAATTGATTTAGGAATTGCTGGGCAACCTCCTCTGGGCTATGCTCTGCAGATGTCAGAGTAGGTGACTGCAAAGTTTCCATATGATCTTAAAATCTACAAATATATGGCCAACCTTTGAAATACTCAAGTCTTAAAGTTTTGCTTTTTCATCAGGGAGGTTTTGAGAACTTTGATGTGCTAATGGTCAGAGTCAACTGGCTAGATGAGAAATCTTAGATGAAAGAACTCAATGGTGAGTTAAGACTTCTTTCTCACCTCTGCCTGAGAGCTATGGCACATTTTAGTAACTTCCTAAATTTTAATTACAGCTCTGTAGGAAGGTATTTTCCTATTTTATGAAAACTCCCTTGATTCTTCAAAATGTTCTCATGCTTCATGAAGCTGAAATCATGGGCCTTTCATGCCCATCTAGCTTAAAATTTAGGGTTTAGAACTCTAGCATTACAATGACATGTCTTTGTTCTGGGCCAGACCAAGCAGATGTTTGGTCTTATGTCTTCCAAATCTTTGTGAATGAGTTGGGCTGGGGACTGTGTACTGTTGCCCTTCAGCAAAAGCCTATCCCATTTTGAAAAGAAATTCTATCATCTACTCCGAATCTTTCCTGGGGGGAAGTGGTTGATGCTTTCTGGTGAAAAAATGTCACTTTCATCAATTTGGTATTTCTTGGCAAACACCTGACTCCCCCAGTAATAAAGTATTTTGTCAGGAACTTTGTGAACAAGGCTATAAGCAATGATCATGAAAAAGGCTACCCTTGGGTCATGCTGTGATGCTTTCAGAATCTCAGAAGCTTTGTGGGCCACCAAATATAGTAAATCATAACAACTGCAAAGGCCAAGAAGAAAACACTATGCAGTATATTATAAATTATTTCTTGTCCTGTAAGTGTTTAGAAGTCTTTAATGAAAGTGTTTACAATCGCTCTGCCAGTGCTAGTGCATACATAGGAAGAACTAAAAGAACAAAACTTTCTTCTCAAAATCTGATTTATCAAATGTAAACAAATGTCTTTCCTAGTCTGTCTGAAGCTGGCAGTTCTAAATTTTAACTTTGTAGAAAGTATTTAACATAATGTGTATAAATATTATGTTAAAGGTTTCATGTCCTGTTTTGAACAGTGGCAAAAATTTCCTTTCAGCCTTTAGGTTTTCCACTAATTTCTTTCATATTAAATCAGAGGCGGCTAAAAAAACTACTGATCAGATCTTTACTGAGCTTTATTGTAATGTCGTTTAAATGGATGCAGACAGTTGGTTTTTATTTTTTTTTTTTCCTTTTCCCCAACTTCATTTTTTTCCATCCATGTCTGAAATACTATACAGGAGACTGGAGTTCTTGTATTAACACAAAAGTCTCAAAATGGTCCAGAAAATAAATATTGTAAAAAAAATGTCATCCAAATCAAATATTGTGTGAGTAAGAGAAATTGGAGAGTTTACAATTGTGGTTCCAGGTTTTACATGCAAGGTAGCCCAAAAGTTAGCTAAATACAGTTCAGATGGATGTAAAATGCAGAGGAAATGTGTTAAGTATCTTCCATTGGTGGGGTTTAAAACCTGGCTCCAATAACAACCTTGGAGGTCAAGGTCACCTTGGGGTGATGGAAATAGGCTCAGGTCCTGCTCTTAATTTGACAGTAATGTTCACCTGGCAAAAAGGCATGGATCTCCTGTAGCATGACAAAGCAGGAGGCTGGCTGGCCCTTGGACATCTTTCTCCTCATCTGTAATCAAAACCTGGAGAACTGTATTGCATTAGACAGAGCCTTTAGGTTTCCTTATACTGGGCAAAAAAAAAATTAGCTACTGACTATTGGCTCATGGTGCTTAACTATGTAATTGTCTTAATAATGCTAAATTGCACTGTGCAATCCCTTAACAATTATGAGGGTTAGCAACAGTATTAAATGACAAAAATGACATTAATTACAGAATGGTTTGGGTTGGAAGGGATCTTAAAAATCATCTAGTTCCAGCCCCCTGCCATGGGCAGAGACAACTTCCACCAGACCAGGTTGCTCAGAGCCCCATCCAGCCTGGCCTTGAACACTGCCAGGGAGGGAACATCCACAGCCTCTCTGGGCAACCTGTTCCAGTGTCTCACCACCCTCACAGCAAAGAATTTCTTCCTAATATCTAGCCTAGATCTCCTCTTTTCTAGTTTATAGCCATTACCCCTCATCCTGTTGCTACATGCCCTTCTAAAGAGTTCTTCCCCAGCTCTCCTGTAGGCCCCCTTCAGGTACTGGGAGGTTGCTATCATGTCCCCCCTGGAGCTTTCAATTCTCCAGGCTGAACAACTCCAATTCTTTCAGCCTGCCTTTGTAGGCGAGGTGCTCCAGCCCTCTGGTCATCTTTGTGGCCCTCCTCTGGACCCCCTCCAACAGCTCCATATATTTGATTGTAGCATTGTCTAGAAAAACATGAAAGTCAGTAAATACCAGAGTTAGGATTTTCACAACTATATGAACTTTTATGTGCTGTGCATCACCTGAGCCATGGAATGATAGAATTTTAACAGGATTCTGTGATTTTATGATAATATAGGAAAAAAAAAAAAAAAAAAAAACCTGAAATACGACTTACCTGGCAGGAGAGGACAAGTAAAAGTTCTGTGAGACTCAGGTGTTTTACATATTTTGTTGCACATACCTAGGAAGTCTTAGCACTGATGCAGCCACCTCTGTCTTTATACTCTGATTTGGAATGGCTGTGAATAGTTACAGCTGTTGTGCCCTAATTTCCCAAAGGAAACCTGTGGTGCATCAGCTACCATGCAGTGGCCTTCAGGTGTCTCTCTTAGGAAGTGAGATGTGGGTTGGAGAGATGTGTTTTCTCTTTGCATGGGTTTCCTGTGCGCACTCTTATAACTGCATGTGACTTTAGCAAAGGGTGCAATCCTAATAATACTGCTGATTACATAAAAAGCCTTTGTTTATGGAACAACTCTACCAAAATGAACATTTCTAAGTATCACTAAACACTAAATACAATTTTAATCCCGTAGTTTACATCAAAGTGCTAATGCTGGCTAACAGAACTTAACCAAAGAGTTTTCAGCTGTTCCCAGCTGAAATCTCACCATTGCTATCACAGAACAGGCTGAATTCAGTAATCCAGGACAGCTTTCGTGAACAGATTTCTTTCAGGGGGTGGATCTGGTCAGCTGTTTGACTATATTTGTTTGCCTGGAAGCCACAGACATAGAGCCTCAAAAGGAGAGTCTCAGCAAGGAATAACTAGGAAGATCTTTGAGATTTTAGCTCTCTGAATTTCTGTGCAAAAATTTTTAGAACTGTCTAGTTCCTATATCTGCTAAGATCTTGTTGATTCAGGTACTGCTGATTGGTTTTCTCTTCCCCTGTCCAAAGCAACAGAGCTGCCTCCCCAAACAAATGGGATCTTTCTCTCAAGAAAGATGTAATTTCTCCTCCTTTTCCAAAAAGGTCATCCTGCTGCAGTAATGCCAATATGGTAAAGAAATAGATAATATTATTATCTACTAAATAGGGCAATTGGGAATTAATCTATTTTAACATATATTGTATATCAAAATATTCATTAATTTATTTTAAATTTACGCTTTCAATAGATAATAGTTGATATTGCATTTGTGCAGCAAGCTGTGAGGTACAAATGCGACTGCTCTACCATCCACTACTTTCCACAGGACTTTTCAGAAACCTGCATTGTTTTGACCCCTGTGACTGCCAACAAAGAGTAGAATAGCAAGAGTATGAGCTTTGAGGAGCCGTAGAAAGAAACAGAACCAAGTGTTGGTTTTTGTGTTGTACTCCATGAAGGCGAAAAGAAAGGCTGTCCGTGCATTATTTAACTAGCTGACCAGCTTCGCTGTGAAGTCACATTATGAATGAACAGAAACCAGCTTGTTCTGATTGAGCTTTCATGTTAGGGTTCTTCAAGGGGTTGTAAGGATCCTTTGCAGCTAGCAAGGTTATTACGAGGCTATTTTTGAAAAGATGTTTATAGGCTATGGGTATTAAATCGGATAGCCACATCAATGAATCTCATCTTAAATATTAGTGAAGCATTTATGCTTGTTGTTTTAAAGTGCTGCTAAAATTCAGAGCAAGGCCCTTAATCTTAGCTACTTTATTGACAGTCTCTGCCAGTGAAACCAGATTTGTACAAGCTAGGATTAATTTATATTATAGTAAAGTAAACAAAATCGTGGAAAAGCATTTTTTCACTTAACCATCTATGGAAAAATCAGTGCTGCCTTCTTTTCATATTCAGAGGTAACCTACAAATTAGTGCCTTAGGTACTCATAAAGATAGCTCAGTGTGTGGGGTTTTCTAGTGAGCCCTCCTGAATTCTAGTTTGGGTTTCCCCTGATGAAGTGATCATGCATATCCCCAAGTAGGCAAACTGAACAGATTTTGTTCAATCTGAAGAATTTAAACCTCCTGAAAGACTTAAGCGTACCTAGAATATTTTGGATTCCCTTCCAAAGTGTAATTATGGTTTTTAATAGGGTGAGATTTTCTAAAATGGACTGTATCTAGAAGAAAAGTTATTTTATTTATCACCTGAATATTCAATCTCTGAGCTGCAAAGAGGGTAAACTTGAGGAAAAAAAAAAAAAAAAAAAAAAAAGAAATTACATTTAAGAGATACAATGAGAGATTTTTCTTAAGATGCCATGCCTTCTTGCATTTGAAGTCATCTTTTGTGGAATACATTGCCAAAGTTAAACATGATGTGTTTTGAGTTTGGCTTCCTTTGGTAAATAAAAGCCTATGGATGGGCCTTCTTTTCATTCCAAATTTAGACCTAAAATCCCTCTAGAGCTTCAGGAGTTGTGTGCTGAGTGTTATGGCCAATGAGTGGGAAAATGGAAGGAGTTGTGCGCAAAGCTCTGGGATCTGAGATTTTGTGATTTGAATCCATTTGTTTATCTGCAGCAGACTAAAAATCTACAAAGAGTTATGGAAATTTATGGGAAAAAAATGTGTTCTGTTTCTATCTGTGTGTTAGGCTTTTTTAAGAATGTCTCAGTCTTAAGAGACTCATATTCAGCAGTGCTTCTGAAAACACTCAAATAAAACTTTGCAGTTAAAGAATAGCTGTATCAGCCAAAAAGATCTATGAAAAACTTGAGGAATTTTCTGGTTAATAAAATATTGCACTTCAAATATTTGCTTTGCTTTAATCTGGCATTGTTCCGGCTCCAAATCTATTGACAGTGTGGAGGAAAAGACATGTTATCTTTCTGAGCTGTGTCTCAGTATTTTTGACCTAGTTTCTTTCCAGAATATGTTACAGCAGCAATGCTCTGAAAAATGTCATTCGATACTTTGGTGCAAGTGGAAGAGTGTGTCAGCAGTATTTCTTTGCAGAATACCTTTGCTGTGGACACGGATCTCAGCAAGTGCAGCTCATTTCATGCCAGACACCTCTCTGCGGTCCCAGCTTTCTGCAACTTCCACACACGTTGTGAATGTTCACGTGTTGCACATGTAAAATGTCTTGTCACAAAAAAAAAAAAATTGAATTAAAAATAGGGAGAGAGAGAGAACTTCTACTTACTCTTGGAAAAAGTGATTTACATTAAACAACAAATTCCCACAGTACTTTATACATGTAATTGGGGAGGGCACATGGGCTAGAAGCCAAGGTCCCAAGCAGATCTACTTCATACATCTCCATGCCCTATTTCAGCTACATTTTTACCACTCTGGGTGTCTGCTGGCCTCAATAGCGAGTGAGGTGCACTTTGCTTTTTCCCCTGTAAGACAACATCCAGCTCACGAGAGAAGCAGTCTAAGCTCCCTCCTGTTCCACCACTCTCAAAACTTAAAGGCCTCATAGATCATATTGTTTGTTTGCATGAGATGCGATGTCCTTTGAGAGAAAGGACTGGATTCGTATCTCATAGCCACGTGAATCAGGAGTAATCTCTTTTCTTGGAAATTACTGTTGTTTGCACTGCTGCAATAAGCCAGGAATTGGCTACTGTGTTCTCCCCAACCATTATTTTAATTCCAGCACATACTTGTATGTGCTCTGCAGCAAAATTAGTGAAAGAAACATCTGACAAACAAAATGATTACCAAATAGATGTTGCCCATTGGCCCTGATTTCACACTCAGGATATTTAAAACAAATGTTCTGGTGCTATTGAGATCTTGACATGTTTGTGTTTAGCTCGTCAGGTCAGCTGAAATTGCCTGTGTTCACAGGGATCCCTGATGAGAGATGCTTTGAGTCACAGATTGTTTGGACTGTTCTCAGCATGGGGTACAACTCAAAGCTCCTTAGCAGCGTGACTCTCATAACAATGATATAACCCAACAGCAGGTCCTCTGACCTGCCAGCATGCCTGTCACTTCCAGAGAATTTGTGTAGCTAAACAAAATATTTGTGAACTAGTGGGAAGACTGGAGTCACCCGCAACAAATCTGTCTGTATTTTAAGGGCTAAAACACTCCATGGCGTATTCTGACTTCCTGGTATACCATACCCAGTTTTTGTGTGGAAATGAACCACATCTGCAGAGATGCCAAGAGCTTTCTTTTCCTCTTGTCCCCTCCTCAGCTGGAGATGAACACATGCACAGTTTGTTTTGGCACCTTTTTTTCCAGCACCACATATTAAAGTAGCATGGAGCTCAGATGTTAGTTAAAGTGGTGAGCTAGGCAGTAGAGTCCACAGAGAACTCACAGCTAGTGCAAATTGTCATTTTTTCTGCATCAAGTCAGCAGCACACATGTACAGGGAAATGGGAGGGAAAAGAAAAGAGCACGAGGATGTCTTCCATTGA
Source organism: Alectura lathami (assembly GCA_013399715.1). NCBI lineage: Eukaryota > Metazoa > Chordata > Aves > Galliformes > Megapodiidae > Alectura > Alectura lathami. The sequence continues at coordinate 322,215 of VXAV01010004.1, read as the reverse complement.
GGTCTCATATTCTCCACAACATGAAGCCAGATGACTTTACCAGGAATAAGTAGTTTCCTGTTGTTGAACCTANTTCCCTTTTCCAGCACCAAATCTTCACAACAAATCCTGCTTCCCCAAGAAGGACCACTCTTTCTCCAATCCCAACACAGTACAGAAAGTCACTTTTCCCTCTTCCCCATTCTGAGGCCGGTTTGTTCTTGTGAATGCAAATAGGAGCAGGCAGCTAACGTGTCCTGTAGAGACACTTGGCTTTTCCATGGGTAGTTCATTCCTCACATGCAGTATGCAGCTTTGGCTCCAGACAACCCACCTTTTCCTTCATCTCTGTCCTTTGGAGATGACCAAATCCACTCCCTAGAGCAGGCTGTACAGATTAATTTGTGGCTTTAGATCTCACTCTCACCTGATATCTCTTTCTGTCTGTTTTTAGTGTCCAGTTGGGCCTGGCTTTCTGGATGAGACTGATAACAGTTTAAGGTGGTTTAACTATATGTATTTTTGCTGACTTTACTGGAATAATTTTTCCATTCACGGAAGACTGAGACAGTTTTGGTAGGCTCATAGGGGCCACAACCCAAAAGAAGAAATATATTCAGCCTCAAACAGCCAGGATCACTTTAGTGGATCCATACCTTACCAGAACATGCAAATCTGATCAAAACTAAAAACTTCAGAAAACATACTGATTTTGTCAGCACCTTGCTTTGAGAAAATAGAAGGAACACTTTCAGTCCTGTTGAAATGCAATTTTTTAAACTACTGTTGGTTTTCTTTTCATTTCAGAGAAACATTTCTTTGGCATTTTAACATTAAGGTATTTTTCTAAAAAAGTCAACATAAAAATCAGGTAATGATTGGTTTTCTGTGTTGAATTCTGAAGCTTGAAAGTTTAATCTTCAAAGAAAATAAATGATATATCTAGATCAGCAGCAATCAGTAGCGATCCGAAATTTTTCAGGAGAAGCTTAAGCAATTCCCACCATCTCTCACCACTTGGGAGAGAGTGGGCCTGCAGAGGATTCAAATAACAAATTAGCATGGAATTATTATGAGTAATTTAACTTCTGAAATTAGATATTTCTGCATAAATAGTAGATATAGCTCAAAGACCCTTCTCTCCCACAGCTGTCAAATATGCTTGTTTTCATGAGGCCTGAGGTAAAATTCAATTCAACTTCTTGACAAAATCTTTTTGGTATCAAAGCAAACAAGTGTGGCATAGATCCTGAAAGCTGATGATGTAGGTGCAAAATCCAAACCTGACTGTAAGGTGTTGGCACAGTAGGTAAGGCTACTTGAGAAAGAAAATATATAGTCTGCCAAAGATTTCCAACTCAGTTTTCATTTTACAGAAGTATACTCACAGACCATTTGTGTTTATCAAACAGATGTACTGAAATACTTATGCCATCATAGTAAAATCAATCCTAAATAATGACATTACAGTAAGGTAATTTTACTATCCTTTACAGCATGGCATCTGAGCAAAACACAGAAAAAGCTGACTGATTCTGAGAAATGTCTGGTTTCCTTACCGTTCACAAAGAAAAAGTCATTGTTGGAGAAGTCCAAAAACAAGAAGATAGTTGTGTGTCATCCCATTAACTGTCTCTGTATTAAAGAGGAATTAAAGCGTGATCACATGGATGCAAGTGAATGTGATTAGGAGTGAAAACTTGTCATGCCCCCAAAGGAATTTTGTTTTAATTCATAAAAGGAGCTGGTTGTTTGACTATGAACACACAGAGGCTCAGAGTCAAAACCAGATCCACTACGTATTTTAATCCATGAATCAAGCTTTTGTTTAACCAAAAGGAAGAAAAGTTGTGATTTAGTTTGTTGGGCAACCTGATCTCATCTGGACTAATTGCTTTCCAGGAAGGACTGGAAATGACCACTACTTTGCATTACTGAGTTCAGCATTTAATAAAACTGGTGTAAGAATATGTCACTGGCTCTATTGGGAAGGGAAAAATGGGGACTGGAAGCCCCTGTTCATGAAGGGAGTGTAACAATTCAGCCTCTCGATGCTTCCTCTTGCTGTCTAAAACCGGAGTTTGCCTTCTCTATCCAATACAAAAAGAACAAGATAGATTTTATTACAAAGGGAAATAACAGAGGATAACTCCAAACAAACAAGGAAGCTCGGTGGGAAGAGGTGAGACTTGGAGAGGGTGGGGCACGGATGCTTATGGGAGTTAATACATCCTCGTGGAATCAGCCACCGGAGGAGGCGTGCAGGGCAACAGAGGGTGCCATTGTGCCATCGTGCTAATCAGGCAGGCGTTGGTGACAGTGGCTTTCCTCTGTAAGCCCCGACGTGTAGCAGATAAAACACAATCAGGCTGATTTATTTATAAATCTTCAAGAAGCTTTGTTTGCACAGCAGCCTTGACAATGCAAGCAGGAAGGAATCATGTATGTTTTCATGTATATATGTATATATTAATTAATACATGTGTTTTTTGGGGGGTACATAAAAGCAAAAAAAAGCACACCTCCTAGGAGGGCTGTGGCAAGTGTGACACACTGTCATTCCTAGCTTTGTTTTGAATTCCATTCACTCATTTCTTGTTCTGGCATTCTGCATGCTCCCAGATAAGCCCTGTCTCTTCCCCACTCCCCAGTGCTTTGGCATTGGAATATTTCCCCACAAATCTACTCTGGCTCATCATCCAGCAGATCAAAGTACTCAGTTATTGAGAGCATTCGTTTATAGTAAAAAATGCCATAGCTTCACTGCCAGATTTAGCCCTTGCCTCTTAGTGCTGTAGAAAAGGGACATTTTTAGATACTAGATGCTCATTCCTGGCTCTCAAGTTATCAGAATTTTAATTTGTAATGTTCTTATGAATCAAGAAGGCTATTTTTGGTCAGAAAGAAGCCCTGCAATGGACCAAACCTATTAAGCCCATTACATTATCAGAAGGAGGGAGAAAAATATAGTCCTAATTAAATATTTTTGAGCTCTCCTAAGCATTCCTATAATAGCTATTTCTGTAAGGGAAGGGGCAGAAGCAAAGTGCATGACAAGGAGGCATAATTTTCATGGCACTCCTTTAGCTGCCTGCATTATTCATACCACTTGCTATGTGCCCAGCCCAAGGTCCGGCTGATAAAAACCTCTTCCCCCTCTGCCACATACACCTTACCCCGACGTCACAGATGAGCACTTGTAAACTCCATGCACGGTTCACTTCACACAGCAGAAGACATACAGTGAGTAAAATCACTGATGCCCTTTAAAGCACCGTAAAGCAGGCTGAGGTCTTAAAAGCTTAAGAGGAGAAGCTGAGCAGCACAAATGTTGGTGTAAAAGCTCCGTTGTAAAAACAAGAGCCGCGTTCCTAAGACGCTGCCACCTTGGATTTCACTAAAAACAACACCCCCCCTTGCAACCGCTGAATTATTTAGACTGTGAGTCCTCAGGAAAAGCAAGCTTTGAGTCTTGTTCTTCACAAGCTACTTACATATGGTGAATCGCTCACCTGGTCAGGCTCAGGGAAAGCTTTTTGCAGATTCAGGAGTCCTGCGGGTTCTGGATCCTTATTCCCAGCACTGCACAGACTTAGGTGCATGTTGTGTTGCTGCAATGGAGATTTGAACATGACTTTGAGTTTCTGTCTGTGTTTGAAAGGCAGTACAGATGTAGGTCCCATCCCCTGTCCGTGGAATAGGAACATCAGCAGCATCCTAAGTGGAGAACAGTGTCATACTGCGCACTCAGAGGCTGTAACAAGACCAGCTAAGCCTCTAACTAGCCCTGCAGTTTTGTCTCCAGATTTTTCTAAGCAAAAATGTGTATTTAGGAAACAAAACTGTGTGCTATACAAGTTGTTCCTGTTATAAATTGTGAGTCCCATCATGATGAATAGTTTCCAGAGTGTTTCAATGAAAAATGACATGAACACCAAAAAACATCTAATGTCTCTTTCTGCTTAGAAGTAGAGGGGGCTACATCCGCTGCTAAGGTGAGTGTCCAAAAGAAAAAAAATCCAAACTTAAAATACAAACAAACAAAAAAACCCCACAGATTTAGTCTGAACATAAATTAAAGCACAGAAGTTCCAAGCATAGAAAACTCAGTGAGACTGGGGCAGACAGAAAAGAAATAACAAGGTTTCAGCATGGCTCCCTCCCTGCCCTTCGTCTTTTCAGCAGGTTGGGTTGCAGATAACCTGAAACTTTTCTGAGCAGTACCAGGTACTGGCTGGTACCTCTGCTCCCTTGGAAGCTGCTTCTGCCCACTCCGAGCCTTGGTTGTCTGCTGCGTCCTACAAGTTCTTGCTGCATCCCACAGCTCCCCACTCCTCCCTGGGTTTCATGTCCTGAACATTTTCTGCTCCCATCGATCTGAAGCTCCTGTAAGGAAGTGATTCTGCCCTCCTTCTCCAATGTGCCCTTGTCCAGTTTTCCTGAAGGAATGAAAGACATATCCGTGAACAATCACATTAAAAAATACCGTTTGACACAGGATGTTGTATCAGCAGAGTGGGATTTTCAGCGGAGCTTAGCATATGATCTGAAGTACGTGGTGAAATGCCGTTCATTACTGAGGGAGTAAACACAGCCTTGTGCCAAGAAACAGCGTGTATATTGAAGATGAACTTTAAGTCCATAAATTCCTCAAGAACAGGCTCTAACAGCAGGGACAAATGAGGAAGGAGTATTAAGCTCCAGTGTACAAGGTACCTGGTAGTGGACGGTATCCACTCACATTGCCGACTTTGTTAGCAAGAAGTAGTGTGTTGGGCCAATAACAAAACTGGACAAGTGACCATTGCCACAGCAGCATGGGGCTAGCAGCATAGCCTTCATGCTTTTTCTCTTGATAACCTTGTACAAAACTTGCCCTGGTGCAAGAAAGCTATGAATCCGCCTCCTGAAATTCATAGGAGCTGGTGTGATCAGCCAGATTTTTCTCTGGAACAAAGGAAACTCCCCCATTCAGACCTTCAAAAGTTTGTGTCTAATGTTGCCAACCTCTCCCTTCCTGTCCCTTCCTTACCTGTCTTTGATGGTAAGCCAGGTATTGTTTGGATGACTTATATACCGATTTCTTTTTCTTTACCATTGAAATGCCATTGGCTACAACGGAACAGCTCTTCTTTTACACAACCACATTGTGTGTGAAGACTGACAACTTCAGTCTTTTCCTCTTCCATAAGTTCTGTGCAATTATGCCCACAGATGCTCCCTGCAAATGCTGTGGAAACAAAGAGTCACCATGATCCCTCTGAGCCAGCAGCAGGGACGGTCAGTGTATAAACGAGAGGTGGCACCTTCTGGGAGGTGCACACCTGAATGGGACCTGAGCACCTATGCTTTCCTCATGCAGTTAGAAACCGATTGACGTATGATTTTCCTCAATTTATTCATTCAAAATGTTTACACTCTGCTTTCTTACAACTTGTTATCTTCATTTCTAGGACTGGGTCAAACCCTTGAGTTTCTATCCTACTGAATATTCTGTCATTTCAGAGTCTGTTTCCATTCTCAGGCAGAGCTGAAACGAAATGTATAGAAATTCCAGTACAAAATGTTAGTGCCCATCACTTGAGCCATCCCCTTTTGAATATAGCTGCATGGGTTTTGTCAAACTGTTTTTTTCCCTCTTCGTATCAAAACAGAGAAAAGATATTTTTAAAAGTTTCCTATAATTTTCTTAAAAAAAAAAAAAAAATCAAAATTGTCATATCCCCATAGAAGACTTTTTGTTTGGGCAAAACAATTATTCTGACCAAAAAAACCCACAAGCATTTAACCAGAAGTTATAATCTAACTCTAGTCTTTCCCTGCCTGATTGCAAAATTCGTGAACTCAGAGACATGGAGGAGACCCACGCACCACTCTCCTAAAAGTGTTTTTGCCATAGCAAAACCTTTTGCCACTAAAAAAATATCTTTCATTGTGTATGAAGCCAGTCACTGATTTGAGACTTCAGCACTCCCTGAGCTGGTAACAAAAGACTCCGTAGAGTCCTTCCCAGTCAGAGGGGCTGGGAAACAGCTGGCTGTGGCCAAAATACTCAGACTTTGTCACCTACAGAATTGTGCCTTCACTTGAAACTCCAGCACTTAACACTGTAGTTATTCTGCTATGTCTTGTTCACCCTATGATCTAGAATACCACAAAAACCTCAGCAATGTGGTGTATTGCTTCTTTTGTGAGAAATGCTGTGTAATAAGAGACATTTTCCAGAAAGGGCTTCTATCATCCTGTGCAAAAGCACAAAGAGGTTTTTTATTTTTGATTTTTCACTATTTTTTTTTTCCCTCACACAGGTGCTCTTGCCCTTGTAAGAATATTTGGAGGAGAAGAGTGGTCAGGAAAAATAGAGGTTATGCATGAGACAATTGAGACACTGCCAATCTACTTGTACTAATATTAAAACAGAATTACATTGAATGATGCGATGAACACACTGAAACAGCAAAACTCCAAACAATCATCACTTATCTTTTTACTTGCATACTAAACTCTTGCACATACATCTGAAATACACCCAGATGTTGACACCACTTCCTATTAGCACAACGATTTGGCCTTCTGATTACTAGAATTGAGAGAGGAGCCTTGATCCTGTCCAAAAGGCAGATATAAACCCTCTAGGCAAAGTAAGTGGCTTCATCTTGTCTAAGGAAAGGCTATTTAGGAAATCAGCTATAAGTCACAGTCATGGACTTGCTTCAGGACCTTCAGATTAATGGACCATCTCCATTGAACAGGATAGGAAAGACTTAACCTTCCTGCATCCATTTGTGTAGTCATCTTGCTGAGAAAGCTTGAGGTGGAGGAGTGGTGAAGTGATACCTCCCTGCCGTG
>VXAV01010004.1:279261-310628 GCA_013399715.1 Alectura lathami | reverse complement strand
TTTTTTTTGCCAAGATCATGTTGTACAAACCAAAAAGAGCTCAACTGATAGTGAGCCTATGTGTCATTATTTCTGGGCACTGAAGTGACAAATTCTGTCACAGGCATGACTACCTGTGTAAAGATAAAACAGAGGTGGTTTTAACTAGGAGCAGTAACAATGTGCAACATGATCATGCCTCTCCTAACTGTGAGGGTTTGGGCTTTTTTATTGTTTCTTTGTATGGTGAAAGGCATTTTTTTTTTCTTTTTTTCTTCAATTTTGGATCTTTTTGAATGTGACCAAAAGGAGCAGCATGCCCCCATCCCATCCAAGACACAATGACAAGCCTAGGAAAAGGTCCTGGCACCCAACATGGCTGAGAACTGGCTCAGCGTTGGTAGAAAAGGCTGCAGATGAAGGAAAGGAATCTCATCCTAAATGGTAGTAAGAGGAAGGGGACAGAGCAACACAATGGAGGTGACACAGAGGGTCAGTGGAACGTCACCTCAGTCTCCAACACTTGTGGAAGACTGAGCTGAAATAAACCGTTCTGCCAGGGAGATGAAGATGTGGACCTGAGAACATGAGGTTCCATGAGCCCCAATACAGGCAGACATGACTGTCCAACAAAAAACTTTGATTTCTCACAGAAATGAGTTTGGAAATGCGCAGACTGATAGTGCGTGCCCAGGCTGAAAATGTTGATCTAACACAGCAGTGAAAGAATGCCTCAGCGCAGGCAGCATGGTGTTGTGCAGCTGAATCATTTCCCAGGGCAGAGGCAGTATGGGCAGAGGCTGATGACCACAAAGCTGAGCCACTGCCACCTCCTCGTGTGACACCCTGGCATCTTTGGTCCCCAGAGCCAAACCCAAAAGGCTGAGCAGCTGCTCACCAGGAATTTTCCAAGAGTTCTTGTCTCTGAGCTTGTCAGCCCTTATGAGCTCTGTCTGAAGCAGCCAAGCCCTGGTAACATTTACTTCTTGATGAAATTCCCATCCATTGTTTGGTCCTGCTAGTAAAGATTGAGTTAAAGGATCTTGTGGCATAATATAGCCCTGCACTGACTTCCAACAGACAGTTTGAGTGGTCTCAGGAGTGATATTTTTGCATTAATTATAATGTCCTTTGTACAAGAAGCCTGGAGAGCTAAATGCAGATAAATGGGATTATTAACCATGACACCAAAAGACTCAGACACCAATATATATGTATATATATATATTTCCATACAAATAAGATAGGAGCAACATGAGGCAGGTGTCACCCACAAAAGCAAAATCCAAAGATCTCTTGTCTTTCAAACAGCTAAGATTTCTTTTTTGCCTCTACATCAAAGAGGAATATTCTTTTTGGGTGTACCTGTAAGAAAGCATCGTGGGTAGATTGCAAGGAAATGCAATAACAACTGGTCCTAAGCTATGATGGTAGAAGCAAGGTTAACAAAATTTAATCTGAGAAAATGGAACAGAAACTGTGCACAAATAAAAACCATAGAGATGAAGCAGCTTGGTATACCAGCACTGTCAGCTAGAACATGGTTTAAATTGCGTAGGAAGATAGACCTCCATCCCACTAGGTAAACCTTCCCCAAACTCTGCACCCACCAGTGTCCTTTCCCTGTGCCAAAGACATCTGCAACAGCTGAACCTTGGTAATGCTCTACCCCAAAAAATCACATGGAACTGGGGCTGAGAGAGGAATAGAAACTGACTGCTGTCCTGGATGGAGAAGAAAGCTCCAAGATCCACAAGAGCAGATTTGGTGGTGTTGCTCTAAAATGCAAGAGACAACAAGGTCAGCAGGGGGGATGCTGAAGGTAGCACAGAGCAACTAAATTCTGAGATTTTTCCCTGAAGAGATTACTCAGGTGGACAGACTCATTAACAACAATTAACATCCCATTTCCAGGCATGGCTTGTAAAAGTACAAGGGTAATCACTGACTCAAAGCTGAAGTAACGTTTAAAGTCAGTTTTACGGCATGTCCAAGTCAAACAAACCAGATCTGAGTTTCTGCAGACACTCAGTAGTCTCATGTGCTGTTTCTGGGCAACAGGGAGGCAGTTATACAAACAGCTTCCAACAGCTCCAGTGGGGCGAAGCTGTGCTTTATTCAAACACTTTCTGAATGGTGACTAATTGCATTCTGCCTCCCTGCTTATTTATTATTTTGCATTAGGTGACCCTGTTACCAGTGCAGTTTTGCATGGTGAACATCAAAGGGGGGGGTCAGAAGTTATCAGAGGGTGCTTATCTTTTGCAGCCAATGATTTCCTAATCAGTGCACATCTGCCTTGCATTTTGAGAGTTTTAGCACATTGAAATCATCGTGGTTCAGAAAAGCTTTTCTGGAGCCTGCTTGGTTGGTATACACTCTTCTTCCTCCAAACACTCAAGTACTTGAGTTACTTTGCACATCTGAACAGTCCCATTGACCCAGTGGGAATATCTGAGTGGGTAAGTGTCTGCAAGATGCAGACCCTAATCTGAAGTGCGGCTGAGAAGCAGAAGCCAAAAGGGGTCAGAGAGGAGGAAGGACATGATAAAAACACACTAAGCAGTGAGCAACCTCAGGCTGTGAATTCAGGTGTTACTATTTGACTTCTCATAATAAAACAATAAGGAACTTCTTGAGCCACAGGTAAGATAACAAACTGAAAAATGACAGTAGGAAGTACTAGTATTTAGTCAAGGCACATAAATTAATTCGCGCTGGAAATTAATCAAAAATACAACAAGAAAACTATTGTACTTCTTCCTGCCTTTGGAGGAATGAGACATACATTGGCTGATTGTGTAAGGAAAAAGGTATAGCAATAATCATGGGAGAATTCCTCAGCACAAACTGGAAAATGTTGCTAAAGTGATTGACACTGCTTTTAGACTCTGGCTAGTATCAGCCACAGATAGAAAATGAAGCACCACAAAGACGATGTCTTACTGAGGGAAAATAGTGGAAGCTGGGGTAAAGAAATTTGCACTCTTTGAGGTGGAAAGTGTTTTGAGGCAGAGAATTGTGTTATACAATTGTAGAGCACCCCTGCATACTACTACTGAGAATTATTATTAAGCCAGAAAACACTAGTTAAAAAAGTATCAATTTTTTGAAAACAGTACAATTGGAGATGCATATCCTCGGGAGTTACCGAGGATACCAAAATTCAGGGTTTAAACTGAGTTACAGGAATTAGAGACACAGCAAAATAAGCCCTTCCATTAACCGGGGCAGCCCACCGTGAGATGTGAGCGTGACTTGCTCTTGACCTTGGTCTTGGTTTTGGCATCATGCCCTGATCTGAGTAAACATGAGTCACTAGTATTCTACAAAAATACAGTTTCCCGGCTGTGGGGTAATCTGCATTAACTAGTTGACCTGTTGTAATCTTTTCTACTCGTCCCCTGCTACAGTGCAGCAATGGGGATAAAATGTGCTGGAGCAACACCACCAGCAAACCCAACACAACTTGTGCATCCCAAAACTGCAGCACTCTGAGTAAAAATAATAATAAAAAAAAACAACTAGTTTCTCCTTCACCCATCTGAATGACTGTCGTAACATCAGCACTGAGGAGTTAATGACAAACGGGTCTTTGGATGGAGTTGGACACTTTGATGTGCCATTGCACGCAGTAACGGAAAGCCCGTCAGCTGGGGCTGATGAGCGCACCCAGAGCTGCAGCTCCCAGCATTAGCAGATGTAATGGAAGCAGAGCTAGCCAGGAGTGCAGAAAGCAGCAGCCCTTCTGTGGCAAAAATGCCTGTTCATCTGAGCTGAAACGCTTTTCAGCAGCTTTCAGAATTTCACAAACACCTGGAGAAGGGCATGGGAATTTGGGGAAGGACCAGAGACAGCCCCACGGTGCTTGCTGATGGCACTTGCCATGTGAGGCTGGAAAATAAGACACAGCATGCTATTTCAGGGGTTTAAATCTCCCTCTGTATACTGGGTGCCCCAGGGGCTCTAGTGCAGGAGGTGCTGAGCTCATCGAGCCACAGAAATTCATGTCCTCTTGCTTGTTTCGCTCTCAATGCCTGGAGGACTCCTGGTTTGCATGAATTCATGCCAGTACCTGGTTGAGGAAAGAAACTGCCAGTTTCTGTGCGTTAACTTAGGTTTTCACAGGCTCCATGAGCACACACAAATGATGGCAACTCCCTTACTATCTCTTTGTGTTTTTTCACAGTGTGATTTCTTTAAAATGCCACTATTTTGTTTCTGAAGCTCGTACACTCACTTCCCTATTTAAAACTGCTCTGTGCTCATGCATACAATTTTCTCTCATCTATTCCCATGTTGTCTGAGATACTTCATAATCTTACACTTAAATTCTCAATTATTTTATCAAAACAGTATCTCAGACATATCTGGGTGGATAAAATACAGCATTTTAAAATTAGGATGCTGTTGGTGATTTTTTCCCCCTTGAGGTCGCCTACTGCTCTCTATACAAGGTGCTGGACAACTTATTGTTACTTTTTGCAGCTCGATTTTTTCATCTATTTTGCACAACTCAAATAATTTCCTTCTCAAAATGTTAGCGTGCAACTAAATTCATTAGCTTCCTTTTGGGTAATGAAACACAAACTACTATCACTTATTGAGTCTAATAATCAAAGACAATTTGAATATAATGTGGCCTCAAAATTAATAGCCCTGAAACAAATAGGAGTAATAGACTCTAAGGAAAATTACCCAAATAGGAGAACAGCAGGCTTTCTTTAAATGTGTCTTTAAAAATAAATTGCATATTAATAATTCCATTATTCAACAGGGAGAAAAAGAGTATATTTCCATATTTATGGCATACACTGGAAAAGCCACATTCTTTTTTAATATTATTTCTCACAAATCATTTTGGTTTAATGATAAGCTACTGTAGACTTCATCTCACATTTAAGTAAATATGTTTATTTCATCCTGGAGAGAGATATTATTTTAACGTTAAGATTATCATTTCTTACAAGTCACTCATAAAACAGCACGAGCACTGGCAAATGGAAATGCATACCATTCCCCCCAGCATGTTTAAAAATTATGTTTTTTTTTCTCCAGCACAGAAAAATACTTATTTATTTTGACAAAGGAGCAAAGGACAGCAATCAGAGACACTGAAGCTAACTGCTGCCTGAAGTCATAAACATCTGGTGGCTATTTTAATTGCATTGTGAACTAACCACAAAATCCTTCACTAAAAGAATAGAAATATTTCCCCTGTGCAATATCGTCTTTTAGAATTCCTCTCTTCTGAATCAATGTCAGAAAAGATTACAGCACAATGAAGCCTGTGTTTTCATCCCTGCGTCTTCCTGAAAGCGCTGCATAGACTTATTGCAATTTATGGTGTTACTCAAAGATTCACGTCGTATGCTCGGCAGAGAGTGCTTCAGGTTATCGCCACAAACACTGGGAGATAAAAGTCGTGCTTGCAGCATGGTCGCTTTTTTGGAAATGAGATAAATAGTTTAGTATGAACAGAAATGTGGGATGTTAGAAAGCACACGTACACAAGCACACAACTTAGCGCATATACAAGTATATATACAGACGTACAGATATTCATACATACACATGCATAACATGTATATTTATATACAGGATGCATTTAGTAAGTAGCAATACAACCTACCTACATGTGAATAAAAACTGTTAATAAAATACTTGCATGAGTTGTACAGGGACCTTCTAAATGTCTGTGCTTCCTGGGGAGACCAAATGACCTCTTTTTTACAGATACTGAGATCAAAGCTCTTGGTTTAGATACTCCAGCTGTCTCTCCCTTTGGCATTTGACATGCAACCCAGTCCATTTAAAATCAGGGAGCATGTAAACATTTTAACCCTTGGCAGCAGTATCTAAGAAAGATGCTAGCAATAAATGGTCATAACTGCCTGGGCCAAATCACATTTGGTGTCCCTCCTTTGAAGTCCATGCAGGCACTGTACCCCATGGTTTTGACAAAGAGCCAAGTCCAAAAAAAGGATGTAGGCTCCCGAAGCCAACCAGACATGGACTTTTGGATCTAGAGTGGCTCCATGCAGCTGAACTGTTGCCTCAAAATTTCTCTGCCTGACCTTGGAGGGTCTTTGAGTGTCTACAGCTCAGTTTTGCTGCCACTGCCTCCATCAGGCTGGCAATTTTTGGCCTAAGCAGAGGGACACCATCCTCCCTTATGAGACCCTTGGTGGGTGTACATGTGGTCACATGTACTGCCAGGACCAGACACTGCGCTTATTACCGTCATGGTTATTGCCTTTCTTTTTTTTTTAATCGTTGCCACAGGAGGGTGCCATTTTTCTGTTTAAGTCCCCATTAGTCAAGTCCCTTGTTCAGAGTTACAGGTTCAAATCCCTCTTGATATCCCTCATGTGCCAGAAGAGCAGGAGATGATGGATGTGTGCTTAGAAGAAGGGGCCTGGCATGGCCATGTCCTTCCTAACGAAGTCAAGCCAGGTTCCGAAAGACGGATGACCAAACAATGTCAAAATAAGCCTATGGAAATTCATCACTCTTCTATCCCACAGAGACTGAGTCTCTTGCTCCCCTTTCTTTGAAGAAACAGGGGCGAGCCCTATCCCATCGATTCCTAAACCTTGTAACCATGGTCTGCAGAAGGAATGAGCTACATACCTAGATAAAACATGCCCCATTGGCTTTTCTATGGCCTAAAGGCCATTCTTTGCGTGCAGGGAGCCCAGGCACTCGAACTTCAAGCTCTATTTTGGGTTCAGGTGCTTAAATATCTTGGCTTCAAAATGCCAAAATGCTCAAAGTGCCCCAAGGGTACCCATGCCCATGCTCTGGTGCATGAGAAGTGAGATGTGACACTGGTTATCGGAGAGGCAGAGCAGACCTATGGCACAGCTGCCTCTTAGGAGGAGATGTACACCAGGCTCAACACCACTTGATGCTGTGGGGAAGAGGAGGAGGGAAATGCAGACTTGAGTATGTTCTTACTAGAGACACCAGCATTGCAAGGTGGTGGATGCAAAGCCAGTTCTAATGGTTGTTGCTTGGCAGTGGAAGAGGGACCCATGGACACAACTGAGGTGGCAGGAGCAGGTTCTCAGGAGGAGACCTGAGGATCTGTTTCCTGCTTGGAGAACATTCAATGTAGTCAGCAGGAAGGGCAGAAATTGTCCTCATAGCAGAACACCAGGAATTTTCCTTCTCCAGCCTGATTTAAGCCTGCAAAACTGTTCCAGGCATTGAACTCCCTTTTTATTCCACACTCACCTAGGAACTTGGCAGCTGCAAAAGGCTAAGTTTCAAGCAAATCCCCCTCCTTGCTCCTCCTGGTGCCATTTTCCTCCTGGACAGCCATTTCCTAGAGAGTTACTCTCCCTCATGCCCATACAGGGAACAGCTCAATGCTGTCTATGGGCAAATGTAGCTAAACATAGCCCATTTTTGGAGCAGCTCCCAAGCTCCAGCAGTTAGTGCCAGCTGCTTTGTACCCATGCTGCTCTCCCTCCTGCTCTTGCTTTCAAGTGTTCCTCCAAGGTGCAAGTCACTTCACCTGTGTGCATGGCTCTCTATTAAACCCCTGTTAAACTCACAGGTATCCAAAACAACGCTCAGAAATGCTTTAGTAATATTTAATCCGTACCAACTTCAATGGGCTTTCAGCCCCTTGGAGTATTTGAAGTCAATAGGTATCACTATCAGCTGCAAATAAAGCCTTTATTGGCATTGTAAGCACTGAAGAATGCGTTTGCATTCAACACCTATTGTCAGAAATTGTGCAAGTATTTTATACCAACAAAGATCTCAGTAAATATGATCTGTGGAGGTCACTGAAAGGGAAAATTCTAAAATAATGCTAACCTGTAAGGTTTTTTTCCATTATTCTTTCTCACAGAACTGCAGCTATAGATGTGTCTTGCTAAATATGCAGCCTTTAAATATGTGCCCACTAACTAAAATTTTAGTAAGTCCTAATATTCTTTTAAAAGTTATGCTTTTGCAAAAAAAAGAGATGAAAGAATCTGACTACACCAGTGTAGATTTCAAACAAATTCATTTCAAGCATGATTTGGTTCTTAACTGACTGTAATCATATCACTACATTTATTTCAGTTTCCAGATGATGTTACCAAAAATCAGCAGCAAAGGATTTCCTAATAGTACAAATGTAGGTAGAAATATTAAAACAAACCCTACCCTGACTTTCTCTAACTAATGTAGAGTTGTCTACAAATGCCTGTAGTTAAGAAATTTAAGAAATCAACATAACTTCTGTAAAATTGGTACAGCTCAAGAATTGCTACCTAACCAGAAAGACTGAAACCTGGATTCCAAGCGTACCAATCCTGCACTTTGCTATCAATTGCTGATATGGATCACTTGTCACAGCTCTAATTGACTGATTACTCAAAAGCACTTTGCAAAATCAAGACTAAGCCTCTGCAAAGTATGAGCTGCGGTTCCTTGTGACTGGCTCCAACAGAGCTTCAAAGTTTGCATAAAGTCACCGAAATTGAATTTGCTGACTTAAAAGCAAAACCTGGGGGATTTGCTCAGGTCATTTACAGAGTCTGAAGGAATAATGAATGGAACTGGAACAGACAGATGAAACGGTGATTACCAGGGTATAAATTGAGCAGCAGTGTTTAAAAATATGTTTTGTGCCTGGCTTCAAGTGAAAAAAAGGATTTAGATCAGAATCAGTGTTAAGGATGGCAGATGAGATTTTGATTTGCCGATAGCAAAAGTCAGATGAATTTGGGGAAAAATGATAGCACAAACTAGCATGCCTCTGAAATACAATTTCATTGACGGGGCTGTGAGCTTGTTTTCCTTTTACCTATTTCAAAACTAATTAAATTTACTGGCACTGCATCTACCTATTTACACTGTAATCTCAAATCTAATTCTGTGAATGGCCTTAAGACAGCTTTTCATCTGTTGCTTTGAAAAGAGGAAGAAAAACAGAGACAGAGAAAGGAAAGCATTATCAAAATGCCTGGTAGTAACTAAAGGTCTGAATATCAAACAGCTTTGTTGTCTCAATTATTTAGAAGCAAGCCATCTCACTTCCAGTGAGTGCTATGATCTCACGTGGCAAATGGTGAGTATCAGATCAGGAGTGCAGAATTTATGTAATAAATTAGTCACATCAAGCATAATAAGATTTTGTGTTCTATTTCTACAGCACCACATTATCCATTTCATGAAGTCTAGAGTATGTTTAAAAAGACCCTCACAGTCTTCACAGACATTTCATCAGCCCAAGAACAGATGCTGTTATAAGAGTGCAACCTAATAAATTCTACTAAACCAGTGGGTTTTCTTCTTCTTCGATTTAAATTCATAGAGGAGATAAATGAGTTAAAATAACAAGAAGGAAAATTACCTTCCTCTAAATCTTTGCTGACTTCTAGCTTATGGAAAAAGACAAATGTAATTTGGGACAGCAGATTTGTATTAAAATGTGACCCTTTACAACTGGAATGTCCATAATAGGTGGCAGTTGAAAGATCTGTTTTATAACCCTGCCACTTCTTTAACAGCCCTGCATGCAATAATTTCTGCATTCAATTTCCTGTACATGTGTACGACAGCTTGCCCAAGGGAACTAAGTTCCCCTACAATCCTCCTTCTTTTCCTGAGCACTTGTGTTTTCTAGCTGCTGGAGGGGGAAAAAAAAAAAAAAAAAANATAACACTTACTGTATCTATGAAGCAGTGAAAAATTTTGCATTCTTTGCATCCAGTGAAATGGAAAAGGTCATGGCCTGATCCCAACAATCCCAACAGGCCGTACCAGAGCTCTGCCCTCTGAAGGGCAGGCTGCCCTCGCCAGAGATCCAAGCTGTCTCTAATGGCAGCTGTTGGGTGGGGACGTGAAATGCAGAATCACCCTTTACTCCTCCATATTTTCCATTTGGAGAAGAAGAAGCCCAGGGAAGGGTTAATCCCTGCCTTGCAGCTAGTGGAGATAGTCCTGAGCTGGCTATGACAAGAGGTGGTAAAAATGTAATCCACTTTTAATATTAATCATCTTCACAGTAGTCCAGGGCTGTCATAGCATACACTGTTTAACTCACAATTTATTATTCGGCGTGGGAAATCATAAGGAAATCCTTTACTTAATAATGAAAAGTACTTTCAGCTTGTCTGATAGCTGACACTTCCTTGTCTATTGTTGTTGAGTTTGATGCGGGAACGGTTAGAGGGAATCAGTAGTCCGGGCTATACCCAGAGGACTGACCAGGCAACTGATTGACCTCCTCTGGCTGTGTAATTCATTTAGAATAATAAAAATAAACCAACAATTGAACAACATACAGAAATTTACACACTCAGTTATATCTGCTAACTAATGCTCCAGGCTTTTAGAGCTGGCTTTGAGTAGATAAAGAGACCCAATGCTTTTAAGAAAACCATTTATGCCCAGCGCTAGACATGAGCATCAGACTCACCAGCACTGGGGCTTTGAAGGGACGCGTAATGCAGCACTTACGGGCTTGAGGTCATCTGTCTTGTGGTACATGGCAGTACTCCCACCCTGCTACTGCCAGAACACGAAATGGTAATCGTTCCAGTTTGTGAACGTAGGTCATCTATATTTAAAGTCTGCATGCGGATATAACTCCATATCTAAACGTATGAAATCTATAATATTTACCAGCCTTGAGTGTAATTCTGGTGTTAAGACTTTGAACTAAGACCAGATCCGGTTTTGGTTCCCTGACAGACATCTCCTATGTTTTTGGCATAGTCACATTCTCCTCAGGCTGCTTACCACGGCTTTGCCATTTTAGGGGTGAGGAAATTCTCCAGGAAACCAAAGTATTGCACTGCAAGGGACTTGCAGGTGTATTTGGAACGCAGATGATGGCAATAGATCCAGAAAATGTAACCAACTTTTTTTTTTTGTAATTTTTCTTCATTTTTTTCAACAGACAGTAACCATCTTAGAAATTATTTGGCCAGGAAATGCTGCTTGTTGCACCCAAATATAACAAGAAATGCAACACAGCAGTCAAGATATTAATCAATTTTTCTAATTCCCTTAAATACATCAAGTAATGTGGAAAAATAAACTTCCATCTGGATAATTTTTGTTGACGCAATAGCATACATTGCCTAGAGAAGCTGCCACCTTTGATTTGTTTCATCCAGCAATGAGATAAATGGACCTTAACTCTTCAGAGATATCATCAGCGAGAGCATTAGCATGGCTGCCATGCCATTTATCTCCTGTTCTTCCTGACACGTCCTCCATCCTGCTGTCAAAGCTGATATTTCTGCAGACAGAGACACTACACAATGAGTACAGCAGCCTATGTTCTGTTCTATGAAAGAACATTCTAAAAGGAATACGTAACACCTTATTTCCAGTTCCCTCCTACTGTAGGTGTACCTGCCACTAGCTGCCTTCATTAGCATTCAGAGCCTTGCAATTCAATAATTGTCTATTAATATCACCTTCAACCCTGCAAATCTTGCATTTGACCATCAAAGCATGCAGATGTTACAGCCTCCTTCAAAGTGCCTGAAAGGCTGCTCTGCTTTGCCCTGCTGCGTGATGCAGATGAGGCACCAGGCACATCGTGTAACCCCCTGGACTTGGGACAGAGAGAAGGACCTCGTGTCCCTCTTGGTGGCATGACATCCCAGCTGTCAGCACCAAGGAGCAGGAAAATGCCATCTGGTCCTTTGAGAGGAGAAAACATTACAAAAAGAGTGGGATCAGAGTGATTTTAACCAGCTTGCTATCTTGGTAGCATTGCGGCCTTTAAGAGCAAGATGATTGTTCTTTATCTTTCTTTATGCAGGATTTTGTCTGGTACAGTAAAATGATAAGGAGGCTCTAAAATGACAAAAACATCTCACTTCACCTCTGTCTGTAATGCTTGCAAGCAGTTATTCTGCCCCTCATAGCCTGTTTTTCTTGTCAAGGACAGTGTTGACCACTTGTTCTGGCCGAAAACCCGCAGCACTGGGTGCCAGACGCAAGCCTGTGAGTGGACCGGTTACAGCTGTTGAGACTTCATGCTAAAATCTGCTACTGCTGTCTTTGCTGAGCCAGTGAGGTATGGTGTGCATCCCCTGTAGCCCTCTTTCCCATTGGACAGGTCTGCATCTCTGTGGTGGTTTCAATGCAGTTGGTGTTAGTCCCTTTCAATGCTGGGCTCAGCACCGAGGGCTCCATCCAAACCCCCACACCACTGACAACCACCCAGAATACAAAGCTGGGTGAGATGGACTTGATTCCTACCTTTTTGCTCTTCAAAATGTGCTTAACTGAAAGCTGCAGTCAGGTGGTCGATGGATCAACAGGATCATGGGTAGCTGCTATGCTAGCACAGCTGGTTCCTAGCTTGCTGTCTTGTCACCAAATCTGGAGCCACCAAACCACAGCATTGGTAGCATGAGGCTTTGTTGCATGAGGATTTAGCTGCTGTCTCCACAGTCTGCACAATCACTGGTTAAAAAGTATATTTATTTTATGCAACCATGTGGATAGATGATATTAAGGAAGAGAGCCAACTTTAACTGCCAACTTTATGTCACCAGTCAGGTAAAATAGCGCTGATGGGAACCGGGTGTGTATTTAACAGGTAGGTTCCTGAACAAAACAGGACTATCCTTTTAACATCTGTGTGGAAAAAAAAAAAAAAAAAAAAAAAAAGCTGCAATTTTTGTTTAAACCTGAAGTCTGAGAACTACAAATATACTGAGAAGTCTAGGTCCTGTTTAGGAAATCATCAGAGATTAAAATACCTGAGTAAGTGACAGGCACTAAGCACCTTTGTGCTTCTAGGCCTATAAAGTTATTGATACAAGGGACTGCCAGCAGATTTATTCTGGGAAATTGTTTATTCAGTTATTCTAAATTGCTACATTTTGTTCTGGTTGTGGGTACGCTGGCAAAATCAGAAGGGACAGCCTGCCCTTTCCACAAGAAATTAAAATTAAACAGCAATGTGCTTTGGAAAGCAATAGGAAGGGATAATGGGGGCTTTAGTAGAGCTGGGTTTGCTTCACATTCATTCCCAAACCCTTTACATTTCTGCAGGTAAATCATCTTATTGCATTGAGTCTTTATTGCCTATGTCAACAGTATTGAAATATTTTCTTTCTCTGCAGTTCTTTGTCTGTCCTGTATGCGAGTTTTCTCTGTCTAAATATGTGTGGCAATATTGACAGGACTCCAATATTAGGTGGCAATTCTAATACTATTGCAACAATAACTGTAGCCAGCTCACATAAAATCACCATGTATTTGATGTAGCTGTGATAGTTTCAGTGGAGTTAGGCTAGAGAGAAATTTATCCAAGAGACTTTAGCAGCGGTTTAGACATGAATGCTCTTTTATGTAAAGCGATAGTTGGAAGGATTAAGATCAGGAGGTTGATCTCTCCTAATGGCTAACTCATTGTTTTCTCACGATTCCAAAATTCTTTGGTAGGAGACAGGGTCTGGACAGCTCACCATTAGCAATTTTGGAATGGAAAGTTAACCGCAGAACAGTCAGAGATGGATATCTTGCAAAACTCCCTCAAATCCTGATTTTATTCTGAGTCTTTCTACGGGAGGTGCCAGATGCATTCCTATCCATGTCCAACAACTCTGTTTTCTGAAAAAAGGAATCCTTACGCATACACACATATCTGTGCAGAGACGCACACTCACTCGAAGGAGACAACTTAAAATCCCTGCCAAAGAACACGTATGATGGAAAATATATTGATTAAATAACACATTTTCTTATCATGGGCTAAGAAAGCTTACCCTTTGTAAGACAGGGCACTGCTCATAGGGGAGCCTAACATCAAAGTTAATGCCAGTTAGTTAGAAATGTTTAATGATTTGTTGTTGTTGTTTTCTGAAATAGGAAGCCATCCCAGCAAATATTTGGGACAGAAAGGAATCGTTCTGCTCTACTCCCCGGGAAGAGTAGGACTTTCTGTAACAGATCTGGTAAAAAGGAAAGAGAGAAGGTGCCATGAATAATTTTTTACTTAAACCCCGATGTCTGGAATTTAATATGAGATTTCTCACTGCTGTGTTAACACATACCTAGTATAAATCCATATCCAGCCTCCAATTGAAAATGCAGTCCTCAAATGCAGCTACATAACCAGCTAATGAAAGCATTTGTTTCCAACAGATTTCAGATGTCTGCCTGAACCGAGCCTGTGGCTCCGTGTTGGGTCTGCTGGGTGTTCTGCCAGGCTGCGTTCCTGCTGGGGCGCTTTTGTTATGGGCTCCCCTTTTGGTGGTTGCATGGCCATGGACAGAGGGAGCCTTCTTCTGTGGGGATTGAAGCATATTTCCAGGCAAATGTAGTGAAATCTGTTTTTTTTTTTGTTTTGTTTTGTTTTGTTTTTTAGGTATATCCTTCACATATCAAAGGCCTGACATACAGGTTGCTACTCATGCTTTCACATAATCAGTTCAAACCATATGCAGAATACACTTATGGGCAGGATTTACAAAATCCAGCTTTCTATAAGGCCAAGCATGCTCCCATGGCAATATCTGAGTGGTATATGCACAAAAACAGAGCAAAGCTAGGCCAACGAAGAGCCTTTGGAGAGCTGCCAGAGCACACAGTTGTGGGATGTCGTTCCTCAGTCACGCCCCGAATTCTTATGTTCTTCCATCCTGTCAGAAGTGAAAGTCCTGTTACTTGGAAATTGTTGGTTATGCTTCCAGTTCTTAAACAATTACTAAAGAGGGCTGTCTTGGGTTATTTATGGCACAGCTGCAATCAGAAAAATGTCCGTGAATGTGCCATTGGGGATAACTGGTTCAGCCTCTCTCCATTAGCAGCTCTCTTCACTCTGTTTAAAAGCCAGGGTGTTGTCGGCCTCACAAGCTCAAGCCAGGGAGCTGAGATATAGATGGGGTCATTTCTTGCTCAATAATCATTAGCAGTACTGAACCTTCTGCAAGATAAAGGCTGTTCTATCTGAGCACAGATTTATATTGGTAGGATCAGAGTCTCCAGCATATAAATTCTTTCAAGGCCAACTCTGCCTGCATTCATGTTTTTAGAGTATCTCACTGAAAGGGGCCTTAGAGCCATATAAGATCAGATTAAATGTTATTTTTAAATCAATGTATTCCTGAATCAATTAAGCAGTTTTGGCCAACCCCAGGCATTACTCTTAAAATAATAATCATAACTAAATTTTACTGGCTAATTCATTCAGGGCACCTCCAGATGAAGCAGTAACCTGGATGCCCTCTGAGACTAATGAAGAGAGACAGAAAATACAGGAGAGGAAAACATATGAAGATTCATTTAGGAAGTCCAAATTCGGAGGAAAGGATTTTGTGCCATGCAGTTCTGGTTATTATGAATTTGGGACTGAATAGTATCATTATTTTTTATAGTGCTATAAAACGAAAAGCTCTTTTTAAAGAATCCAGTTCTGTCCCTTTTGGGTAGTCAAGTCGAAGCATACTCTGTGCAGGATATAATTAGCCTGATGCACAAGCTAATGAAATACATGGACTTTTATTGATGATTAGGGTGCTTGAAGGAAAAAGTNAAAAAAAAAAAAAAAAAAAAAAAAAAAAGACAATAAAACAGGAAGTCAAAATTCCTTATTACAAATGACTTTTTGGCTTGTTCTCTTATTTCATCTCTGGATGTTTTTTCTTACTCTCCCCCATCCTATGGTTGAATTATTCTTCTTATCTTCCAAGGACACAAACCTGTTGCAGGCACATACTTCCCTGAGCATCTTCCCCTCCTGTCACAAGTAGCTGCCATTTCTGATGTGTCCTTACCAGAAGCAGCCTTGGGAGCCCTTCCCTGGCCCCTTGCTGTGCCCCCTGGGTTGGGTGGTGAGGATGCTCCTAGGCGGAGCAGTGTTCTGGCTAAGCAGTCGAGCCTCAGCAGAGGTGGGGGCAGGAGATCTTTCAGCTCCCTGTAGTGAAACTATGGGAAAATGATTCGATTTTCTGTCTTGCTTTTCACTTGAAAGTGGAAAAAATCTAGGGGTTCCACAGACGTCTGCTTCTGGCTCTTTCTCTTCAGTAAAGTGCAAGTTCAGACCTGAGCTTTAAGGGCCCTTTGCTTAGAAGCTGTCATTTTAAGAGGAGATTGTCTGGCTTTAAATGACTTCAGTACTAATGTGCATACAGTTTGTAGAAAGCACAAGTTTCATGTTAACCACACACATCCACTGGATGCTTATATTCAAAGGCCATCCTCCTTTCATGATGTATAGAAAAAGGAAGGGAAATGAATCAGAAAACACAACCTCAATGAGCTGGACAGACTGCAAGTGTCTATCCATCTTGGATCAAAGAAACTTTTGGCCCTGAGTCCTGGATCCATTTAAACTAGTGGCAACCATCCCACTGACTCCAGTGGCACTGGATTTGGCCCTTGGACTTTTATGTTGTTAAACAGGGCTAACAATCCCTCGGCAAGCCAGGAGAAGGGTCCCATCCAGCCCGCAGGGTCATGGGGTCTGACTCTCACTTACTCAAATATGCAAAACAACACCATCAAAAGCTTGTAAACAGCAACTGAGGCTGGAGATTAAAAGAAATGTCTGCATGCTTCAGAGAAATCCAAAAGCAGTTGTGCAACTGCAAACACATTAAGGCATGAGTCAGCCTGGTGTTTGGAGAGAAAATGCATCCGATGGTGGACAGATATAAGTAGGTAGAGGGACGGCATGGCCCACTGCCACCCTAAACTCTTGCTATTTTAGGTCCCTTGTAGTGCATTCTTTGCAAAACTACCTTTTCTAACCAACTGTTGTGCCATGAGGTGCTGTGTAACTTCCCTGCAAGTTGTGTTTCTGCCCCAGATCTCATTATTTGTCCTCACTTTTCCATTTGCCTTTCCTATGACGCTGCTCCCATTTTCTTAGTGCTGCCCTTTTTGATCTGCCTCCTCCTCCCTGCTCACACCTCCTAAATCCCAATATTTGCAGTTACACCCTTGCTACTTTTCTTCCTTCAGGATCCTTCTGTCCCATTAAACAGAGTATTTATGGAGCTATATTTAAGTGGTGCTTTCTTCTCACCTAGTCCTGCACTCCAGTTCTTCTTCAATACTGCACCAGTGTTGGTTCTAGGTTATTTGTAGTATTATTATTAACTGGTTTGGCATGTGCGCATATTTATGCTGTTTCCTTCCAGTTCAGTCACTGCACTCACGTACCCAGTTTGGGGAACATTTCCTTTGCGTTTCTAAGGAGCATTATTGTTAAATGCTCTTTTCCTTACTACACTGAAGAAATATTCAGCCTGGGAGAAGCTCAGCTGTTGAAGATCTTATTTGGGAACAAGTGGAAAAGTGAAAGTAAGTCAGACCACCGATGCTCTGAAGCCAGTATTTGGCTGGTCACCTTCCATTAGCAGGTGAAGTCGGCATCCTATTACTTATCTAGTGTGACACAGCTGTAACCTTCATGCAGCTTGTGATGTCGACAGCAGTCAGCATCAGTATGTGGGAAAAGTACAATTTCAGCTCTAAAATTTTACACACTGTTGTTATGAACGGTGAAACTATGGCAGATTTCCATCCGGAAACAGCTGGGCTTGTGTGTGGGTGAAGTAAGCCCTGTATTTTATATCTATGCTTGTCTTATCTACCATAAGGCACGGACTTCTGGAAAATGGATCAGTCATTGTATTAATACACAAAAGCATGTTGCTCTCCTCACAATAACCGTGTTATAGAAAGCCATGAAATTATCACACATATCCCATGATCCATTTGCATGTAGATTTTCAAACCCAGCTTGGCATTTCTCCTTGGAAAATTTGAGTTCTGCTAGGTGAATAAGCTACTCTGTTGTTAAGATATTCCCTTTTTACAGAGCATGATTGAATGTGTCTTGGATGCCAATCAGCATGAAGAGAAAGAACAGACAAAACACAAAGAGTGTGAAATATCTCATCAGCTGCCATCCCCTTTGGTGCTCCCCTTAAGCAGTCAGCCTGGTGGGGAGCTGGTTTTTCTCTCCTTGCAAGAACACTTGGGCATGTGTAGTGGAAGGCTTGAGCAAAGCAGCTTCCAGCACAGGCAAGTTGCTTCTTAGCTAAGAGCATGACTGAATGCAGCAGAGACAGAAATGAAAAATGAAAGGTTAATATTTTGGCTCCAAGATCCTTCTGGCAAACTAAAAATTATCTTTGGACGTGTCAAGAAAAGCTTTCAAGACAGATCCCAGAGCCAAACATTCAAAGTGACTAGTAGTTTTGGGAAACTCTACTGTGATGCCCCCAGCTTGAGCAATAAGTATCTGAATGCTCAGCTTGTGAGAATCATAGAATCATAGAATGCCTTGGGTTGGAAGGGACCTCACAGATCATCTAGTTCCAACCCCCCTGCCGTGGACAGGGCTGCCAGCCACTAGCTCACTAGATCAAACTGCCCAGGAACCCATCCAGCCTGGCCTTGAACACAGCCAGGGATGGGGCATCCACAGCTTCTCTGGGCAGCCTGTGCCAGCGCCTCACCACTCTCTCAGGGAAGAATTTCTTCCTGATGTCCAACCTAAACCTCCCCTCTTTCAGTTTTAGCCCATTCCCCCTTGTCCTACCATTATCCACCCATGTAAAAAGTCAGTCCCCCTCCTGCCTGTAAGCTCCTTTCAAGTATTGGAAGGCCGCAATGAGGTCTCCCCGGAGCCTTCTCTTTTCCAAGCTGAACAGTCCCAACTCCCTCAACCTTTCCTCACAGGAGAGGTGCTCCAGCCCTCTGATCATTTTGGTGGCCCTCCTCTGGACCCGCTCCAACAGCTCCACATCCCCTCTGTACTGGGGGTCCCAGGCCTGGACACAGTACTCCAGGTGAGGCCTTACAAGGGCAGAGTAGAGGGGGACGATCACCTCCCTCTCCCTGCTGGCCACCCCTCTCTTGATGCAGCCCAGGATGCCATTGGCCTTCCTGGCTGCAAGAGCGCACTGCCGGCTCATGGCCAGCTTTTGTCAATCACGACGCCCAAGTCCTTCTCCGCAGGGCTGCTCTCAAGGAGTTCTTCTCCCAGTGTGTACACACACCTGGGATTGCCCCGACCCAAGTGCAACACCTTGCACTTGGCCTTGTTGAACCTCATCAGGTTCTCATGGGCCCACTTTTCCAGCCTGTCCAGGTCCCTCTGGATGGCATCCCTTCCTTCAGGGGTATCAACTGCACCGCTCAGCTTGGTGTCATCAGCAAACTTGCCGAGGGTGCACTCGATCCCACAGTCTAAGTCACTGATAAACAGTCTAAGTCGCTGATAAAAGTTGAGAAGTCAGGTCCCTTTGCAGGGCTGGGAGGAGGTAAGTCAAACCCCATTTCCAGTAACACCCCATGTATAAAAGCATTGAGTGAAACCTTGAAGCTGCCTCTGTTTCTTCCCAGCGAAACATCCTTGCAACAGGATTCTCATTTCAAAGTGAACGGTTTGACCATGTCAGTGTCTGAGAGCTTTTTGCATTTCTGTAATTGAGTCAAATTACTTTCAGCAAAATCACTCACCATGTAAAATCAATACAAGGTTTGTCACTTATTTTGATTACACTGAGATTTCTCATGGTAAGATGTCTGCCTGCTGCTTCAGAGAGACCTGGTAAATTGCAGGCAAGTGAGAACACAGCCTGCTTGAACTCAAACTCATTGTGCAGATCTCAAAGTTGCCTCCACATGGAAAAAACTATCCTTCCCTCCCCACAGTGCAAAAGAGGAGTTCTCCACTGAAATCAGTGGTGTAAAAATAGCCCAACAGGAAAGCCTGTTACAAAGAATCAGCCTTTTAAGGCTACATTTTGATTTTATATACACCAGCTCACACCTGGAGTATGTCTGAGATAACGAATCTGCAAGCTTAAAGTAGTATTTAAATGTGCAAGCAGATCCTAGGAGTAAGGGGGACAAGCTGACAATGCAAATTAAACATTGCAGTGCAGTGAAGTACATAACTCAGCTGTGAATCCCCTGCTACTGTAAGGTCTTCAGGGCTGGTCTGCCTTTCCTCCAAGTCTCGTACACAGCCACAGGGTGAGAACACACAGCTAAAATACAGCAGACTGAATTGGAGACTGAAAACCATATTCCTCTCATCCCTCCCTGTCTCCCCTGACCTGATGGGTGGCTTAACTGTCAACAGATAGTGAGACACTCCAACAGGGGAGCATTGCCTCAGTAGCTTAAAGGCTTGCTACCTTGCAAACAGCACAGATAGCCCAGCTTCAGATGAGATGGAGGCAAGGTTCTCCACGTGTCCACACAAATCACTCAGCTGACCTCAGAAGGCCATATCCCTACATGTACTTTCTGTTGAATGTTAATCTAAACACCCCAACATGCAGGAGAGAGAGAGAGGAATGGCCAGTATGGGAATCCATTGGGATTTATGGACATAACCAGGTATCTCAGCTTTTCCAGGACTTGGAAGATTTGCTTGTACTTTCTGGCAGAAATTTAGGCACCTGCTGTGTCAACAGCTGACAACAGTGTGGAGTACCTGTGTGCTGGACTCAGGCACCTCATCATCCAGCCGTGTTCCCAAGACCTTTCTGGAATTTAATCCCTTCATCTCCCTGAAATGTTGATCCTACTTCAGATTTGCAAAGAGACAGAGCTCATGGTCAGACGGTGACAAACCAGGGAATTCTGCTCACCACTGCTTCTCCAAGCTAGCCCAGAGGTACCCAGCATGCAGATGTTCAAGATGCACACCTCAAACTCTGTGATCTGCTTGGCATCATACAAACTAGTTTTATCTCTTTTGTGGAAAAGCAGCCCTTCCAGCAGCTCGTCAGCACAGGGACAGTTGCATTTGTCGATTGAGGGGAAAGCTTTGATTATTGAGTCCTTGTGGATGGTCTGGGGCAATTGCGACTCAGCTGCTGCAGCAACACACAGCTCTAGACTCCAAGCTGGCTGCAGCTCACTTGTACTATACTCTTGACACTTAGCATTCTCAGGCCTTTTTTCACCCCCAGACATTGGCAGCAGAGCAATGGAAAGCAGAACATGTTTAACATGTAGGAGTGTTTACTGCTGTCGTGACAAAATTTGGGATTTTCCATTAAAGCTTGAAAAACAAACCCTAAACGTAATTTATTAGGAAAATAGTAGCTATGAGGTAAACTTATGTCAATGAATGCCAAGAGGTCAAATAGATGACACATGGTATTTTGGTTGAATATTCTGTGTGTTCCTAGAAGCAGTGTGAAAACTGGCTCAAAAAGTATTTGCTGGAGCGTTATGATGGCTGGGGAATAGGGCAAGTCCAGAAAGTTCCTGAAAGCAAAGCCTTATTCTGTTTTGTTGTAACAGAGGCCTTTTCTTCAAGCACCAAAATCAACTGCTCCAGATGGCAGCAGCTGCATGGCCACATTGCCAGCAGGAGCCAGAGGATGCAGGGCAGGATGGCACCATGAACATCCCCACTCTGGTCTGGATGGAGAATAACTTTTTGACTTTTCCCATGCTGCTCCCAATTATTAAGTCATGATTCCTCCCCAAAATGACCTAACCATCCCTTAAAAGTGAGAGATTCACAGCCATTTCTGGGGTAGACGCTCCACTCCTGGTAACAGAGGCAGAAATCCACTAAGCCAGCAGGAATGAAAGCATGGAGTAATGGTAAAAGCTGAACATGAATAAGAGGGTATGCCTCCTTGCTTCAAGTAATGTTCATACTTTGACCTCAACAATCACAAACTTGTATGATGCACTTCACCCATTTTTACAAATCTAAACTCATTTTAACTACATGAGCTGTGAATTTCATATGCCATGAATTTCATACAACATGAGATTCATTATGAATATCACAAAATTACATCATGTCTGTATTTAGGCAATGGCTGAAGACTGGGTAAATCCTACATTGTCAGAGCTCTTGCATTCTTGGGTTAAAAGCCATCCACCAAAGTGTTGTGCTTACCCGTCTTCAGGATGCCTTGGCACTATCTGAATGGAAATGTTGAATACATACAAAAATACAGGTAATAAAATGTTTAAACAGTTGCCATCAACATATTCCAATAACTCTGAAAAATTAACATTTATCTATTTTATGTCCCCTTTCTTCCTATTTTTCTGATTGTTTTTGTGTATGCAATTGCATAAATTATTCTCCCTGGTTTACATCACAGCATGCAGTTTGCAGAAGGTGAGTAATACTGGTCTCAGAACTGCACACGGTTTGCAGAAGGTGAGTAATACTGGTCTTAGAGCAGTAGAATTTACTGAGATTATGGGAGGAGAGTTAGGAGAAAGTCACCAACTGTGACAAACGGGGCAAGTTATAACAACTAGAGCACTGCAAAGCAGTGACAGCTTCAGTGTTGTGTAGGTAGCTCTGTTTTACAGAGACGCAATGAACTCCGAGATGCTCTCTCCTCTCAGAATATATGGAAAACTCTCACATAGACACACACTGTTCATACACTAAAGGCTGAAACCCGGTGATTCAGAAGAGTTCACATACCACAAAGAGGTGTGTTAGTTTTCATGGCTGTGATAACAACACTGTGGTGGGCATATCCCAACAGGTCACTTGTAAGCTGCAAATACTGCATAATACTGTGGTGTGCACAAGGGGCCCTGGAAGATTCCAAGTTCCAACACAATTTCGACACATTCCAACACAATTCCAAGTTTCACTGCACATCACATGAGCTCCAAATTCATACATTTTATAAGACTTAATTTGCAATGCTGAAAAAATAATGGAAAGAAAGTAAGAGCAGAAAAAGAGAAAGGTGGAAAAGACGAGATATTTCAGATGATTGAAATAATTTCTAGCTGTGTCTTTTTGACATTGGAGGACAAAAAACGTGTTCCCATGGGCAAGTCAGTAGCCAGGAGAAGACTGGGTGTACAGACCATGGGCCACGTTGTGACAACTCTCTGTGGGAACACTCCATTGTGACAGCTAATCCCACTGCTTTGATCTACTTCACACCCTACCACAGGTAAGAACAAGACTTTACTCACAGTCGCTGAGGTGAAAGGCAGAGACCCTCTGGCTCACTCTGTGACAACATTTTTATGCAGCCTTGCCCTAAATATCAAGACACAAAGGTCAAGTCACTGTGAAAAATAGGATTTTTCATTAATTTACAGAGGTGGGTTTTTTGTTTGTTTGTTTGCTTGTTTTGCAACATTTTTGGCATTTAAAATGCCTAGTAAGATTTCAAAGTCGAAATCTTTCAGGATCACAATATTTGGGCACCCAGACCCCAAAAGAGTCCAGGTGTCGGAGGTATGCCTAGCTATGTGTAAAATTAAGGCTTACTGAACACTTCACACATAACCTCAAAACTTCCCCATAAATATTTTGACATGTACTAGTGACTACATTTCCTTTCTTCCAGGTGCCTAACTCGTGCTGAAATCTGGCGGACAACCGCTACTCTCAGGGGAGCTCCCAGGGAAGCTCCCTCTCACGCCAGCTGGGATGTAAAGGTACAGCCAGCTTTCCCTGATATTCCAGTGGCTGGAGAACAACCTTTCATGAGAGGAGGAGATAGGATAAATCCTGGGCTTTGGTAATGTTTGACCCAGTTTTACATTATAGAGATTGAGGTGTACGGGTCTCCATGCTTTGGATGGGAAATGACTCAATATGCTCTAGACACTGGGCTATCACTGCCCCAGATTTTAGGAGGTGCCAATAGGGCAACCACCAGCCTATATCTAACCTTTGCTTGGGGTTAATCAGGGTGGCTCCCCTCGTGTTGACTGGTCCACATCCTTTCTTAAGTTCTCTGTGAAATGCAAAATCCACAGCCCCTAATTCACAGATCCAGACTGCTCTCTAACAGCTACATCTCTGAGGCAGGTTCTTTACTGACTGACATTTTTCAGTCAATTAACTCTTTGTTAGTTCTAGCTCTGAGCCTGCAATGCTCATGAAAATGCAATCATTAAACTCAGGGGAAAATCTTACTTCTTCCCTGCAAAGAGCTGAATCCACATCTCTGCAACTTTAGAGCATCTCCTCTGAGATATTAAGTGCTTGGATCCATCAGTAGTGGAAGATGAAACCCACATCTTAGCCATTTGCCAGAAAGATTCAATTTTAAGTATAGGGCATTTAGAACTATAAAACGTGAATTTTTAACCACTAGATCTGACACGGAGCAGCATGGAGTTATTGGACTGAGGTGAAACGGGATGGCAGAATCTGGTTCTCTTTGATGCAGAGGAACAGAGAGCTTCTAGTAGAGCCCAAAGCCTGTCTTGGGCACCCTGGTCAGAGCTGGCCGGTGTGTGGAGGCATTGCTAATAGAATCTTACAGTAGATCCCAACAAAAAGACAAATGGAGGTCAACACACTTTCCTACCCTGCCATTCTTTGACGCTAGCCCCCCTCCATTCACCCACACAACCCCTTGATGTGAATGGGTCAAGACTCACTCTCCATATGGGGCAGTGAGTGCTATTTTTAATTTTTGAAAGTTAAACCTGCTCTGAAGCTGGATTAGTGGTTGCAGATCCCCTAAACTATAGGCACGTAAACTGAGGGTGGACAGCTGCTGCGACGTTCCTGGATGGGAATCTAACCCTTAAACACACTAGATGCACATACATGGCTTCTTGGCTGCCCCATTTATGCCCATCTGTTTCGATGGCACAGTGCCTGCTTAGAAGTTGGTCAGATCTTTGCCCTTGGTTAATATACCAGGCAACGATGGATATATAAGGACAGACTGCAGACAGTGGCAAGAGATCTCTTCCCCAGGAAGTGCCTTCTCTTGCTCTGCCTGAACGATGCAGTTTGGTGCAGTGATGTCCCCTTGCACTCCAGGCACACCTGTTTCATTACAGGCCCAATAATAAGTAAGCAAGCTGAAGAGAAGAAAAGGAGCCTGTGGACTTCATGGAAAGTTCTGGCTGTCAACAATGAGCCAGGTTGTATTACAGAGCATTCCTGAAATACATGCGGTCACCAATGGGGACATCAACACGACAGATCCACCCACTTCCACTCTGCATATCAGGCAACAGAACCAGGGGACAAATCAAATTTCAAAGGATTGCATACATATGAGTCCAAGATACCACTTGTACATTTGTCTCGAGAAGAGAGGGACGTAACCCTTCCTGATCTTTAGCAGGATACATGATGTCCTTTCACTGAAGAGCCTGATGACATGAATTACCATGACAGGTGGAAAAGAGGGGATTTTCCTGTATTCTCATGAGAAATGTGCATTTCACTTTGCATCAAGTGGGAAAACCCCCTTAAAGTGAAAATTAAGAATCTTACAGGCTTCTCTTTCCCCTTGCCCCCAGTGATTTTTCCTGCCAGAATCAAAGACGCTAAGTCTGTATGACACGTAGCAATGCTAGGTTTGATGCAGAAAAGGATATGCAATGATCTGTCTTTGTATTAACAGTAACATTTAGAGAACTCATATGAGATTGAAGCCCTAGTCACTCTTCAGGAAAGCTTCTCTTCTTTCAGTCATAAAATAGAAGGTGGAAGAAGGCAAAATAGGAGAATTTATCCTGTATCTAACTACTGAGAATAGGATAAAACGATTTATTCATGCACACAAAAGTAAGTTTCTAGAAAGCCCCTATAATACCCCTGCTCACACTTTATAAGCTAAGTCCTCCTATGATACAGTTGTCTCAAGTAATTTGCAGCCATTCAGGTTGGTAACAGTGCCCCTTTTGATGCCTTTCTCTCTAAACATTTTCCACCACCTCATGATTCTACTTCAAGCTGATTTATTAAGACCAGCAGAAGCTTAAGGAAAACAAAATTGCTTTGATGCTATCTTGAAAGCTATTGTGCAGGGAAAGATCCCTTAAGATCCAGGATCCTGGGATCCTGGCTTAGTAGAGCATGAGCATGCTTGATTCTATGCATGCTACCAGTGAGAATACTATGGTTCTCTCACCCCTCTCTACTCTCCCAGTACATCTGCACCTCTTTGTGGACCATCTGCAAAGCAGTGTGAGCCCTGGTGCCCAAACAGTTGCAGCAGGTCAATGTGCCAACACAAGTGCACTCCCAGTCCACCATCTTGTGGACAGGCAGCTGGCAGCCCTTCAGAGACCATTCTCGCATGATGATGTGTATGTACCAAGGGTAGGTCTTGGAAGGGTATCTCAATGTCTAAGTGACACTGAAATCCTATAGTCTCCTTGTTCCTCAAGCAACCATATAAATTGGGAATGCAGGAAATCTCTAGCTTAGAAGAGTGCTATAAGACACTTAGATACTAATGTAGTTGCAGCCATTGACGTCTTTCTGATGTATTACCTGTGATGACCCTTCGTGCTGTCCAAACCAGTCTTCAATAAGTGTATGTTTTGCTGCAACACACTGGCTCATATCCCGTCTCTAACAGAGGGCCTTTCACTGGCTGATATTTAGAGTGTGCCTTGAGACTTTCTGGTAAAACTTCTATCATTTGGTCACCGGTGACATAATGTTTTAACCAAAGAAAAAGTCCACAGTTTTCTCACTACCACCAAGTAAGAAGACCTTGGTGTGAGTGCCCGTCTCTCTGAGAGTGCCCAGTGCTGGGTGCTGTCCCATTGACCTCTGAGTCTGGCCCAGCCCCAGTAGCCAGGAGTGGACAACATATGCAGTTTCTGACCGTAAGCCATTTCTCTCACCCTAATTAAGCCTGACAAGCCCAGTTTCTACTTTCACATTAAGTTCACATGCTCTCATATGAGAAAATTTTATTCCAGCTGCCATTGTATAATCACAAGTGTTGTAGGTTTTATTCTTTCTTGCCAGACAGTGTTTTTTCTCTAATTGGATCCATAAGAATGCCCTTACTTCTGAGATGGGACAGAATTTTGCTAAGATGAATATCTGCGGAGAGGAGCTAACTTCATTTATACCTTACAAAGTCACGATTTTAATCCAGCAAAAGGATTTTAACACCATGTTATTTGTATGAGTGATATGGGGTGGAAGCCACCTAAATAACTTCATAAATCCAAGTTGTTATCAGCATAAACTCTTCTTCCTAGAACACCTTCCTTCAGCTTTGTGTCTGCTGGCTGCATTTTGCACAGTATGCACACTAACAGATTCCCTACGAACACCTTGCACCTTACTGGTGAAACAGATAGTGAAATGCCTTTTGTACACAGTCTGTGAGGATTTAATTGGAGGTGAACTGTGCTGTTGTCCAGCATGTTTAAAATTTAGCTGGATATGCACCGGGTTAGACTGGATATTTGGGTATCCAGAAAATCATCCCTAACATCTGGCAAAACACCTTCTTCAGGTATCAGAATACTGCCAGGTTGTTCTCAATAGGCCTGTCCCAGCTCCTCTGTCTTCCAGTGTCCTTAGGCACAAGAATATTCATGCTGAGGGTCCCTCCTTCCATGTGATAGCACCTCTCCATGTGTCTGGACCACTATGAATCTCATACAGTGAGGCAAACAACTAGATAATTCACACTGTGGATTTGGACACCCGCAGGTCCAAGTCCCAATGCAAATCGTATCCCTGGAGACTTCTCTAGTGCACACATCAGCCAAGCCAGCGCTAGAGGATCTCACTTTTTTTGCACTTTGGTCTACAGAGAGTTAGTTAGGCATCCTATTCTTTTTGTGGAGCAAGGTCGGAGCACAGATACTTCTTTTTTTCAAAAGTAAATGTCTCCTACTCGTTACATTATATTTCTTTTGGCAGCTGAGGTCCTCTGACCTCTGTGAGCAGCATGTTCTTTCCAGCAGTAAGTTTATACATGGACTGGCTGGTTCATTACTACACAAAGCATCTCTTCTTTGTTAAGAATAGACAGTGCCCGAGAATGGTCAAAAATGAAAGCATAAGGGAAACTTGCCCTTTGCAGGCAGGAATTCACGGAAGTGGGTTTCAGCTCTGAGTGAAGTCACCGGGCTGTATAGGATTGCATGAAAGAGGAAAGGCACGATACAGAGCTGCAATGTGATGCTGCCAGGTAAGTGCTGGGGCTGAAGTCACTCCTGAACTGAAGACTCACAGAAATAAGCTCTAAGGACTGCTAGTGTTGTATGAATCCTTTCCTGAAAAACTAAACACCAAACAGAGCTAGCAAAGCTTGGTGAGCTAACGTAGGTTTAGGAAACTTTATTTTATAGAACACTTGTATGTAACTACCCCAAAACTTCAATCTGGGTCTGGGAACAACACAGAAGGAAAAGGGGGAAAGCAGAGGGATATGTCCAGAATGTCTGCCTTACACAATACCTTCCAGAAGAAAGGCCAAGATTTCTAACTTCTTGGATGTACTCACCCTAAAAACCTGCCAAAGCCTTTCATTCTCTCTGCTGCTAAAAGGAATAAGGTAATGGTAACGGGAGGTGAAATTCAATTAGGTGGAACAAAAGGAAACTTTTATGGATTTTCCATCATAAATCCTTTACTCAGATTTTTTTCGGGGAAAAAAATCATACTGCTTAAAGAAATGAGGCATAACATATAAACCAGTAATGGTGATTAAATAAACATAAATTAGTACCTAGTGAAATGTTGGTACAAACGTAATAGCAGCACACTATGTCATTGTCCTTTTGCCAGGAAGACAGCTTAAAAATAATGGGTGAAAAACTACTCTTACTTAGGCATCATCTAGGCATGGATGCCAAATGGCATGTGGAATTTTAAATCACAGTCTACATTTAATGCACTATGTTTGATGAATTT
Organism: Alectura lathami; assembly: GCA_013399715.1. Lineage (NCBI taxonomy): Eukaryota > Metazoa > Chordata > Aves > Galliformes > Megapodiidae > Alectura > Alectura lathami. The sequence goes on along the minus strand of VXAV01010004.1, from coordinate 282,046 downwards.
CAAGCAAGGGACCACTTCTCTTCCTTAGACCCTCCCCACTTCAATCCATGCTGACTTGCATCTTTTCCTGTTCCAATATGATGAGGAATTACAAGACATAAATGTTTAAACCTTTATCCACAGATATTGAGGGGATTGACTTAAGTCCTACTCACGGCAGGAGGCCCAAAGAGGCCTTGTATTGTAGCTAGAGGCAATGTGGGATGTCTAGGAGCCCAGGTGGGTTCTGTGTGGAAAAAGGCACAAGATCACAAGATCACGGGAGTGGTACACTCAGAGCCTTTGGCTCCACTTATGCTAGCTGACTGGCCCAAGGAGCACACCTGGGCAATGTAATTCAGTTGTCTATACCATGCATTGCTAGAAAGCTGCTGGCATGGTTTTATCTGGGACTGGCTAGCATTGCCTCAGGCAATTGCTGGGTGTATGTCAGGAGTCAGCAATTCCCATTTCTCCTGTTTTTCTCATGGCCACCATTTGTAAGACTTAGAGTTTTTGCTAATTCAGACTGGTGCAGACTAGTCTCAATGCCAGATACAGATCACACACGTATATAATTCACCAGTACACACATAGCATTTAAGGCCAGTAAGGATCATTTTGACCAAGAAGAAAGTATCTGGAGCCCTCAGTCCACCAGCCACCCATGTCTGGTATGTCTGGTTTCCATTTTTGTTATAACAACTAAAAAGAAGGCATCCCAAAACCACAAGAGTGCGTGACTCACTTCAGTTAACTGTGGTGTCACAGAGGGTCCCATAAAAGCTGCATCTTGGATGGAAACACCAAGGTACATACCAGTCCTGGTTGTTACAAACATATCCTTGTTTAAAGATGCAGTTTCTTGGAAATAGTCTACAGCTCTCCTCTGCTAAATAATATCCAGGATGCAAGTAAAGAAGCTTTGAGTAAGGAAACATACAAGAATGTATGTTTTCTTGTAGTGTCCAAATCATTTAGGTACAGCAATCTTTGTACACACATGCACTTTATTACAGCAAATCAAACACTTGGCCATCAAAAGAAGGGAACCACATATTTTGACTGTCCCCCAGGAGCCCACAGCAGCCCAGGCCTTGGATGGAGAGGATGTGGGCACACCAGTCACCCATCATCAGGCAGCATTTACTAGTCCTGCCCACACACAGAAACATGTTGGTCACACGTATGCAAAGAGCTCAGAGAATCGCCCATGGCAGAAATGTGCAATTTAAAACCCATCCAGCTACATTCTTGGAAGCATTTGCCCCCAAGTAAGACCAAGAAAAATATGTATTCAAAATACCAGCAATAGGCACGAGGAATTGCACCACTCTCCAATGGCTCCAGGGTTGCAACGTGGCAAAACACACAAGGAGCCACAGGAAGAGCAGGATCCACAACTGCAGCCCTAATCATTACCCTGACGGTGGCTTGAGGGTCTTTGGNACCAACACATTGCCCAGCTGATTTCATACAGGACGTAGTCCTGCTCTTAGTAAAATCGGTGCTGAGACTTCTCCAGACTCTGGCTGAACTAAAGATGCATAGAGACCTGAGTACAATCTTACATCAGTATGCTTACAATACTCAGTTGCCTACATAGCAGCACACCGACATTTGTGCACAGCGAACCCGTAAGGGATATACAATTCTGAGCCTGTATCTTCACACTGGAGAAACAATGACCTTTTTTTCCATCTTTTGAAAACTTGAACGAAAGAGTGGTAGGTTTAATTAATTTTATTTATTTATTTTCAGAGGTCATTATTTGCAATTTCAAGAGCAGAGATCTTCAAAAAAATCAAATTCAACCTGTTTTTTAATCTGACCTTTCTTTGAATCTCTCCTTTCTTTGTAGACATGTCCACTAGTCCTTAACCTGATTTATGTGATTGGTCAATTCTGAGTTAATGAAGGGGATAAAATGTTTTCTGGAATGCTGGGATAATCAACAAATAGTAATGACCAGTAACTGGACCACGGCCAAGACAGGAACTTAATCCCCTGAAGTCCAAGGGTATTGTGAAGTTGCACTGAAGTGGGAACTGAAAGAAACCAGTTACATCATTCCATTTGTTTCCTTAGATTGAGACAAACGCGCTCACTCCAGTAAGCATATTGGAAGACTAATTATACTGGGAGAAAACAAATTAGGAAGGAATTTCTCTTCTTTTAGGCATATGTAATTTCAAGTGTGGTTTAAGGGTTTTAATCCTCTTCTTTTCTAGCAACTTTTTACTGTTTGATGCATTCAGTGCGGGTTGTTTCTTCCAGAGGTCACACACTCTCACCCCCTACCTCTGCTTTCCTTAACGATGCGAAGCAGTTCTCTCACCCTCTGTCAAACATTTCGCCTGAATTCTCAGTGGCAACACAAGAGCTGAATGGTTCAGCTGCAAGGATTAAAGAGGTGGCTTTAAAATGTATGTATATCCTTCAAGTGTAAAATTTAAATTAGAAAACCAAGACACCCTTGCTTGCTCTGCCTCGGATTTTGTGTAAAGGTCAGAATTCATCAAGGCTGGAGTCCCACCGGAGTTAAGCAGTTTTGTCGAGGATGAACTTGGGGCTATTCAATACAGCCAAGGCTTGTCAGCCTGGATCTTTCTGCTTTTCAATGCACTCCTCAAGAGAAGTGGTGGGGGAGAACTGGGACAGGATTTTCAGGTGGCTAGTACACAGTCATTGAATGTAGAAGTTAACACTATATACATGTGGTCTTGATCAATGCAATTAAAGCATCTAGACAGGGACAGAGGCACTGCACCTGTAAGAATGCCATGAGGAGAGTTATCACAGCTTT